>CM051377.1:13562174-14162174 GCA_028015245.1 Cardamine occulta | reverse complement strand
TATCGGAAGCAGAGTACGAAAACAACGGACCTGAACCAACCAGAAGATTCTCCGTCGTCGTTATGGTTAATTCCGAGATTACCCTCAGAATCGGTGACGTTGACCACGAGCGAGACACGTCATCATCGTCGTGGCGAGTTTCACGAACGGAGAGATTCTCAGGGACTTGCTGGCTATCCACGAAAGCTCAATTCTCCGACGTCGGAACTAAACACGATATTCAAATTCAATGCGGTGGTGGTGGAGGAGGAGGAGGAGGAGGAAGAGAGGAAGGGTATTTATGGAAACTAAAAAGTCCTGAAACGATGTCGGTTTATGTGGATAAGAGGAAAGTGTTTTCGGTGAAGAAGCTCAAGTTGAATTTTAGAGGGAATCAAACAATGTTCTTCGATGGAATGCTTATTGACATGATGTGGGATTTACACGACTGGTTCTTTAAAGAAATGGTGTCGTCTTCTTCGACTTCTTCATCCTCCAAAACGGCGTCGTCGTCGTCGTCTTCTTCTTCTTCCTCGTCTTCTCCTCCGTGTGCTGTGTTTATGTTTAGGAGGAGGAGTGGATTGGATAGCAGATTGTGGATCGATGAAGATGAAGAAGAGGATAAAATGAAGAAGAAGATTGGATCAAAAGATGATAAACTTTCGTTTTCTCTTATCATTTGTGCCTCTAAAAAGTAATAAAACGTAAAACATTTTAACATAATAACTCTTCAGTCTAAATTCTTTCTTTTCTTTTTTTTTTTAGTTCTCATGAGAGTTGAATTAGAAACTTGTGTCATATATTTGTCGCATATTATAACATTTTAAATTTTTCTTGTTTGCTCTTGTACTTCTGGCACCGTAGAGTCGCCGTTTAACTTATCTCCGAGACACCGTCGTACCGACAAACACACTTATTATCACCTCTCTTCCAAGCCTACGCAATGTGATGGGCTTCGATAAAGTAGGCCCATTATTCTTCAAATGATCGTATGTTCGGCCATTGATTAAGATCTTTTTCTCTCTTTTTTTGCAATTAATTATCATCATCAAATGCCATTTATGTCTTTTTAAGTTTAGATGAAAATACAATTCCAAATTTTGACTCTTATATCATGGAATGATTGAGCCATGGAAAACAAAATTGCACAAAAGAACGACGAAATCATTAAATGGACAAAACTTAATTTACCAAAACATTTTTTTTATAATTGTCGATTTTTTGTTTTCTTTCGTGTATATTTGACATTTTCACGAGGACTCGAGGTTCTCATGAATCTTCCATTTCTTTTAACAGGATACATGTAATAGTCCAAAAAGAAAGAAAAGGGAGTAATCTACTTATAGAATTGTCACAATCTATGGCTGGGTTTTAACGGGATACATGTAATAATCCAAACAAAAAAAAAGGGAAAGAAAGAGACTAATCTACTTATAGAATTGTCACAATACATGTAATAATCCAAAAAATAAAAATAAAGGAAAGGAAAGTTCCAAATGCAAATGGTAACAAAAAAATAATAAATAATCCAAAGAGGGATTGGCCTCAAAACACCAAAGCCCGAACCACCGAGAAATTGATTGTACATTAATTATCGAGATCCATCAATGAGTTTAATTGGGCCAAAGGCCTAAGTCACACCTTTAATAGACAAATGTAATTAGAAGTTACCAAAGGTAAAAAAAAAAAAAAAAAAAAAAAAGGTTAAAAAGAGAAAGTGGTAAAAACCGCCATTAGAAACCATCCAAGAATCCAACGGCTACAAAACCATTCCTTGAAGAAGAGTCCAAAAAATCTCACATCAACCTTCTGGAAGCTACCATCACTCTCATCTATATATTCAACAAATATGAACTCAGCAACATCATCATCTCCAATTTCTCTCTACTCAAAAAACTTTCTCAATCGAATCAATTCTTCAAAAACCATGTCTTGCTTCACCTCCAAATTCGCCGGTAACAACACTTCATCTCCCTCCTCACTATTATCTGTGTTAAGCTTGTATACGTCGTTTTCATGATTTCGTTCAAAATGATCCAGATCTAGCTCACTCTATATACATGCGAGAATTGATCAATTAGTTTCACTGCTCTGAATATGAGACTCTTGTTTCTCGTTTAGATTTTGGTCTCACCTCTCAGATGAGCTGATCAGCTTAGGGTTTTAGGATTTTGAGGTTTGTTCAGATTAATTGACTGTTTGGTTTTGGATTTTGCAGATGAGCTGATCACTAACGCTGCTTACATCGGAACACCTGGGAAAGGTATTCTTGCGGCTGATGAATCAACCGGAACCATTGGGAAGCGTCTCTCTAGCATCAATGTTGAGAACGTTGAATCTAACAGACGTGCTCTTCGTGAGCTTCTCTTCACTACTCCTGGAGCTCTTCCTTGTCTCAGTGGTGTCATTCTCTTTGAAGAAACTCTCTACCAGAAGAGCTCTAATGGTAAATGTAGCTGAATCTGTTTTTTTTTCTTATTGTGTATCGTTTGCTTAATTTGATTGTTTCACAGGTAAGCCTTTTGTGGATATTCTCAAGGAAGGAGGAGTTTTGCCTGGTATTAAAGTTGATAAGGGTACTGTTGAGTTAGCTGGAACTAACGGTGAGACGACTACACAAGGTCTTGATGGTCTTGGTGAGCGTTGCAAGAAGTATTACGAAGCTGGTGCTCGTTTCGCTAAGTGGCGTGCCGTGCTTAAGATTGGTGAGAACGAGCCCTCTGAGTTAGCTATCCATGAGAACGCTTATGGGTTAGCTAGATACGCTGTCATTTGCCAGGAGAATGGTCTTGTACCAATTGTGGAGCCTGAGATTCTTGTTGATGGTTCTCATGATATTCACAAGTGTGCAGCTGTGACAAAGCGTGTTCTTGTGGCTTGCTACAAAGCTCTGAGTGATCACCATGTTTTGCTTGAAGGAACGCTTTTGAAACCAAACATGGTTACTCCAGGATCAGAGAGTGCTAAGGTTGCACCTGAGGTGATTGCAGAGCACACTGTTCGTGCTCTTCAGAGGACTGTGCCAGCTGCGGTTCCTGCCATAGTGTTTTTGTCGGGTGGACAGAGTGAGGAAGAGGCAACAAGGAACCTTAACGCAATGAACAAGTTGAAGACTAAGAAGCCTTGGTCTCTTTCGTTTTCGTTTGGTAGGGCGTTGCAGCAGAGTACTTTGAAGACTTGGGGAGGAAAAGAAGAGAATGTGAAGAAGGCACAAGAAGCGTTCTTGGTTAGATGCAAGGCTAACTCTGAGGCTACACTTGGTACCTACAAAGGTGATGCTAAGCTTGGTGAAGGTGCAGCAGAGAGCCTTCATGTTAAGGATTATAAGTACTGATGTGATGATGAAGAGGCTAGGATCGTAATCTTTCATATCATCATCGTTCGTGTGCTTGCTTTTGTCTGGAAACAATCGGAAGAACTCTGTTTTTTTTTTCTCTTTTTGTTTCTAATATCCCTCTGCTTTGAAGTTATGTTTAGAAGAGTGAATCTTTTTTTTTAATGAATAGTATTATCTATATTTGGGATTTGAAAATTTCGTACGGTTTTTGTTTCTATGTATTTGGATACATTTCCTGAAGTCCACCAAACTCGAAGAAAAAAAATAAAAATCAAAGAAACATTAAGGAGTCTCAACTTTGGAACCTATATAACATTTTATGGTACAAGTGGATGACATATTTTTTTTTTTTGCTTAATGGGTTAATTTTATTAAAGCAAAGAGAAGTTTATAAATGAAAAAATGACGGAGGACATAGATGAGAAGATAACTATAAAAAAAAAAAAGGGATGTAAGAGAGAAGAAGGAAGAAAATAGCTGCTACGTTAAAACCTTGTCCGGAAAATCAAGGATGCGATGAAACCGAAGCGAAGGAAAAAGAGTACAGCTATTCAGATCTGGAAGTGATAGTGAAAATCGAAGGATGATTGGCGGAAGTGATGTATGAGATGGGTGAGCTAGATTGGTGAGCGAACCACACCTGTAGGAGAGAGGGGTCCCTCGGATGTGAGGAGTGCATAATGGCTAGGAGCTTCGTCTTTGTGATGCAGGTGATCTCCTTGAGGAGCTGGGAAAGGGGCCGTGAAATATCGAAGTGAATGCGACTATTTCTCTCACGCCAAAGCAAGTACGAGGAGGCTTGGAAGAGAAGGTGATAAATGAGTCTCATGGACGGATCACTAGAGGAGCGCGGGAGCCACTGCAAAATGGAAAGAAAGTCTAAATCATGAGAGATCATACGAAGAGCAGCAATGATAAGATACTTAGAATAGGGACAAGTGAAGAGAAGGTGCTCCCTGGATTCTGGGGCCGAATTACAAAGAACGCAGACGGAAGGGGCCAAGGGGTAGAAGCGCTGGATCTTGTCACGTGTAGGAAGTCTATCACGTGTGACAACCCAACAAGTGAAGACGTGCTTGGGAATTCTGCCTGAAAACCAGATAGATTTGTGCCAGGGGACATCTGGAGGGGGAGGGTTGAGAGCTTGGAAGGTCTTGGAAGCGGAGAATCGTGCTGGGGCTGAGTGGAGGGACGCCTCAGGAATGCCGGCCGTCCAGACGAAGGAGTCACTGAAGGAGGGGTGGAGGAGGGAGTTCGCTGGAGGTAGGATACTGTGGAGGAACGAAATCGACTGGTTGCGGGATCTGGAGGATAGGATCCAATGTCCATGATGAATAGCCTTAGAGACAGTGGCTGTGGCTGGGATACCGGTGAGACGAATAGAGTGCTGACCTATCAGAAGAATAGGGGACCCCAACCAGTCCAGTTGTCATGCCAGAAGGAGCACAGATTGCCCATGCCGAGACGACAAAAAAGGAAGGATCCAGCTGAATGGCGAAGTTTGAGCAGGCGGCGCCACATCCAGCTACCGTGGGGGTAAGACGGTGGGATATCCCAGAAGGATTGGGAATGGGATCTGATGTGATGCGATTTGACCCACGAGACCCAAAGAGATCCAGAATTGGTGAAAAGGAGCCAAATGAGCTTCAGACCCAAGACATTATTCCACTTGGCTATGCATCGCATACCTAATCCACCTGCACTCTTAGGAGTGCAAACTGAGTCCCAGCTAATTTTGGCGCTCTTGGCAGAGAGGGTGGAACCGGACCAGAAAAAGGCATTACAAAGCTTCTCAATAGAGAGGAGGCAAGAGTTTGGCAACATGAAGATGGAGGCCCAGAAGTTAATGACAGAGTAGATGACTGATTGGAATAGTTGGAGGCGACCGGCAAAGGAGAGAGGACGATTAGTCCAAGAAGTGAATCTGGAATTGAGGCGATCAAGCAGCGGCTGAAAGTCTTGGTTGCGCATCTTGTGAGGAAGTAACGGGACGCCTAGGTACTTGACTGGGAAGGTACCTTCAGCGAATCCATAAGTGGAAGCCATGTCGTGGAGGAGAGCGAAATTGTTTCCATCTAAGAAGATAGTGGATTTAAGCCAAGTCCTGACATCCTGAAAAAATCATCAAGAACAGATAAAATAGCTTGGAGAGATCGATCTGAGCCATCAAAGAAAATCAACATGTCATCAGCAAAGGAGAGATGGGATATCACTGGGTTTTGACAAGAGGGATGGAGACGAATATCGCCTGAGGCAACGGCAGCGTCCAGACGCTTCGATAGAACGTCCATGGCAAGAACGAAGAGGTAGGAGGATATGGGGTCGCCTTGGCGGAGGCCTTTGGCCCCACGGAAGTAGCCTGTTAGGTCACCATTGAAGTTGATAGAGAAGGAAGGAGAGATAATACACTCTTGGATCCAGCCAATGAAGATGTCTGGGAGGTCAAATGCTCTAAGAAGTTGGAGGACAAAGTCCTAGTGGAGATTGTCAAACGCCTTAGTTTGATCAATCTTGAGGCATCTTCGAGACGTGGGGCCAGACTTGTTAAAGTCAGCGATTAGCTCTGAAGCAAGGAGGATATTCTCACAGAGTTGACGACCCTGTACGAATCCAACCTGATTGTGCTGGACGGCTTTGGGGAGAAAAAGCCTTAGACGACCCGCAAGGATGGAAGAGATGATTTTGTAGAAGTGGTTGCAACAAGAGATAGGACGAAAATCCTTCAGGTTGGTCGCTCCAGAGACCTTGGGAATCAGCGTTAAAGATGTGGTATTCAGCTGCTTGAGTAGTTTTCCAGACCTGAAAAACTCAAGAACTGCTGAAACAACATCATTACCGATAGAAGCCCAAGAGGCACGATATAAATTATCGGGGCCAGGAGCCTTGTTAGCAGGGAGGAGGGATACAACTGTGATGATACTCTCTGCAGAAGGAATGACTGAGAGGAGATGGTTGATTGCTGCAGAAATTCTGTAAGGGTGGATAAGACGAAGGTGAGTAACTGAGGGGTAGAAAACAGCAGGGTTAACCAAACCAAGGAGGCGACAGTAGAAGTCAACAACCAGATCCTTGAGGGCCGAGTCCTCCGTAATCAGAGCCCCATCAGAATCGTGAAGACAGTGGATACTGTTCCGTTGGGTGTGGGCGATAACACATCTATGGAAAAAAGTAGTGTTGGCATCGCCTTCCTTCAGCCATTGGAGCCTAGAGTTCTGCTTGAAGAAGCTCTCGAGAGCTGCATCCAAGAGCTTCCAATGAGTTCGAGCAGCAAGCTCAGATTCAAGGTTTGAGGGGAAATGATCATTAAGCAAGGACGTTTGAGCTCTCTGGAGGGAAGAAAGGGCTTCCTCTGTACGATGTTGGATCCTACAGAAACCTTCTTTGTTCAGCTGCTTACAACAAGAATTTGCAGCACTCAGTTTTTTTGCCAATCTGTACATGCACGATCCTTGCAGATCACACTCAGACCAAGCAGAGTGAATTCTCTCTGAGAAGAGTGGGTGAGTGGAGATGTAGTGGAAGTATCGGAAGGTCTTGGACCGATGAGGAGTGGAGCCAGGGATGGAGACCAAGCAAGGAGAGTGATCTGAGGAACCTGGAGAGTCGAAGAAGGCCAAGGATTAGGGAACCGCGAGTAGCCAAACTTCATTGACAAGGGCGCGGTCTAGCTTATGTGTGATGAGAGCAGTTCGACTGTTATTTGACCAAGTGTGAAAGACTCCTCTGTAGGAAAGATCACTCAACTCACTTTGAAGGAGACAATCCTGAAGATCTTGCATACCAGAGAGGGGTAGGGCACGGAATAGCTTGAGAAATGTTCAGACGAGAGGAGAATCTGGTTAAAGTCCCCCAAAGCCAGGAGAGGACGAGAGGTAACTAGGTGGTGCTGGGAAATGGAGACAATATCCTGCCAGAGGCTTCGTCGTTCTTGAGAGCTAACTAAGCTGGCGTAGATGAATATCACCGTCACATAGAAACCCGAGGTAGGATCAGTAATCCCCACCGTAATCATTTAGGAAGATTTGTAGTAGACGAAACAACTGAGGCGAGGGTCCCAGATAAACCAAATACGCCAAGAAGGGAATAAAGAATCT
This sequence comes from Cardamine occulta, assembly GCA_028015245.1. NCBI lineage: Eukaryota > Viridiplantae > Streptophyta > Magnoliopsida > Brassicales > Brassicaceae > Cardamine > Cardamine occulta. The sequence goes on along the minus strand of CM051377.1, from coordinate 14,154,764 downwards.
TTGATACTCAGAGCGTCACTTTCCTCTCTAACCCGAGTTTCTAAGAATGCCCCCAGAAGAGGCTTGTTGTTGGAAATCCAATGTTTGATTGCACGCTGTCGGGAAAAACTGTTGAGGCCCCTAACATTCCAACAGAAAAGTTTATTATTAGTAACCATTAAAAGTAGTAATAAGGGTAGAAAATAGAAGGAGAAGAATACTAAGAATGTATAAGATGTGAAGGAATAAGGGAGAGGGAGGGGTTATATGTGAAAAAAGTGTTTGCTGGGGGGGAAGAGCGGAAGGCGACTTTTGCGGGATCGAAGTGAAGAACGCGGTCAGATAGTTTTTGGACAATGAATGAGCTGGGGGAGGCGGAACAATCGAGTTCAGAGAGTGGAGCAGGTGCGGTTGCTGGGACGGAAGGAGAGTAAAAGTCCGAGTCTAGGCAGGCGAGAGCTTCGAAGGAGTTTGACGAAGGTTCGTCTCGGGCTGGAGAGAGTAAGTGAGAGGTTGGCGGAGACTTGAGGAGGGATTTGAGAAGCGGTTTGACCAACAGCGGAGAGGAGATGAGTTCGTTGCTAGGAGAAGTTCCTTTTTTCTCTTGGTGGAGAAGAAGAGAAACGAATGATGAAGAGGAGATTGGAGTGGGATCAATGGATGGGGGAGGTGAAAGAGAGGAAGGCAACTTGGAGGTGGAGCTGACAGATTCAGGGGAGAGCTGAGGCGAAGGCGGAGTGCGAGGGTTGCTGGGGGAACAACCAGAAGATAAGAGGGGAGGGCTGGAAAATTTAGAGGTGCATGTGACGGTGGACTTGGAGGAAGACAGATGAGCTTGGGCTGGAGTTGTTTTGATCTTGTACTGATATTGAGGTCTTAGTGGCTGGTCAGATTGGGTGGCGGACGGAAGGGCTTTGTCTGAAGATGGATGCTGTTTTTGGGCCTTGGACTGAGGAGTGGGCCTTTGCAAAGGAGGAAAGTGATGAAGAGAGAGTATATCCGTACAAGAGCTAGGGGTTTAGATTTCAATGTCCAGTGGAGCATTGAGGGGGGCGGTGGATAGAGACAGAGGGGCGGCAGAGGCGGAAGAGTTGGGAGCGGTGGCTGGGGTTTCCTCTAGAAGAAGGAGAGGGAGAGAAGAGGCGGCGGGGGGTTCCAAACTTGGAGCAGCTACAGCCGTGAGAGACTGCTTTGAATCAGCTTGAAGATGGGTTGGGTCGGGCTGATTGGACCCACTTGTTGGCAGGGGGCGAGGTGGAGGAGAATTGGAGGAATAAGGACAACGATGGATCTGATGACCAAAGTTTGAGCAACCGGAGCATTGTGGGGGGAGTCTGCCGAAATCGACACCAATCCTAACGATGTTTCCAGATTTATCCCGGACCACGACTTCGGAGGGGAGAGGTTTCTGAAGATCAATCATAACTCTTACCTTGGCTGTTCCCAAGACCCTAGGTAGAGGTTTCGGACGCTGAGAAGGGATCGGAGAGCCAAAACCACTTGCTGTCAAAGCCTGCGACTGGGCTACACATCTTTTGTTACAGTTGAATAGAAGATAGTGAGCTACTTGCCAAGTTGTAGATTGGAATACATTCTACCCTAAGAGTTTATAGCATAGAAAATTAAATCAAATGCAAAATTTCACACATATTTAGAAATTCATTTTTAATACCATCATAAAGTTAAGTTTTCTGGTTAAGGAAAATTGAAATGAGAAAGATGAAGGAAAGTTTTGTTTAAATTCTACAATAAAAATACAAACAACTGTTATAAAAAAATATAGCATTAACTGGTTGTGAAACAATAATGAAACATATAATCCCACAACTCCAAAACAACGACATTTTGTTCTCCAAAATAATTGATCTTAAAACATTTGGTGAGTTTGAAAAATACTAGTATATAATGATATAGGGAACAAAACAATGCATCAATTAGCATATGAATCTAGACCCGCCCTGTAAAAATGTTATGGCAGAAATTTGGATTTCGGGTAACTGTCTTCGTGTTTTGAAATTTTTTGTCTGTTACTCAAATATAACTACAATATTTGAATATTTATGCTAGGTCCGACTAGCTTTAAGCGATTTTTGTTCCAAAATTTGGTTGAAGACAAACAAAAAGCTACCAGCCGAATCAGATTGGACTGTTTCGAGTTAGGCAGCTTGGTTGACATCTCTATATTGTATTATGCCAATACACTACAACTTACTCGGACCAATATTAGTTATAGGCCTAGTTGTTACATCACTAGAAATCTTTAATCTAGCAATTGCAAATATCGACTCAGACCTCATAATTTTTCACTTAGATATTCGAGAGCCTTGTAGATCAAGTGCCAACCGGCATACACCAACAGTGTACGTGATAGAGAAATTTTGATTTAATTGGGTGAATTTTTATATGGTTGATGTGGGAACACACATTCCACTGTATATCGAGACATGAAATGGATTTCTTACCCTAATCGATTTGACAAGTTTTCATGAGAACAATCTAGAAAATCTATTACAATTTATTAATGTTTAGTGGAGTGATAAAGCCTCAAAGAAATTGACCCAAACAGCAGTCACACACTAATTAAGTTCTTCTTAGCATTTCTAAGACACTTTTGGATGTAAATATTATATGATCCTTCACCAAGTCAACTCCATATTCATTTGGAATAACATTAACCCCAAAGTAAGCAATATATATAGGAAATACAATATACATTAAAGTCTTATTGTGACATTGGAGAAGTCATGATTATACCATGGATATATACATAGCTAGCAACATAGAACTATAGCTTCAAGTTTCAGCATACCTATATTGCACATATTAAACCAAAAAAATATGTAAGTTACACAAATTAACTACTAATTACTAATTATAGAGTTTTCAACACAAAATGATGTCAAGATCATGAGAAAACATATATATTCATGAACCTGTGATGGCGAAAACGACCACTTTAGACAGAAACATATATACTTCTGCCACTTAATTTCCCACCAGCCAAAAAAAGGCGATATCCAATAAGAGAAGCAATTAAAAAGCTGTCTTTACAGCTTTAACTTCATCATCTCCGAGCTGTGATCAAACCCTCCCAAACCCTATTCTCTTCATCCATAACTGGCTTGCACTTTCTTCACTCACTTCTCTTCACAACTTCACTCTTCAACTAACTTAACTTCCCCATAAAATGGCTTTGATCTCTTCCTCTCCTTCCTCAAACTCATCACTCATCTCTCCTCAAAACCCTAAATCCTCATTATTATCAATATGCAAGGAACCTCCAAAGACAATGGCGGCCGCCACCCTTTGTACAAGGGAGTGAGACAACGAAGGAACTCAAACAAATGGGTTTCTGAGATCCGTGAGCCAAGAAAACCTAACCGTATCTGGTTAGGAACATTCTCTACCCCCGAGATGGCGGCAATAGCCTATGACGTGGCGGCTCTAGCCCTCAAAGGTACTCGCGCTGAGCTCAACTTCCCAAACTCAGTTTCCTCTTTACCGGTCCCTGCCTCCATGTCTCAAGGAGACATCCAGGCAGCAGCCGCTTCAGCCGCTGCTGCTTTTGGTGCTGCAAGGGATGCCATTGTTTCGGCCAATAATAACATGGAAACAAGCGGTGTGGCTCACGGTAACATGACGGTGATGAATGATAGTTATGAGAATACAAATATGAATGGATTCATGGACGACGATATGATATTCGACATGCCTAATGTGCTCATGAATATGGCTGAAGGAATGCTTCTCAGCCCGCCTCGTCCTCCCACATTTGATGCTGGATACGACGCTGATGGTTTCACTGGAGCAGACGATTACTTGTGGAATTTTCCTTGACAGCTAACCAAACTAACAATATAATATATAAGTATGTGATTTTGTGTGTTCATATATATATATATATATATATATATATATATATATATATATATATATATATATATATTTACTATATATGTATGTAAAATAAAGAAATGGTGTCTAGTGATGCTTGCATGCATGGTTAAGCCCCGTCACGACCGTAAGATAAGGTCGTACTGTATTAAGTTTTTTTTTTCGTCTTTATATTATTGTCTTTCAATCGAATCTGATCGACGTATAATTGAAAATGTAATCACAGTCAATGCCTTGACTGATACTCATTTGTTTATTTTACAGATGGCTGAATTTTCATACGGCTTATAAGTAACGGTTGGCATAGTTCTACTTGTAGCACATATTTGACCAACACATTATATCTCGTATAGAGGAATTTAAATTTCGATATAGTTTGAATTTCGACACATAAAAGTTTGATGAAAAAAGGTTACAACATAGTGTGTGTTTGTAAGATTGTATTTTTTGCAAACAATCTTACAAATACTTGAGGACGCGTAGCTACTTAGAAGAATGGAGAAAAAAAGGAGCTAAATGGGTTTGGTGAGGAAATCGCACAAGTTGATTGTGGATACGAGTCTTAATCGAATCATAAGCTTGCTGATTTTTAATGCAATTTTACTTTTTAATTTGATTTCTTATAGAATTTATGAAAGTCTTTTTGAGATATGCCTATGGTTAACTTTATATTGGTCTGTTAGATGGTCAGTATAGCATTGTTTATAATTGAAAGATGCCGTTAAAAAAAAGGAACATAATGTTATGGTAAACATCTTTGTATTTGACCATCTCATTAAATTTCTGACATGAATTAAAAAAAACTTTATAAAAAAAGATAAACATCTTTGTGACCAAGTCTTGTTTGGAAGTTGTAAATGCGGAAGGCTAACAAAAACAACTTTTATTTGGCTTACAATTTACAAAAAGAATTGATATTATTTAAAATATTATAAATTAATATACTTTTGCATTCTGATAAAATCGATTTCGTAACGTTAATTTTGAAAAGAAAAAAAAAATCGAACACTAGAGTGCTTGATAGCCACCCAATCTATCCGAAATTTTACATCAAAAGATTCAAAACTACATATTTAAATCTCCATAACAAACAACTTATTTCAGGGTAACACTTGAAAAAATTAGAACACTTTTATTTATCAAAAAAAAAAATTATAACACTTTGACATGTATGGAAGAAATTGATGCATACACATACATAGAAGGTCTAAACATATTTCAACTATATGGGCATTTTGAAACTATAACAACCCCTGTAGCCCACAAGATTGATGACCCTTAAAGGCCCATAGGCTTTAAAACACCAAAACTTTCCTTGCACTTTAAACAGTTGCACAAGAAAATAAATAGCAATGGATATGTAAAGTCTTGTTGGCTAGAAATGAATGAATGAATGAGCCGACAAACAAAAAAATGAATGAATGAATTCAAATTTTGGCTATTGTTTTATTTCTTCTGTTCGTCATCGTCTCCAGCCACCAAGATCGTAACGGTTCGTATTTTGAACCTCTCAAGCTTCCCGATGATCTCCTCAACTAGACTGCCCCCTCGGGAACTCTCCGTGTGAGTATTGTTGCGCCTTTGAAGCTTAAAACGTTGGTGACTTTGAGTCATCTCTCTAGGATATATTAGCTTATCAATGTCGTTTGGTCCGCTAGCTTTAGTGAATGATGCTTCGCCGCTCATTACTGCGTTCGTGTAAATCAAGAATGATTCACAAAATAATACGATCTTGCAAACGATATAATAAGATGGAAATATCGTTTTTCAATAGAATGCACTTTATAGGGAAAAAAAAATGGAAATATCAAAAGTAATCGGATTTTTGTTCGGTTATTGATCCACTATGTTGTGTAAATGTATATTGAACTCTGTGTTTATATGTTTATATATGAGAGCTTAAGACATGATCCAAAGAAGAAGAAAAAAACGAGTAAACGACTGAGTCTTCTTCGAGAGACGTGTGAATGTTCTAAAAGTCCTTCAGTATTCTCTCCTTCGCACGTTTGTTGGTTTTTTCTTATGAATTTAATTGTTTTTTTACGGCAATTATTATTTTTTAAATGAATTTAATTGTTATATAATTTTAAATACTCCATTTAATTTCGTTTGTATTTTAAAAAATCGTAATCTATTATAATTTACCGTTCATAGCAGACGGATCTAACTATATATGTACTTCACGATATATACGATAGATACAAATTGCATTTTTTTGAAATTTGGAGAACCTCGGACCAAATGTTACCAAATATTTGGTCACAAATTCCACATACAGTCTTATTAAAATTATAATATATCGCGTATCTTTTTTTTTAATAATAAAAATATATCGCGACTGTTGACTACATAAAATTACGAAAAGTCCTGGGTTATACTATTCACTTTTGATTATGAAGCCTGAGCTGTCACGTGGAATCAGTAGTTTGATGAATCCACGAAGCATGGAGGATCGTTGAAATTTCTATTGAAGTGACTAATTCCTACCGCCAACTGGTCAAACAATCTCGAAATTTTTTTCCCAATAACTAAACCTTTTATTTATTTAATTCTATAATAGTTGTCACTAATATACATCTCTTGATGCAATATCATATTATCCTTTAACAATGTAAACGATTTCCAGGAAAAATATAATATCATCAACCTGTTATAGATGCATATTTAGACAACTAATACCTTTTTTTGGTCGAAAGACAACTAATACCAACAAACAAATTATTGTACTCAATAGAAGTAGGCTTAAACACCCTATAGCAGCTAGCACATAAATTATTGTACTTAATACTAGAATTCTCATTAGTTACTTCATTCAATCATACCAACAGATGTGTTGCATTGCAATAATGAAATTAAAATTTATTTTTGATAAGCCTGTAAAACAGTGTAAATAGTCTGGAGAATGGACAATATCAAAAGAATTAAAGCAGCAAGAGCAGAGATAAAAGACCAAGGAGATCTAAAGTATGTGTATTTGAAATCAGCCAATCCCACGTACCAATCATTCTTGTAATGCTCATTCACTTCTTGAAACAACTCCTTGAGATAACAATGTTCTACGTCGAACGCCACGTCTTTGCCTAGACTGTTCATTAATCTCGCGACTTCTGATTCTGTTCCAAAATAGTTCTCTATGATGTTTTGCTCGCATAGATACTCAACGTCCTTGTTAATGTTCATCAGACAGTCTAGAAGTGTCGCATATGTCGTGAAATGTTTTGAGCACGCCGCGTGGCACTGCTCGTAGGCCACGCAGTTCTGTAAGAAACTGCTCATGAAATCGTCAATGGTTATCCTCGGCATCTCGATAACTCCGTGCCTGAATCTCACGACCAGGAAGCTCTCAGCGTCTTTTCTCTCCCGGAGTTTGATTCCAGATCTCCGGAGCTTTGAGATGCTGTGGATGATGTGGGACGGTGTCTCCTTCTTCTTCCCTGGATTTCTTACCGGCGGCGCGTGACGCTCACTCTTTGGGATGAGGCTTGATCGGACGAGGTCGAGGAGGTGTTTCGATTTTATCTCTTTGAACCTGGGGAGATCTGCGTCTGTTCTGTGCATCACGTTGTTGAAGAACGCAAAGGCTAGAGACAGTAAAGAAGCGTTGGTTTCTTTTTCTTTGTCTCCTCTTGTGAGATCGAACAAAGCTTCAAGAACGGAGAAAGGGATTTGATTCTCAATACGGAGAAAATCTCTGTAGAAGAAAGGAAGAACCCAAGCCATGTTCACGAGTGGATCGTCGGGTTCGAAAGGAACAAGTTTGCTCACTTTACGGAACAGCTCAAGGATAAAGCAACCGTCGAGTACCATCATCTCGTTGAACTCGTCAGATTCCATGTTGATTGACTCGGAGTAACACTCTCTCGCTTCTTCCTCAAGGTTCTTCACGCTCTTCATGTAATCCTCTAGAGTTAGGTTCTTCGTGTGGTGGGTTCGAGTGAGAAGAGCGTTTAGGTAAAGCCATTTGTGTTCTTCAATCATTTTGAGGTGTGTTTGGCCGCGGTGGTACGGTCCTACCGAGACCACTCGCGGCTCATAGCATCTTCCGTTACTATCAATCATGCTCTGTGGTACTCGGAAGATGGAGCAAGTTGGTTTTCCGGCGGCCGAGCTGAGCAAACGTGGTGGCTCCTTCAGCTTCCTATGCATACTCTCAATGCGGATCTTGAGGATACGGCTTTCTCCCTCGTCGTCTACGGAGGCATAAGGCGGTTGATCCGCGTCTACCATTTTTAATGGTGGGAAATTGATGAAAAGGATCTCTATTAAAAAGTGATAAGGGGTAGTTTTGGAACTAATTTGGTCATCATGATTGGTATTTTTTTTTGGTTGCTGGTCCACTTCGTCGTCACATTTAAACGTCGTCACTTCGTGGTTGGTCCATTTTAAGATTGATGATTATTTCATATATTTATTTAAACGTTTGATTTGTATTTTTAATCATCATGATTTGTATTTTTAATCATATATTTAATAAATGATTTTTAAACGTTTGATTCCATAAGAATTTATCATCATTTGAAGAGTGTTATGTGCTCGTTTAACTATTGGAGTTTTGGCCTTTTTACTATCAAATTCTCATGTTTGTGAGTTATTTTTTTCTTTAGACGTTGATAACTCTATTCTTTTCTTTGGTAAGATTTTCTTACTAAAATTCTTTTCTTGGGCAACATTATTTGGTTTAGTGTTACAGAAACCAATTTTTTGGTAATGGATTTTCTATGCTACAGAAACCAATTGGGGTTGGTATTATTAAAAGGCCAGAGTGGGCTTTTAATTATGGGAATGCCATTGCAAGCTAAGATGAGGTGGCTCTAAAGTTCTCGTCTGAACGATACATAAGCTATTTTCACAAATTATCTTCTCAAATAATATGTAGGATAACTCCGCTCATCCCGGTTTTGATTCAAAACCGATATAACCAAGCTGAAAATTCATATTTCAAAGCTAAACAATGGACGTTTCGGAACCATAAATATACACATTAATTTTAATTCCTTGAATAATCAGTTATGTTCAAGAAAAAATGAAAGAACAAATATTTTGACAAACAATAAAAAAAAAAAATCAAAGTTTTTCTAAACCGAACGTTCAACGAAGATTTGTACAAGAGAAGATATGGTTGAGTAAGAGAGATTAACGTTGTGTCAGTGATAAAGCAAATCAGGATTAACGCTACAGAGGTTAAAAAGATATCTAAAAATCTACAAGTTTTTCTTCTTTAACAAAATTCATTATTTGTTCATGGAGAAGAATAGACAAGTTCGTGGGAAAATTCATCAATCAAGAAGAAAAAGATAGAGAGCTCGAGATCAGACACCGTCTCTTCCACTTCTCCACCGTGTCTTGTCCATTCTCCGGCCTCCACTCTCATATCTTTCCGCACCACCGCGTCCACGTCCTCCTCTGCTCCCAACCCTATCCTCCATCCATTCATCATCCTCCACTTCTTCTGCCTCTCATCATTCTTCTTCCTCCTCTCCTCTTCCGCATATCCATTCTCTTTTGCTATCGCTTCATCCACGTCCTCATATTCTTCATCTGAATCACAAACCCTAATGTTATCGTCTTCCTCACTCTCCTCATACTCTTCCTCTTCTTCTTCTTCCGACATCTTCCCTTCAAGGTCTACCGGATCCAGCCCCGCTAACTTCTCGAATCTACGAAGCTTTTTGAGTAACCGCCTTTTAGCCCCTGTTTAGTCCAAACATACAACATTTAAAACCTTAAAATTGGGACCAAAGTTTAAGCTATATATGTTTTCAATTCCTTTTGGACAATGTGATGTTGAATACTCACGTTGTACAACTTCAAAGCTGCAGGAGACGATATTGAGATGATCAGGCTCGTTTTGGTGGTGGTCCTCGTCGTCCTCCTCCTCAAGAGGATCAAGTACAGAGACAGGGCTACATTGTTCCTTGTCTTCCTCTTCTTTATCTTCTTCTTCTTGTCCTCTCACTTTCTCCAAGCTCTCTGTTTCATCGCTATCTTCGTCCTGTTACAACTCATTAAACACACTTTTGGTTTCACCATTTTTTGTCTCTTACTATTTCTGGCTTTGGATCACAACTAAATTTAGCTATTCAAATTTATATCCTTATCACAATACTTAACGTACCAATGAAGGATTTCTTCATTTAATATTTTAGGCTTTTTTTTTTTTTTTTTTTTACTGCAACCACAAGTAGGGTGAATTTTACTTTTGAATTTGGTAAACATACAATTCAATACTTCCCCTATAAAGATGGCAACTTTTTGACAAAACCTTGATAGTAGACCATTCACAAAAGTTAATGATATTTCTAAGACTAACTAACAATTACAAAAAGTTTGGTTTACATTTAAGACTAACCCCACTGAATTAAAAGGTTAAAAATGCGTTTTTGGTAATTTGCCAGAATATTAATTGGTTTGAAAAGTTTAAAGTTGAAATTTGCTAGAATGATGCAAAAATCGTCATAGTGGGGGAGAATGTTGACCTCAGGTTAATAAATGACAAAAGCACCATCACCATACCCAAGGTTTACGAAAGGTGTTCACTCGCAAACAGGGGCATATTCGTCATTATAAAGTAAAACATATTTACCGTACTCCTGAAAAACTTTCATGATTCAGTCATATCCAACAGACAATTTTCAGCGGCCATGTGTCTCTGCTCTAAATCAGAAGATGTTTTTTTCAGATTTTCCATAGAATGTTTTTTAACTTTTAACTTTTTACTGTATGGTAATTTATTTAATTGCAGAATAATTAGTATTAGTTGGTTTAGTTACGTATAACTAAAAACAATATAAAAAGATGCTTAAATATTTCAAAAAATTGAATAAATCGACCATTTTGTTTAATTTGGATTTAAAATTCAGTTTTTATTTTATTTTGTTAGATTATTAAAATATACTTATATATAGTTTTAATTGATATAAAATTTAGACTATTGTGTTAATAATTGTTGCGTTTCTTTGAGCTTTTATTGGGTAAAGTAAAGATAATGAAGAGATTGAGACAAAACCTCTGTACTGCGTCGCGCCGGAGAAGTAGCCGTCGATGTGAAGTGAGGAGTCCGGTGACCGGAGGAAGAAGGAGTTGTTTGGAGAACAAAATGAAAAGGGCTCTCACAAAAGAACTTATCGCCAATCTCCACGAAACGCTCTCTCCGGCTACTACTACTCGTCGGTTCCGAACCTCGTTCCAACGAAATCGCGTTTCCATCAGCGTTATCCAAACGTGGTTTTGTTTTATGATTTGTCAACCGTTTCAAAACAGACCCGAACATCCCAAACCCGTTTCCTTTGGTCCGAGCTCTGTTTGTCTTAGTCATCTCCGACTGCTGTTTCTGAATCCTCGCCGCCGCTTCCATGAGAATTGCGGCAGTTCTCGCCGGAATCTGGAGGAAAACTCGACCTTCACGTGTATTCTTCTTCACCGGAGACCGGAGCTCAAAGAGAGGAGACTTTCTTGGGTCAGGAGATTTATGAGCCGCGAAGAAACAAGAACTCTCGCATGAGAATAAACCAGGAGGAAACGCAGTGGTGTTTTCGGACTTTCGCTTCTTGACACGCAACTCGGAGCAACCCATCTGTGAACGAAGGTCGGCGATGTAATGGTTGAGATGAAAAGGCTCTTGGTCATCTTCAAGAAGCTCATGTAATAAGTGTTTCTTCTCAGCCATGGTAGAAATTATTACCTAGCTTTTTTTATTTTACTGTCAAAGTCTCTCACTCTCTATCTGTGTGGAATTCAGAATCATGGAAATAGGAAAACTAAGTAAGTTTTTTGCTCTTTTGTTAAGCTGAAAAATGAAAATTTGCTTTTCTTATAAGAAAGAGAGAGAAAGAGAAAGATTTTGGTGAAGGATGAGAATAGTTGAAGAGAACAAAGGGTGAGACATTGGATAAAGAGTCAATGCTTGGATTTGGCTACTTCCCTACCTTCTTGAAAAATAAAATTTAACAAAATTTAAAGTTTTCGTCTTATATTCTTTCTTCATATTGGATTATATAATTGAAATATGTCTTGTGCAACGGTAATTTTGTTTGTTTAGAGAAAGTTTAGTTGACATTATTATCAGAGTGGGCCTCAAAGACTCCTGAAAAAATAGAGTTTACGTGTCAAAATTAAAGAGTATTTGTAGCCGTGTGTGAATTTTTATGGGCTCATGTACTCCATTTATTTAAGCACAATCATTTTCACTTGAAAGTGGTCATGAAGAGAAAAACAAATTTATCATCGTGATCTATGTATTACCTAGTGTTTTCACGTCCGACCCGACCTGACCGGTCTGACCAGTTAATTCGGGACTCAAACACTATTCCGATTCGAGTTTAGTATTAAAATATGCTAATAATAAAACCAAAAAAATCCAGGAAAAACTACCATTAACCCACCACACGGCTGGTTTAACCAGTCTACCGGGTTGCGGAGCAAGAAAAAATTCTAAAATATTTTAAAATTATGATTTTATAACCCTTTTGATTCAAATAAAATATTTGATTTTGAAAATAAAATAGTGTTTTACACTTATTTTTTTATAACTTTGTAGTTTTTAAAGCATGTACATACATTTTTTATTTTGATGTTTAGTTTTTTTTTTCATTGGCGATTTTCTACTATTTTAGTAGTTTTTTCACTTTTTGTTTAAATTGATTGAATAACTTTAATATTACTGTTGAATTTTGTTTTGTTTTTGTCAAACATGGTATTACCGTTTCTATATTTTAATATGTTTAATCTTAATTTCATAAAATAATACATAGAAATATTGATAAATAATTAAATACATAATGATATATAAATTATTTTTTATTATATTGATTCGGTGGTCTATCTGGTTCGACCAATAATCCGGTGACCCGAAAGGTCATTTGGTTTAGAATCCGGGTCGGATATAAAAACATTGGTATTAACATGATCGTAATAACATTCAATCATTAATTACTGCCTAATCATCCAGATAACTCCACGTAATTTTTATTTCCTGAGAATTAAAGTGCCAATCGCGGTACATTGATGATTCCATAAAATGACAGTTATGTTGAAGGATGACTGCTCTTCGAAACCATAATTGGAGAAAATACAATTTGATGGACAATTCATGTAATCGACCTATCGTAGGAGGACGAAAATTCGGGTTACAGGTTTGCATGTGTTAACTCCCACTTTTCCATGTCTCTTGCTTGAGTCATGATGTTGTAAGACAAGCAAACAGATTCAGAGACCAAAAATAATGTTCAGATTCTTTTTTTTTTTGTTAAAGAAAGTAATTTTCAGATTCGAAGGAACAATCAAATTTATTTTTGGATCGTATGAGAATTTTCGAATCTAATACCATGCCAAATTTGTTGTAACTTGTAACACCTTAAGATTTTGTTTATTGATAAGCAAAAGTGTATGTATAATACAATACGTTTTGAGTGTAGGTATATAACCCACAATACTAATCTAATAAACGTGTGACGAGAAAAAATTTCAGCGGAACATGTAGTATCCTAACAACTTAAATTTTCAAAGGAAAAAATAAACCTAAATTTTTGCAAAATTATTTTGTCAGTATATCGTTTGTTTAACATGACACTCTTGCTACTATATTCATATTTTTTTTGGGGGGGGGGGGGGAGGGGGGGGGAAGCTCACAATTTTAAAGTGGTGGTTATATCTTTATAAACACAACTACTTGTCCTATGCTAGTTTTTTCTTATTATTTGAAACTGAACTATGAAGCTTTTTTACCTATAATTTAGTAGATTTTGGAAACATTTATGACGATTAAGAATCGTATTTTTTTTCAAAAACATTATATCCATCAATGTGATTTGGTACGAGATTTTTTTTTTTGGTTTAATGAGTATCCAAGAGCTTAGTGAAATGGACTGATCATTTCAATTAAATACTCTGGTTTTCTTTACAGAAATAGACTGACGTTAATTGGAGTTGAAAGCAATTAGATATGATTTAATGATGACAAAGTTGATTGGCACTTGACGTAATTCCTAATCTGGATAGCTGATTTTGTGATTGACAATTAAGAAACCAAAACACCCCATGTTCTACATTTAACATTACCGGGCATAGCACGAAATCTATTTGTTGATTATTTATTTTAAGAAATTCCAAGTAACAGTGGTCCGAATCTTAACTTACTCATTTGGAGAATACAGTATCTGACGATGTTGAAATCAAGAAAACAAAAGCATACCTATAAATTAGGATGATTCAATCATATATCATCACTACTGAATTTTAAATAGAACGGATATTGATCAGAAAAATAAGACATAATCTATGTCCGGTTCATATAATTTCAACTAGTGAACAGATCCATTATTTGTCGTAATAGCTATGATTAATATCCCAATTTATATATTATCTTGACCCTAACAAACACAAAAAAGAGTAAAATACCAAATTATTAATTAAGGCGACTGTTGACAAGTACTAATCCAGCGACTGATTCGTCCTACTCACACACGTTTGTCCACACGTGAAATTTTGCTAATATAACACACAAAATAATATACTTATACATCGAATTATTTTCTCCTTGAAAATTGAAACTATACAAACGAAAAATACTAACTACTACTATTATACAAATGCATTGGGCAGGACGAAAAAAGGTTCGCACCATAAATGAGAAAGAAAAGTTGTAGGCTTTACAGCTGGGTACTCCCTTTAATTAAATTCTCAGCATCTGTGGACTTTAGGTTTATATATTTATAGTATATGGTGTTATTTTCACTATGGTCCGACCTGTAATTTCATCTGGCACTACAGTTTATTTATTGATTAGTTTTGGCTTGAATTTTGAAATATGATTTAAAGAGAAGTTGTGAATAATATGTTAAATAATTAGTTTGACTGTTCATCCACTCATACTTATTTTCAATTATTGACGAATCTATGTTTTATTAATATGTAGATTGTTTTTCATTTATTTGCTATTGTTGTCTCAATATAAATGATTTTTCAAACAAACAAAAAAAGCGAACTCCACTAATTGTCACCACTTATATAAAAAAATAATTAGTTGCAATCTGGCATTTAAATAAATAATTAGTAGCGAAGGGGAGACCAGCTTGTAGGGAGTGGACACTGTTTGTTCTCGGATGCCTACCTCTCTAATAAGATTTAATATTATCCTAATGCGCTTTAAATACATAAAAATGAAGAAGATTTAAGATTAAATAAAGAAAGCTGTATTGGTTATTTTGATTAAGTGTTTTGTTAATAAGCCAAATCTTTAATCCTTTTATTATTTGAGCATGCAGCAGACAGAAGATTTTGCTGAACGCGTGGAACGTAAAACGACACCGTATATTTCTGTTTTGTCTTTTAACTAATTTGACTGTTAGGACAAAACTTTGTATTGACCAATGAATTAAAATATCCTTATTCGTACCATGAGATGTCAATTTATGAATATACCGACGGATTTTATTTATGTATGTACTTTTAAAATCGCAAGAAGACTGTATATAATTATTGAAATTTGAATAATGTATGCAGTTTTTCTTTTTTATAGGAATGTGAATATCATCAAATGAAAATGTGAAGTTTTACAAAAGTTTAACCTAGAATATGTACTCTTGCCAAAAAAAAAAAAAAAAAAAAAGAGAAACAAGAAGCAACGAGTGTCAATCATCTACTATATGATTCAGAGGACCATCAAATTTCGGAATTGTTTCCGATTCTGATGGACTGAGATGATGTTGCGCATTATCCCGTCAATTTCCTTGAACAGAAAAATTGGAGGATTGTCCATATGAGGTGCACGATGTTGTTCCTTTGATGTGGTTGACAGCCGCATGAAAATATATGGAGTTTTGGAAAGAAAGAAAAAAATGTATGGAGTTTTGACCCCAGAAAAGGAACTAGTGTATAGCGTTAACTGCAATTTTATAACGTTGTATATAAATATTAGGAGCAAACGTGGTCAAAACATATATTTTGCTTTGTTTTTAGAAAATAATTCAATATTTAAGAAAAAAATATTTTTTTTATTTGCAATTCGATACTGCACTATCACTCCATCAGATGTCGACCTTCACCCATGCAATGATGCAAATGTCATCTTCGAAAAGTTTTCCGAATTTTTTTTTCTGTTAAAAGATTTTTGAAAATTTACTAAGACCTTAAGTAATGCCTTTGGATCTCAAACGATTTATTTATCACCTCCTCAAAATATCACTCCCGAAACCAAACTCAAAATTAACGAGTTTTAAAAGATCCCTTGTTTGTGAAAAGATTTGTCTACAATAAAAAAAAAAAACAGATTTATCAAGTAAACTCTAGATATCCCCAGATAAAATGATGATTCTAAGTTTCTAACCATAATGTGAATCAAAAAAAATAGTTTCTAACCAGAAAACGGAATAAAAATCAACGAAGAATATATATGAACGTGTTTGATATTGTATCTTCCTCATCATGCTTTTTTTTTATAAATCTTCCTCATTAATTATGCTAAGATCTATTCGATATGCTCTACAGTTCTATCATTTTAGTTGGTGACTCGAAGAGGTTTCACTCGGAAAATTTGTCGGAGAATTTGGCGGAAGTGATGAACAATTTCGAGGGGTAGATTAGCCAATAGTAAAGAAGAGAAAGATGAATATTGGTTAAGATGTCAACCGTTATCAAAAAAAAAAAAAAAAAAAAGGATATATAAGATGAATTATCTGATTTTTTGGTAGTTCTTTTCTATAAAAAAAAGTATTTCATCCGTTCATTTTATAAGATGTTTTGGCTAAAAATGCACATATAAAGAAATCTATTTTTCTTTACAAAAGTATCATTTAATGTTTTACTTTAAATTATTCAATCAATCAAAATTTAAGTTTTACATAAAAATTTGCAAAACATTTTATAAAATGAAAAAAATAAAAAAGATTAAAACATTTTATAAAATGGATAAAAGGGAGTAAAACATCATTGTTCAACTAATCGTCAATATAAGTTTTATTTTATAAAAAATCATGTTTTACTTCAAATTCGTTTAATCAATCAAAATTTAAGTTTTGTATAAAATAAAACGAGAGAGTAAAACATAATTGTTCAACTAATCGTCAATATGAGTTTTAATTTACTTAGGAGATGAGATCTAACAGTGTTTTTGTATCAGAGTTTATTTTCAGCACTGAAATATGTTTGGCTCTAAGAAACACGTAAAAAGTAGTACTTCAAAAAAAATTTAGGTAAACCAAAAAAAAAAAAAAAAAAACATTATAGGTGGAGTTTTTTTTTTTAATGACTGTATCCGTAAATCCTCGTAGAACATTTTTTACATACTCAAAACACATAATCAATTCATCATGGTATAACTATTATTCTGCAAGGGAATATCCGACCTTATTACACACTTTTAGATTAGTTAAGTTTTTACCTAAATTTTACTTCTTTTTTGTTTCCCTTCGACCTTAATTTTACTCGATAAGAGAAAGAAGTTGTTATATCATAATTCGTCTTGATTCTAATTTTCACAATATATTATTCGTAATTTATGTTGAGAAAAAAATAGGAACATTGATTCATGTTTTCATTTTTTCCCTTACTAATACACACGAGATAATGTGAAAATCGTTTTTGAGTTAGTATCATTTGTTGGACATTTTTTATATAATACGTACACACACATAAATTATCTATTGAAAAAAACTATATATGCATTTTTTTGGGCATGACCTCGAAAATGTGCTTTATATATTTTAACGCAAATCGCCTCGTACTGTTTTTATTTATTTATATAAAATAAATATCACGACTGTTGTTATTTAATATGTAAGTAGGGGTGGCTGAATAAAAGTGCATGTACTTTATATAAATGTATATGGCTCCCATTCGAGAAATCAACTTTATTTTGAAATTATTTGGAAACCCACTTTTGTCGGTTACTGTTAATAACCACTGTATGTGTACTGGAACTGCAAAACCTACTATGATTTTGATGGTTCTCTGATTCTCTCATTGTTTAAGCTTCATTGTGCACTTAGAGTTTAAGATCTCTTAAAATCTAAATAGGAAAACGGAAAAAGTATAAAGAAAAACCATATATCGAATCTCAACTCATGTGACATTAGTTTGCACAAAAAATAAACTTATAGTGAACAAGAAACAAATTAGTGAAAATCAAATCCAAACTACGTACGCTCTTTGATCATGTTTAGAAACATATACACCACTAGCTTACCCCAATAACGTAAGCTGTCAACCTTCAGCTCGTGAAAGCACCCAGTGAACAACAATATACCGAAAGATTCTGATAACGAGGAGAATCCGTTTGTTGGACTAACAAATCACTGAGAGAATTAGGATTCACATTTGAGATTCCTAATATTTCATGAAGAAACAGTATTTGAAGAGTTCGTCGACGATAGAGAAGATTTTGGATGGTACCTACCTGTGATCATTATGTGTTTTCGAAAGAGGGTAATCATATGTAACATCTTTCATTCATTTGAATTATGTCATAAACACTTCGACGCCACCCATCACGTGTCCAAATAGTCAAAGAGTGACATGGTTGTCCAGATTAAGTTCAATACCATTAATTAAATTAAAGCTGAAACAACTTTAGGAAAGAAAACCAAAAATGAAATAATCTTTAGAACAACGAAATAATATGGAAGTCAATTAGGGAGTGGGCAACAAAAACAACAATTAAAGCTTTTGGCGTCTTTGTCCCATTCTCCGAAGAAATTTTTTAAATAATAACCATTAAAGTGCGCGTAATGTTTGAGTCAAGCTAGATAGGACACGAAACAAGTCGACTCTCACTCAGCTGATATTCAATGTACATTATCTTTAATTAGGTCCTCTGATTGATTTTGTTTTACCATAAGATTGACATCCTTGATCTTCATGCTCTTTTCTTCATTTTACTACCATGATATACCATTCATAATTTACCCCCAAAAAATTTGCATTTACCATTCAGTTCATATTAAATGTTGTTTAGCTTTTGTTTTGTTATGTCCTATATGAAAAGAAAAAAAAATACTCGTTTAGTCTTAGTTCATGTAGAATTTTAAATAATATTTTCATCAAAATCCCATTAGTAAAACACATTAGCGAATATTATTTTTAAAATCATTTGTATGAAGTTATTAACAAACAATACCAATAAAAACACACAGATATTGTAATAAAATAGTTCTTGAATTTAGATTTGGGTCTGAGTCGTATCTAGATATTAAATACTACTACTTCAACTTATAACAAAAACTTTAGATCGGTGGAAACATTAACGTGTTTTGAGACATATTAGCTAAAAGCCTATAAGAATTAATACTGTAGACCAAAACTATATAAACCTTATATATGTGAGCAGTTGAATTTATTGAATAGTCCATACAATAATTTAAGGGTACATATACAACTCCATCTTTAAAGTTTGATTTGGTCCACAATTCAAACCATGACATCTTCAAAACCTCATGCACAGAAATAGAAGTATAGATCACTCATAAGCCTTTTGTCATTGCCAGGGAAAATTACATTTTCTTCCAAATCCTATCATCCCATGATAATTTTATTTTTTCGAAGTGACAGCAAAAACAATCAGTGAAAAATTTGGTATGGAAAGAGAGAACTGCCATTAACGTAGCAGCCAAATTGTCAATAAATTAGAGGCCGACAAAGCATAAGGTCATGAGAGTCGTCGTCTAGATATATCCTAAGGGTAAGGTGTCTTGCGAGAATGGGTGTACGTGGCCTATCCACACAATTCGATTTAAAACAAATTCATACTTCGATTTTTAACAATGTGGCCACAAAAATTTCAGCAAATATTTTTTGGAAAAAATGATTTGGAATTCTGACAATATATGTTAAAAATGTAAAATTTGTTGAAATGTGAATTGTTGTAACTTGTAGACAATAAGGGTTATATTAATAAAAATCTTGATAAAATTACTTAACATGTTATATACTAATATAATTCGCGATTATGGGAGGGAAGCTGAAAAAAATAATTATTATGGACAGAAAACTGGGAAAAAAAAAATAACGTATCCTTCATTATATCGTTTTTTTTTTGGGGGTCAATCATTCGTTATATCGTGTATGTCTGAGTATTTATGTCGTATGAAAACACATGATAATGCGTGATCAAACTATTTATATCACTTTTTAAGATTATTTACCGAGGTTTTCATCTACCAACATTCAATAAAATAATGCATTTCTATTATTTTTGGTTTATGAACTAACTTTTCAGCTTCTACTGTCGTTTGGGTCCAGTATCTATTGAACATATATATTTTTTGTTTTATTTGTACAATGACTCAAATATTTCAAATCTGGTTTTAATTGGTTTGTATTAATAGTTAGGAAAGCAAACAAATATGAGGGTTTGTAATCTGAAAACAGGACATTTCAAAGATCATAGTATCACTTTGCGTTCCCTTTAATGTCCTGAATAAATTGATGAGCAAAAGCACAAAGTTGCATGCCGATCTTGTCTTGATTTTTATTGTCTTGTTTACATACAGGTCGAACCAAATACATGAAGACAAAGAAAATAAAATGAAAAATAAAAAATCACGATACATATATATATATATATATATATTTAGAAAAAGTCTGACGAATTCAATATGCATACCCCGCCCACCAAATAAAAGCAAAACAAACAGTCGTTATAATGAGTATATCCGATGTGTGTATGTATGATTTCATTGTTTTATCATGATTGTCTCAGACTCTCATGATACAGATACTGGATTGACGCTGATTTTGTAAACGTACACGCTTTAATAAATTTAAGACTCAATTTATTGACAAAAACTGAAAAGAAGAAGAAAGTTACTAAAGAACGCACAGATCAATTCTTCTCATATACGGGGTTTGCGGTTAATATTTTACTTACTTCGTAGAGTTTTAAATAGAACTTTTACAAAAATTAATCTCGTTTAATAAAAAAAAATTAAAAACTTTAACCAAAAAAAAGAGCTTTGAATAGAAAAAGAAAACGAGTTTTCTACACATTTCAGTAAAAAAAAATACGAGCTTCCATGCTATCTTTTTTATATATATATTAAACAAGATGGTTTATCATTTTTCATATAATATATATCAATATATGTCCAAGTTAAAATGCTAAATTTAAGAGGTAAGAAAACGTAAATTTGTGGAGTATTTGAAAAAGAAAATAAATAAATAAATAAACAATTTATAGATCGAATATATTAAGCGGTATAACTATAACAAGTGGGCCTAGAATTGGGTCCAAAGTTATAGTAGTTGTCTCCATTTTAGTTTCCTTTTTTATCCATAAATTAAATTAATTTACTGGAATGGTAGCCCAAGGCGGAATAACTTAAGTCTCCAAACAGATTCACTCGCCTAATTCTAGCATTGAAGTCTAAAACATATGTTTAGGAAAATTATGAAGACTTAACAAAATAAAAATCTACTAAACCTATCGAAAAGGTTGGAGAAAGTTTACCAACCAATCAAAAATTATGTTGTCTTGAAATTTTGACAATTGATCTTGTATCTCTGAATCTTTGACATAGTCGCAAGTAAAAGTTCAAATACATGAATGTTTGACATTTTCCGAAGTAAAATATTCAATGACTTTTTACTCCCATTAGGATAATATACTTTGTTGAATAAAATCGACTGTAATGATCCATCAAACTTCACTTTTTTAATTTGTTAAAAATATTTAAGTGGGTGCTATTTCTGGAAATAACATGTTATTTAGGATAGCTAGCATTTATATGTGTGTTGTTTTTGCAAATGAAAAAAAAATCCAAAATAATTTAGTACTAGTTATTTAGTGCAATTACCCAAAATAATTTGACCAAATGTATCTATTTTATTTTTAGCCAAGTCCGGAAAGGATTATGTAAATAAACAAGTGAACGGATTCTGGCGTTCCGACAGCTTTTGGATTCAAAAAACGTACGCGAGATACACTTTTATTCCTTTCTTTTTCTTTTCCAACAAGAGACACTTTTATCAAAAGCGTAAAAATAGTAAAACAACTTAAAATAAAATAAAATTAATTCTTCAAAAAAGAAAAAAACAAATACAAAACATAATACAGATTACAAAGAAAAAATGATAATCACTGTGATGAGTTCGAGTATCCTAAGAATCTCCCATTTTCCCATATCCCTAATTTGGTTAATCAAAAATAAGAGAACCCACAAATTTTACAAATCAATTCAATCCCCCAAGACTTTGAAAACTAACAAAAGAAAAAAACACCCCACAAATATTAAAATACACACATCTTACAAAATTTAAACTAGGTACAATCACACAAAGAACCCCAAATTAGTTCTTGAGAAACACATTCACACAGTTTCTATGCTCTTGCTCAGCTCCTCCAGTTTCTTCATCTTCAACTTCTCGCTTTCTCCTACCAACTGTTCCATCTCCCCAAAAAGAAAAAAGAAACACCGTTTATGTATAACAAGCGATGATAAACTCGGGTTTGTTCCCATGTTTTCTAAAAATTAAGAACTTCGATGACAGCTCGGAACTAACCTCCATGAGTTTGGTAATGAGCTGTACTTTCTCCCTGTTCTTCTCATTGAATGTATCAAGTGCTTCTTTGTATTCCCTTTCCTGATTTCATTTCATTACAAAATTCAGATTTTGTTCAGCCTTTCCAAAAATACAAGTAGTTCATTCTGCCTTTGAGGTTTCAATTGGTTTGTCGTAAAGATCAAATCTTTGGTGTTTTGTATTTATGCTAAAACCGAAATGAAATCAAATAATTACCTTCTTTTGAACAGTGGAACCTAAAGGTTTGAGTTCTTTGTTAACACTATCAATCTTCTTACGCACCACAGAAACTTCCTTCCTCATAGGATCTGCCAAAGACTCAAGCTCCTGTTCACATAAATCACACATGTATTTGCCCTTGGAACACAACATAACGAACACTTGATGTCCAAAGAAAAAAGTGGAAACACTCAGCAAAATCCTAGATCTTGAAAACTCTAAACAGAAGAAGCAGCAACAAACATCGAATCTCTAATACTTACTAAAAAAGATAATTTCCGAGAGATGTTCAAAACTCTAAATTTAGAAAGGAAAGAGAGAGTAAAATTCAAACCTCACGAATAGTGGAAAGACGTTTGGTTTCTTCCTCGACCCGACCCAACTGAGCTTGGATCCTTTCACGAACTTCCGTTCTCCTCTTCTCAATCTCATCCTCTTTAGCTTTAAACGCTGAAAGAGCTGATTGAGTCATCTCTTCATCTTCTTTCGACATATGGCTACTAAAGCTCAAGCTTCCCGTGTGCAACACCATCTCGTTACTCTGCGGCTGCTGAGGCTGAGGCTGAGGCTGAGGAGCCTCTACCGTTGCGGCAGCTCCGTCGTTGGTTCGAGTCTGAGTCTGAGTCTGAGTCATCTTTGGTTTCTCCTTGTGGCTTTTGCTTCTCTTCTTCCTAAAACCAAAGCAGGAAGTTGAATCCTCAGTGGAATTCCGGTGGGGTTCTTCGAGTGACCCTATTTTTGCTGATTTGGGGTTTAGAGATTTTCAAAGCTTTTTTTCAAGGAATTCGTGTTTTAATGGCGGAGAAGACGATTTGCTGTATTCTTAGTGGGTTTCGGTGTTATTATTATTATTATTTAAATAATTATGCCCCAGCGTTTAATTACGTCATTTACGATTTACCTAATCATAATACTTATTCATTTCTTTATTAATCTTTCTTTCTGTATATGTGTTTTGTACAGTCAAAGTTTTTGTTAGTATTTTATTTTATGAAATGAAAAATATATATATATCTTTCGGAAAGAAGAGCCTGTAAAGGAAAAGCAGAAAATGTGCCCAATGCATAAACTAAGAATTATTATAGAGATTCAATTTTGGCGTTGGCGTTGGCGTAAACACTTGTAAACGTTACAGACTCTTTTGTAGTATTTATTACAATAAGCAAAGCAACGAAAATGACCTAACTGCTGCCTAGTGACAACCATCCTAGTGACAACCATATCCAACCAATCATATGTGTGCACCATTTATTGTCCTTTCTTTCATTTTAGCATTTAGTATGTATATCAATGGAAGATAAAGATCTATAAATGAATCTTTTAGTATACAGCCAGAAAATAAAATATCTTTAAAATCAAATTCTAGTTGGTTTGGATTAAACAATAAACGTCATAGCTGTAGATACAAAGCAAAGACGACTCATCAAATCGTCTAGCTTTATACAATAGCTTAAACCACTTTCCATCTCATTAAAACATTTTTTAATCGAGACTTTTCGTAGGATTCTTAAGCCTAAGAGTTATTTCGACGGTATTTGACAATATTGGATGTTTGTGGTTTATTGATGCAACATATCCCATTCCCGTAAATGTTAATAGTGGTTTCAAATGTTAGGATTTGTTTTTCAAGGTTAAGATTTCGTCTCAAGTCATTGAGAAATTCGTCTTATGTCCTACCATTGACTTGACCAAAGCTATTACGTCCAAAGACATTTTTTGATATAATGATATCATATGTGCATGGTGGAGAATGCTATTTTTCGAGTCGAAAAAATTGTAAATAATATATGTGCATGGTGGAGAATACTATTTTTCGAGTCGAGAAAATTGTAAATAAATAAAGCTTAACTAAAACAAACGATCTGAAATTATTATGCCTTCTTGGTAAAATTGCCAAAAAAACAAACTTTAAAAATTAAAAGATGGAAATAGTTTGGGCCATTTTTTCTGTCGGCAGTTTCCGCTTAAATACATGTCCATTAATGTTAGTGGGTATTTACATTTATAGCTAAAAAGCCTCTTTTGGGCCTTAACAGAGGTTCTATTATGATGTAAACAAAGAGATACAAATTTGTTTAATTCCTTTTATGATTAAACTTCGTGGATAAAGTTAAGCTTAGTGGATCGGGTTAGCCCGGGTTTGGCTATAGAAGTAGGACTTTTCTTCTTCTTTTTTTTGGTATAAGAATTAGGAAACTTTGTTTGCGTAAGATGTTGCTTTCTCAACAAGATAAAATATTTAGTGCCGGATTGAAAAATCTTGTAACGTTTAAATACAAGCCTATAAACGGAGAACATTCTGATGACAAAATATCGAAATCTTAAACTAACAATTAGGAGGTAATATGGATTGGTCTCATTAATATTTGAGATTTTACCAAAAATAAATTTTGTAATGGTAATAGTCTCAAATGGTCGCTTATTGAATATTGATAGGCTAATATAGCTCTTCTTTTTTTGTGTGGTCAGAGGTCCAGATCAAATTTGTTTCTCATTCCTTTATAACTAAAAGCTTCCATTAGTGAAGTTATGTAGTGTATTAGAGGCTATAGTGAAGGTTTGCTAAGAAACCTTAGGCTTTTTATGTTAAAGCTCAAATCTATCTGTACGTGGGCCCAAATAACTACTTCATTCATTAACAATCTATACCCTCTAAACCCAAGTAGGCTTTTACCACATGCTTTATCTATCAAATCCATATGTTTCTGGCTCAAATTGGCACCTAGACGTAGACGAGATGAACAATCTTTCTTGTTGAGGACGTCAAATGTGAGATTCGAATCGGAATATTTTAGGCAACTCTGAACATTAACCTTTTGAGTTAGTTATATTATTTTCTCAACACATATTAAGTACAAATGTGTATAACAACCAAAGGACATGATACAGTTCGATGTGAAGTCCGGATACAATGTAATTTACACTCTCGAACCAATATTCATAAAGTTTCCAAAATTACAACCCAAATTAATGTTCCATTGAATAAATTTACATGGGAGATTGGATTTCTAGCCCCTAAAATAGATCTACTATACGCCTGATCATATTGAGAACAACTTGTTTAGTAAACATATGGAGAATTTGGCATGGATGGAGGCAAAATAGTCTTTACATTGGATTCTTTTGTTTTTTAATATATAGTATTGAAAGATCGCATGTTTTATATGCATGTTGACACGTGCGATCATGCCCTTAGATACCTTGTGTCAATGTGTTGTGTGTGTGCTCTCACCAGAGAGATCTATTCTTTCCTTTTCCTTTTCGTTTCTTTTTAATATTATTAAAACTCACATATATGTGCTAGCTAGGTTCCGGTCCAAGTTTGGTAGTAGCCTTTTTTTAGTAGTACTGTATGTGGTTAATTTATACAACCAATAATGATATGCGAATTTATATTTACAAATCTAGGCATATATGCTTATGTAATGTTACAACATAAATGTTACGCCTAATATTTCCAAGCACGTGAATCAACGTATGTTATTAGAGTATAAGTGGACCGCTAGAAATATTTCGCATGCGTCTACTTCGTCTCTTACAAACAAGACAAAATTTTAGTATGTGCACTTTGAACAGAATTCTGATTAATTTTAAATTTACACATATATTAGAAGGCTTGCAGAAAAAAATAATTGAAGATACGTTTAATGGAGTATCTGCACAGCCGCTCACAGATATAATCTTTCTATAATTTTAAAATTCTCGGGATTTTCTAGAATTATGTATGAAGAAGAATTAACAAAGTAAAGATGATTAGGTAGTTAATTTCAACAACAACAAAAAAAAATGATTAGGTAACTTTGACAAAAAAAAAAAAAAAAAAAAGAAGAAGAAGAAGAGGAAATGGCAATGGAGAGAATAAAAAAGCACGTGGGATCACGTGAGGGGCTCGCGTGCCGGCGTGACTTGCCTTTTACTACAAAAAATAATAAAAATCGTCCAAAGAAAAAGTGGGACCCACGTGGACTGAGACAGACCCTTCTGGTGTAATATAATATTTATATACGTTTCTTTCTTCATACAAGAAAACAAAAAATATACAATAATAAATTAAATATTGTCTGACAGATTGTGTCAGAGAAACGTATTTGTCTTCTCTTGGACATGTGATCTCTCGCCCTCCCTTGCCTCTTCTTCTTATTCTCTGTCCTTCTTCAATTTGTATATTACGATTTCGTTTCAGATTTGTTGTTCAATAACTTGTTTCTCATATTAATTAAAAAAAATTTCCATCACAATTTCTCAGATCAATAGATTTCAAGGAAAGTACGACATTTACTTATCTTGCCGACGTAAAAAAAAAAAAAAGAAACGAAAATATTCTCTTACCCAACTTTTATTTATAAAATGAACATATTGATTCGTTAGTCGTTAGCATATACGATACTACATCAACGATGTGTTTTCTTATACGGTGTTTAAACAAATACTACTATTATGTCCGAAATAGTAACGTGATACGTGTTTGTCTAAGTGATTAAATGTGATATGTTTTTCATGATCAAATTGTGACACATATAACATATTAATTGCACAATCAAATGTGTCATGTTTATGCTAAAAATGCATATATATATATATATTTGTTTAATATATAAAAATAATTATGTAATATATTTATATAAGGCTTTGGGTGTAAAAATAATGTGATTAAGGTTTTGGATGTTAAAAGTAAAAATAGAGAAAAGAGAGGGTAAAAGTGAAAAAAAGAGAAGTATTATGAGTAGTCAAATCAAAGATGAGTCACACAGCCAAAAAAATAGAGAGAAACCCTCACCACCCACTTGGTTACTCACTTTTATGCTTTTTCACTTCTGAGTTTCTGACACAGCCCACCTGCTTCTCTTTTCTCATTATTACTTATCTCTCCACTTCTCAGCTTCTTTACTCTTTTACCTCACTCGAACCGAATGTAAACCTAAATCGAACCAATCAAATTTGAAGTCTGTAAAAAATTGAAAAGAAAACAAAATCAAACCGTTGACAAAAGGTAAAAGTTGAACCAAAAGTTTAGCAAACTTGACCAAATTGAACCACAAAATTTTGGTTACAGTTATCTTTTATCGGATAACCTATAAAACCAAATTATATAAACCAACCGACACACTCCTTATTCTTACTGTTTCTCTCTTTATTTTCTCTAATTTTTATATGTCTAATATTTTATATGAGTGGCTAATCCGGTTTACGATTTGATTTTGTTTTTTTTTCTCAGGTTTTCGTTATTGGGATTTAGCAAAGTTAAATAGTGATTTGTTCTAGCTATTCTTGAAGTTGCTCAATTTCTTGATTGGTGCATATAGAGATATTAAAAATGGGGGTTTAACCCATTAGGTATCCATTACCTATGTAAAATTACAAACTTATTATCTTACTATTTGAAACATAAAATTGGTAGGCTTAAGATAGACGAATAACTTAATATGAGTTTACCCTATTAGATTTTGGATATCCACTCGATTATTTTAAAAATCATATGCCTAACACACACATAATATTAATATGTTTCATAATTATATTTTTTAATAATATATATTTTTAAATATTTATAACAAAAAATCATATAATACATTTAAAACTATAGTAATATGTTTCACCAAAACTGCAAGATCACGTAATATTATTTTTTCACCAAAATGATAAGATCAAAGAATTACATTTATGGGTTAAAACAACAAAATCTTAACATTATGTTTTTAATATATTTTTCAAAAATGTGAAATTGCACTTTTGACAAAAAATCGCGTAATGACTTATCCCGCCAAAAATGCAAACAAATGTAAACCGCAAAATCTCACAATGGTGATTTTCTGCCAAAACTGTAAAACTACAATTTTGACGGAAAATCGTAAAATAATATTTTTCAGCTAAAATAGTAAAATCATGAAATCGAGTTTGTTTGACAGAAAAATAGTGAAATGACATTTTTCCGCCAGAAACGCAAAATCGTGGAATTATATTTTTATTTCAAACAATAAAATCTTGGAATTAAGTTTTTTTTTATCAAACCCGTAAGATCAAAATTTTGACGAAATAATCGTGAAATAACATTTTTCACTAAAACTGTAAGATAATATCAACAAACATACTGTCTAATACATTTATTAAAAATTATATCAATATTTATAAAAATTATATATATAATTATATAAATATTTATGAAAATTATATAGATATATTTATATCAATATCTCTAAAAAAAATTATATCAATATTTATAAAAATAATTCAAAATAAATATACTTTGATTTATGTTTTTACATGTTTAATAAATAATAATTTCAATATTAATGAAAATGATTACATTAATATTTATAAACTAATTCAAAAATAAATATATTTTTAATGTTCAAATTTTATAAACTATTATTGATGTAATTAAAAAAAATAAATTAAATCAAAAATATAAAAAACCCAATTTAGTATCTGTGGATAAACCCAAAACCCAAAATTTTTTTTTTGGGTTATCCTATTCTGATTTTGAGTTTTTGGATTTTGTTACAAACGGACTCTAAATAAACGGATTCGGATCGAACTGGATTTTTTTACCCGTGATATATCTCTAAGTGCAATTGGATAAATTATATTTTCTCGAACTAAGGCAATGGATTCACCATCCTCTCTTTTTTCCATAGAGACGGAATTTTTCTTCTTCTCAAAAATACATATCTTTTAATTCAATTTAGAACAAATATCTCACTCTAAAGCGTTGAACTTAGCCATCTCTTTGTCGTTGTTATAGTTATCTTTTCTTGATGGTTGAACATTCTCTGTACATCTAAACTTCTTAGCTGACCTTTATCAAAAAAAAAACTAAAAAACTTGTTAGCTGAATTATCCAATCAGACCATTCAATAGACCACGAGAATTTAAATTTAATACTTATAGTCTTATAGCAATTCTAATAAACTTAATTATAATTTTTAAAAATTATATTTCAACCATGAATTAAGACCCATGTTCCCGTCACCAATTATGTTAGTTTGATTATTTTTCAGCCTAAACTCCAATTAAGTAATTATGTTAAAAATAATATATATTTTTTTCAATAGATTCCACCAAGAATTCAGCTGATTCCACCCAATTGATGTTACCATTTTCGGCCTAGATGTATGGATATATGGACCAAGGTACAAAATTTATGAGTCAGAAATAGTGGAAAGTACATTAGTGCCGTGTGATTAAATAGGAACCTAACGAATTTTACTCACTCAGCTTTAAAGTAGCAGTTTGGTTTTGTCACCAATGCAATTGCAAATGGTAGCAGCCTAACGCTCACTCATTAAATGATCTTCAAAACAAATCACTTGGTTAAGGACTATATTTATCTAATTAAATATCACCAACACCAAGTAGGCTTTTATTTACTCTAAAAAGTAATTAAAAGGAATACAATTATTAAAATGGAGATAATATGCGAGTGGTATTTCCAAGGCAGCAAGACAGAAAAACTGCAGGTTATTATCTCTCCATCTTCATCTTGCAGAATGGTTCTTTCTGACTAATTAATACAGAAACCATATTTTAATAGTGTGAGATTAATGAAGATTTGTAAAACCCAATTAATAAAGTTATATATAGTTTTCTCCTCCATCTGTCTTGTCTCTCACTGTCTTTTTCTCTCAAGTCTCAAGTGCCCTAATAAAAACCTCTTTCCCCTTCTCTGTCCTTTCTCACTCTCTGTGCAGAAGAAGCTCAGATACAGAAACTGACTACAAAGAACAAAGCTTTTTCTTAAGAGGAGAAAAGTAAAATTTTCTTTTCTTTTGCTCTTCATAACCCCAACAAGACTTCCATAGCTATTAAATCACACCCTCGAGACAAAAAAAAAAAAACCATTATCCCAAAAGTAACCAACAGTCTCTCTCTCTCTTTCCCTCATGGATTTGCAACTGAAACAATGGAGAAGTCAGACAGAGTCAGAAGAACAACCTTCTGCAGCTAAGATACCAAAACATGTCTTTGATCAGATTCAATCCCAAATTGCAACTTCTACTGCTCTTCCTCTCTTTGCCCCTGAGCCTTCTTCTTCTAAACTCCCCTCTTTGACTCCTGATTCTTCTTCCAGGTTCCCCAGTGAGTCTTTTTTTTCTCTTGTTCTTCTTGAGAAACAAGTTGGACTTTCCAGTCACATAGTCAAATTAGTAATATGGCTGTTCTTTTTTATGTAGAGATGGGGAGCTTCTTTAGCTGGGCACAGTGGCAAGAACTTGAACTACAAGCACTGATTTATAGGTACATGTTGGCTGGTGCTGCAGTTCCTCAGGAGCTTCTTTTACCAATCAAGAAAAGTCTTCTTCATCTATCTCCTTCTTACTTTGTTCACCATCCTCTTCAACACCTCCCTCATTACCAGCCTGCTTGTGAGTCTCCACAAAGTCTTTTTTAATTAATTAATTAATGGGATGCATGGGTTTTGTGCTGCTGTGTTGGAGTTGTGTTCCCAAGATTCAGGCTTCAATATTAGTTTTTTTTATCTTGTTTTTGCAAATCCTGAAAAAGCATGTGATGGGTTCTTGGTTATAGGAGATCTAAATATCTAGATAATAGAATCTTGTTCTTGATCTGATCTGTGTAAAAAACAGGGTATTTGGGGAGAGCGGCGATGGATCCTGAGCCAGGGAGATGCAGGAGAACGGACGGTAAGAAGTGGAGATGTTCAAGGGATGTCTTTGCTGGCCACAAGTATTGCGAGCGCCACATGCACCGTGGCCGCAACCGTTCAAGAAAGCCTGTGGAAACTCCCAGCACCGTCAATGCCACGGCCACATCCATGGCTACTGCAGCCGCAGCCGCAGCCACGGCAACAACATCTTCATTTGCTTTTGGCGGTGGTGAGGATGTGGTAGGAGGATCTTTCTTCTTCTCTTCTGGTTCTTCCAACACTTCATCTGATCTACTCCACCTTAGTCAAAGGTAATAAAAAAGACACTCTTAGGTCTGTGTGGATCTTGTCGGTCAAAACATTGACTTTTCTTTCTTTATGGTTGAGACTTGAGAGAATTTTTTCTGAATAATAATAATGCAGTTATTTTTCACCTTAAGATTTATACATAACTTGGTTTTGTAAGAATTGATGTTGTGAAGAGAGGGGTAATGTTGGAAATTGAGGGACACATCCTTTAATCATTTTTAGAGTTGGTTTGTTTGTTGATTTGTGAGTTTCATTTCTTTGTGAAAAAACATCTCTCTTTCTTTTCTGTTGGGAGATAATGATAAACATTGGATTTGATATAAATCTATTTTGTGAAGCTAGGTGTGGTAAGACTTTTCAAACAGAGAAATAGAAAGAAAGAGAGAGAGAGAGAGATACATAATAGTGAAATGGTAGGACCTTAATGAAAGCTGACCCATATATGTCTCATATCTTGCAGAAAAGTTAAAGCTTTTAGATTCTTCTGCACCCACTTCCCCTATCCACACACAACAACATCATACAAACTCATTATTATTTACTACTTAAATCGATTCTTTAAACCTGCATTAAAAAGGTCACTTTTTAAAGCCTTAAACCAATTTAAAGACGTTGCTGTTGAGCCTTAATTGTGGAATCTCTCTTTGACAATTTTTTTGTTTGTGCTCTGTTTTTTTTATTATTGGTTTGATTCATCTCTTTTGACCAATGACTCAAAATCATGAGATGTGGAATTATGTTAACAGTTGTTCAGAGATGAAGCAAGAAAGCAATAACAACAAAAACAAGAGGCCATACGAATCCCACAATGGATTCAGTAACAACAGATCAGACGGAGGCCACATCCTAAGGCACTTCTTTGATGACTGGCCTCGTTCTTCACTCCAAGAAGCCGACAATAGTTCAAGCCCTATGAGCTCAGCCACTTGTCTCTCAATTTCCATGCCCGGAAACTCATCCTCAGACGTCTCTCTGAAGCTGTCAACAGGCAACGAAGAGGAAGCTCGAAGCAACAACAATGGGAGGGACCACCAAAACATGAGCTGGTGGAGCGGTGGAGGGTCCCACCATCACCATCACCACATGGGAGGGCCGTTGGCTGAAGCACTGAGATCTTCCTCCTCGTCTTCCCCAACAAGTGTTCTCCATCAGCTCGGTGTCTCAACACAAGCCTTTCATTGAACAGTGTAAAACACAACATGGCTGTGTTTTCACTGTTTGTTTTGGGGGTTTTATTCAAATTTTCTCTGTAACCAAAAAGAAAAAAGAAAAAAAAAGAAGATGGGGAAGGCTTTTGTTGTCTTCTTCCCTTTTTTAAACTTTCCTTGTATCTGTAACCCTTTTCAAAAAATTTTGTTTTTGGAACTTCATATCTCAAGCAAGTGTTCATCATATCCCTAAGTAGAATCTCTGATAAAGGCATATGAAGCTTGAGTAAGTGAAGAAATGCCACTACTTTTATTTCCTTTCTTAAGTTATTATGGCTGCAAGTGAAACTATGGGAGAGGGAGATCAAAGAGTACATCCTACATTAGGTAAACTCGGACACTCTTTCTCTAGCTCCTAAACATCTTCGGGTACAAGGCTTATGGGCACTGGAGAAGAACGTTCATCATCATCTACTGCAGCATATACTACAGCGGTTCTGCACGGCGCATACACCATGAAGGAACAAAGCCTCTCGTCGTACCTTCCATCCTGCATAGCAAATTATCAGTTTCTTTCTAATGACTTGGAGACAGTTTTTTTTTTTTTTTTTTTTTTTGTTCTCGTTAAGTTAATGAGCTTACAGAGGTGAAGAACTCAGCGGAATCATCTAGCCGATTGAAGCCTCCGAATAAAGAGTCATCGGAGTCTAAAGCGATCTTGTACTTTCCCGGAACAGAGCAACCAATGCGGTAGTCAGAGTAACTATTGGTCCAGTGGAAGTTGAAGACGAAAACCAAGTTACCTCTCTCAAATACAATGACTCTGTCTCCTTCATCCTTGCGGGATATGTACTGGTGCTCTGAAGTCATGAAACCATACGTCTCCTCGAGATGTTGCATTGCCCGATCAAACTCTTGCAGTCCATGGTATCTCAGATACTCTGCATCTCCGAGATCAAACCTACGTCGGCATTTATCATAACTACCATTATTTCCAGGGATGACTCTGCCATCTGGAAGGTGCTGGTCAGTCCTTGGGAAGTCGATCCATTCTGGGTGTCCAAATTCGTTTCCCATGAAATTGAGGTATCCTTCTCCACCCAATCCCATCGTAATGAGACGGATCATTTTGTGTAAGGCAATCCCACGGTCTACACGTGGAGTGGCCTGTCTATCCACGGCCATGAAATCATACATGTCCTACAGATCAGATAAAAAACATAAGAATGAGTCGAACAATCTATCTGAATACAACTTGACTTAAGAGTCAAAGACAGTAAGATATTAGTTATTCTGTGTGCTGAGTCTTATCAGCAACGCAATTGGTACCTTGTCCATTAGCCAGAACGCTATCGTTTTGTCTCCTACAAGGGCTTGATCATGACTCTCTGCATAGACAACACATTTTTCGCCCCACCTCCTGTTGGTAAGCGTGAAAGTTATATCACCAACTTGCCAGTCCTCGTCTCTCTTCCTAGAGAAATTACAACACACAAAACAGTTCAATATGATATAACATAGTCCCCCCTTTAGTCTCATTGAAAAGCCAAGATGTCTTGAGGGCATACTTGAGAAGCTCAATCCATTTATCCGCCACTGCCATGTGCAGACGGTAGTCAAAACCCACACCACCGTCTTGGACAGGGATGCTAAAAGCTGGCATCCCGCTAACCTGTAATGAAATCAATTGAGAGAACAGAAGAGAGGTATCAAAGATACTTAGTATTTACAGAACAAAAGCGCAAATGACTTACATCTTCACCAACAACAATAGCCTCAGGGTATAGCCCATGAATCATATCATTCACCAGCATTAGATAGACCACAGCGTCAACATCAGTAGAATATCCGAAGTACTCCTCGTAGTTACCAGTAAAAGTGACCTGCCACAAATGCAAGCAGTTAGCTTGCAGAAAAGCCATATTTTGGCATTCCCATATTTGAAAGAAACTGATGCATAAAGGATAGTTACTATCCTATATTAACGTGATGAACAAAATTACCTGCAGTCCATGATGAGTGTACATCATGGAAGTCACACCATCAAATCTGAACCCATCGAACTTGTATTCTTCCAGCCACCATCTCGCATTGGACAGAAGATACCTAAGCACCTAAATTGACAAGGACAAAACGTTAATACTGGTACAGACGTATCCAGCAACATGGTGGTGTACTACAAAAAGGCTTTCCCATTAATATGGCAATATCAACTCTACGGAGAGAGAGACTTACTTCCCAGCTTCCATAATTGAAAAGACGAGAATCCCACATCCAGTGATAACCCCGTGTTCCAGAGTGGAAATATTGACCATCAGTGCCATCAAACATGTTCAGTCCATCCAGTGTGTTTTTTGATGCATGGCTGGTTTAATTTAAGACAATGATGATTATCCATGAAAAAGTCCATTTCAATTGATTCCAAAATAAAATTTAACTGATGTAAGATGAGTCTGGGAAGTGTGTGGCCAATACCTGTGTACAATATCCATCAGAACAACCAGACCTAACTCATGAGCTTTGTCTATCAAAGATTTAAGGTCATCAGGTGTTCCAAAGCGGCTGCTAGGTGCGAAAAAATTTGTCACATGATACCTGCGTTGCATGTAGCAAAGTCACATGCACATTCATCAAGGAGAAAAAAGGTTTTACGACTTCAAAGAATCAACAAATGGCTTTCAACAGGAATGTGTTGGATGATAGGTGAAATACAAGTTATCTCTAGGAAAAGGAAGATACCCGAAGCTGGCATAGTAGGAATGCTCTTGAATGGCCATTATCTGAACAGCATTATAGCCTAGCTTTTTTATACGGGGAAGTACATCATCTCTAAAGTTGGCATATGTATTTATCATTGGTTCCTGCAGACCAAAGATAACAAGTAACAACGTTACTCATTACCTATCACATTGTCAAAAGTGAAAGTCTTCTGCATTCATGAACCTGGAACAAAAAAAGCTCCTAAATTCCCTCTGCATTCTTATATAAAAACTATACATTCTTTACAGATGATTAAGCCAACAAGTAACTATGAGAGTCATCTTGTTCAGAAGGACTGGTTCCCAAATTCTCTTTTAAATACCTAGACCTTTCCACTCCTAAATAAGCAACGATTTCAAGCAACTACGAGAATTGTCTTGTCAAATGTAGTTTATATTGTCTTCACAACTTCTTCCTCTGTCAGTTATAGTTTGACACTTACTGTAGTGATTACCATTCCAAGAAAAGAAGGAAGAAACTTACCGTACTACTCATTCCAACATGTGATTCGTATATACGTAGTGATGTGGGTCTCCTTGGATGAGGATGTTTGAATACATATTTATCCTGAAACAATGGAGTATTCATTAGGCATTCAGCGAAATCACAAGACCAGAAAAAGGAGACATATATGAAACCACATATACACATAGATAATGCTGGAGACCAGTTATGACTTAAATAGTTAAATACGAAATATAATGTCTTTTCTTGGATATCTACATCTTCAAAGAGTTTAGATCATCTCTAGAGAAAACAACAAACAAATGAGAAGGTAAAGTGAGTACTGGTTTGTACCTCTTCGGCAGGGTCATAATATACTCCATTGTATGGGATCTCGCCTGGTGCCTGGACAGAGTACTTGATCCAAGCTGGAATGGAGTCTTTAATACCAGATGGGGTATCCATACGAATCTACCAAAGCATGACATAAAATAAAAATTATGGAAGAAAAGAGTTACAAAGCTGACAATTTTGCATGCTTTTCCAAAAGGGTACATGTAGCATACTACTAATTCTCTGCCAAATTTTATTTTCGCATGAGATCATTGCAGTTGCACTCATAAATCATAACATTAGAAGTTCACTTGGAATGTAAGCTGCCTAGTTGTCTGTTGTAAATAAAATGGTTTTTTCTATATTTTCTGACAACAGCAAATAAATGAGGAAAGAACGTGGATTTCCTCCTGAAATTGATTAAGAGAATGTGCAGCAGCTGTATGAGTTGAAAAGTAATAACATGTCACCTTCATGCGGGAGCCATGGTGAATTGCTGGCGAGCCATCAGCATTATTTGGCAGAAATATTTCCCACACGCCAAACTCGTTCTGCTCAAATTTCAGTGATAAGAATATCTCAGATCAGAAATCCAGAAAGGAATAGGAAGAATAGAATTATGACAGAGCAAAGAATGTCACCAACAAGAATCAGTGAAGGTAGTTAGTAAAATTTTAAATATCAGCTTAGATGGAAGATTAAACAATAGATCTCAAATTAGAGTGTGACAGCATACCCGAGTCATGACATCAGCTTTAGAATCCCAGTTATTAAAATCTCCAATCAGTGATGCTGCCTGAAAAGGAAAAATTCAGCCAAATCATCTGTTAGAAAAAAAACAGAAATCTGGATATTCAATAAGGTGCAGATACATGCCTAGGAGTAGAATACAAAGGACAAAACTAATGTCACAAAAAACAGGGCAGTACTCTACTTTCATACATGAGATCCTGTATAGTGAGTGAACTATGAGCCCAGGCTGATAATTCATACTTATGCTAAATACAAAACCATGTGACCAGTTCTGAAATCTGGAACCCCACCAGCTCAGAAAAAATATTCACCACCACATAAAAATTTCGGTATGTTAGCAATAGGTGTACATCACATGGTCAATCATATTAAAGTGGGACTACGTAAGTTCCAATTCATGATTCTACACGAAAGAATTAATTCTCTTCGTAGGCATGAAAAGTTGCAATTAAACATAAACTGGCATCTGAAACTACCAATGACGGAACGAAAATAACGCAAAACCATTAAAAACATCACTGAGATAAAACAAACCTTAGCTCCTGGTGCCCATTCCCGGTAAGTGATGCCAGTGTCGCTAATAAACCAGTGAATTATAATTAGCAACTGCAATACCAACTAACTATAGCGTATTTACTAAACTTTTACCATAACTAGAGTGCTAAAAATGAAACCATAAAAATTGCTAATGGCACTTGGATACATTAAAATAAAGTTTACCTTCGAGTGAAGCCAAATATTTCATAACCTCGAGAAAATGCCTCTAGACCACCTTCATTCTTGTCGATTTCTTCACGCAGTTTTCTGTACTGCCCATATCTGCAACGACATGCTGGGTAATTAGGATTTACCAAAGAGTAGAAACACAAACTTTTCAGCCAGAATGATGAATATCAAGATGACATAAACTTACAAGTCTCCCAATTAAAAGCTAAATGAATTGTTTACTAGTTTGGGGAGGAAAAGATGATGAGAGGCTTTTAATCTTTGCAAAAAAAGATCGTATACATTATTTACCGATAATCAAGATGACCATGATACTTTTTCAACATAGGATCAATGTCGTATATTTTCTTCCCATCTCCAGGAGGTGGAATCCTCCTCTGCTCAACTTCTTGTATGAAAGACTCTGACATCTTTGCTTTATAAATGTCGTCTCCAGATATTGAGAGTAGAGAAGTTTGATCTTGTTTCTCTATTTGCTTGGCTTCTTCAATTTTCTGGGCGGGTCCATCGTCAAGCACCTAATAATAATCATTAAAGGAAAGAAATGGATTCTATGATGAGCAGGTAAATGCAAGAAGCACTTGAGAGAAGAATATCATCCTTATGAGAGATTCTTCACTGATCGAACAGATAGATGTATAAATACAAAACAGAGTCGACGACAACAAACCTGAGAATTTTCAGAGACAGTTTCCTGAGGATCTACTTGATGAGTGAGAGATGAAGAGCTATCACTGTGATGACCACGGAGCTTCTCAGATGCAGTGGTAGCTAAAGAAGACGAATCAGAATCATACGATGGCTTACGAGCAAAAACCTTCCCTAAAGAAATCAGCACAATCGATACCAAAAACAAAAGAAGGTTAATAGCAAAATCAAATGCAGATTTATAGATAAACCAGGAACACAAAAATGAAGATAAAGTATCATTCCACAGAGCAATTGAACAGTTACAAAACAACTTATACAATCTTCAAACTCCTAGATTTGAACCAAATTAACATATATAAGACCATCGGAACTGAGAAAAATAATCAAATCAGATCGTAAAACTTACTCAATTCTAATTCTGTATCAAATCAACAGAATAAAACAAAGCAATCGCAGATATAAGAATGTTCTACGAAGCAGAATACAAAAAATAAAATCCACACATTTGACTCATTGAAAATCACCAATCAGGGAGACAAACGGAGATGATGATGAAATTAAAACAAGAGATGGAGCCGTACCAGAAGAAGAACGAGAGTCTTTTCTTAGAGAGAATGAAACGGCGTTGCTTCTCCGATCGTCATTGAAACTGGGGAGAGACGAGTTCTTAATCGATGGAAGATGAGGGAAACGTACGCCTGGAATCGTGTAAACCATTGAAGAGGGAGAGAGAGGAGGTTTTTGCAGAGAGCTTGGGAGAGACTGACGAGCGAAAAGCTGACGGGAATAAAATCTAAGATAAATAAATTAATTAAAAAAACTAAACGACAAAAAACAAATGAATCAAAATCAGAGGAAGCTCATTAGGGACGGAGCTTAGTGTGCCACTACGTTGTCAGGGATTTAAGCGGGACCCATCAAGCGTCTCTTCTTCATATGCATCACAAACTAGCATCACAAGTATCTCAAATTCTCAATAATTGCATCTTTTAACCAAAAACAATCACCTTAATTAAGAAAAAATCATTCAGGCATTAGTTCTGATTTAAAAAAAAACCATTGTTCATTACAAAAAATATGAGAAAAACTAGAAAAATCTAAACAAAAAACATTGTCTTGTCAGACTTGTAATGGAAAAAGTTAAAAAACCATTTTTTAAAAGATGAGTCCAAACGTACACAGATATCTTTCCCACGAGAATCACTAGAGAGTAGAGAATCACTATAGAATATACCAAGGGTAATAATTTTGAATATCTTATTAATCCTGTTTCTATGATTTTCACATATATTAAAAACATAAAGTTAATTATAAATATATATAATTTTGTGATTAATAATTTTCTATAATTCTAAATCAATAGTATTCAATTATTTATCTTAAAATTTATAATTTATCATTAATAACTAATAAAGTATCCATAAAAAACCTAAAATTTTGACATTTTTGAAACAATTTTTCTATAAATAATGAATATAGGGAGTATCAAACTGTAATAATCTTTGTAATTTGGAAACTGTTTCATTATCAAAGATTTTGGAAACAGTTATTATTACTAAGTACTAACCAAACGACAAACAATAAAGAGGTAATTCAAAGATAATTTACATGAATTCATAAGCTTTTTTTTTTTTTTGGGCAAACATGAATTCATAAGCTTTCAACACTATTCTATAAAGATTTTTCAACTCTATTCTAATAAGGTTTCTATCTTCACCTCCTTTGAAAGTTGAGGAACTTAATACCATAAGCGAAGACAAAGACAAAGAGTAGGATCCATCCGATGTGGACAACGGCTACAACTGGTAAGAAGTCATGTTCGAACCCGAATCCATCTTTAAGCAACCTCTTGAGGTTCGTGTCTCCGATACCATTGATGTGCACCATGGAATCTCTGTCTCCTACTTGAGATGTGATGATTCCATACAATGTCCAAGCCACAGGCGATGCCCAGTAGTACCACCTCCACCATATCGGTATTTGCTGCGTTAAAAGTTAAGTTAGTTAGCTCTTTGGTTAGCTCTTAAAACACTTTTGTTGATATTATTCAAACGTAAGTTGCTTAGTTTTAGTTACCGGTCTAGGGATGAGGAAACCGGAGAAGAGATTCCAAAGACTGAGGAAGAAGGACATGCAGATTCCGGCTATTTGATAGTTTGGTGTCAAGGCCACAAGCATCATACCATATAGCGTGAAGTAAATGAAGCTTGTTAACATGTAGTAGTAGAACCATAATACTTTGGCCACAGTCCAGTCATATCCAATCATTGAGTACAGAATTAGTGTGTAAATCGCGGTTTGTATAATGTTGTACATGATTTCCACTGCCACCTGCACCATTTTTTTGGTTAAAGAGTTCTGATTCTGATCTAACCATATTTTAGGAAAAGTATCATAAATAAGATTAAATAAGACAAGATTGTCAGAAATGGTTAACCTGAGCAATTGCATAGGGAATGGCTGAGTACATTCCAGCGGCTTTTTCACGGTAGAAAACCGTTCGTTCAGTGGCAATTGCGGGTTGAACTGTTGCAGCGTTGGTGGCACCGAGGAAAAATACAGCAGCGTACATGGCTCCAAAGAAATTATTAAGGTCTTGCTCTTTCTCCCTGTTTTGGTTTTGGTTTTTGGATGAATACATAAGATGATAGTTTAATAATAATGGAAATAGAGGAAATAAAAAAGGCTTACATTTTTGTTCCTGTTTGCCAGAAGATTAGACCAAACAAGACACCAATGACTACTGTCATGACAAACCGAATAGCATTGTACTGAGGATATCTCCAGTTTGACCAATACTGTTTCCAGAAGCAAGCTTTGGTCTGAGTTAAAAACGGCTGCGAGTACTTGGTTGGGAAGTAGAGATCATTCGATCCTGGTGGTGGAGTACTGAGCTCTTTGATGAGTTCTTTATTTCTCCTGAGTAAAAACATCAAGTTCAAGATTACAAAGATAGAGTAACAACTCTGGTTTCATTAGTATCATTTTTCTTAACCATACCGATAAAGAGAGGAGTTGGTGAATATTTGAGCAAAGTCCAAGCTCATTTGTGTCTCCATTGATGGAGTAGTGACGTCAAGCATCCATGTCGCAGGATTGAATCCGTCCTTGATCTTTGGAACCCCTTCAACAGCCTGCAAGTAAGTTCAAGATATAACTACTTCCATAGATATATATATATATGACCAAGAGATGGGGAAAAAATGGATGATTTACCTCAAAGTATTCAATGAGTTTTTGCGAGTGATGTCCTAAACTTCCAGCATATATAACTTGGCCTCCTCGTTTCATCAAAAGCAGCTGCATTAAACCAAAGATGGTTTGTTAAATTTATTCTGGTTTTGGGACTCAAAAGTAAAAATTTTGGAGGCAAACCTCATCGAAGGATTCGAAAATGTCGATGCTAGGCTGGTGAATTGTACAAACAACGGTTCTCCCTGTATCAACGGTATTCCTAACAGTGCGCATAACAATGGCAGCAGCTCTAGCATCAAGACCAGATGTTGGTTCATCCATGAAGATAATAGATGGATTAGCTACTAATTCAACTGCAATAGTAAGCCTCTTCCTCTGTTCTGTTGACAGACCATCTACACCAGGAAGGCCAACTATAGAGTTTCTAAGAGGTTTGAGCTCCACCAACTCCATCACTTCTTCAACAAACATCTATCAATCACATAAATAGGCTAGTCAACTTAAGTTTGTAAACTCTCATCAGCATCGCAAGTGATTATGAGAATGAATAGTAATACTTACCTCTCGTGTTTTGGTATCTATATCGGCAGAAAGACGAAGCCATGCTGAATAGATTAAGGATTCATAGACAGTAACATGTGGAGAATGGATATCATTTTGTTCACAGTAGCCAGAAACTCGAGCAAATGTCGCTTGGTTCTTCGGGTAACCAGATATGCTAATACTCCCTTCGATGTAGCCTCCTGTTTTCCTGCCAGCCAAGACATCCATTAAGGTTGTCTTACCCGCACCACTGACACCAACCAATGCTGTCAATACGCCTGGCCTGAATGCTCCACCAACGTCTCTTAGTAACTGAAGGCGATCACCTTCAACTCCTTGAGCCTTCATTTCCTGCAGAATTTTAAGAAAACAAATGAATGAAAACTTAAGGTGCACTTGTAAAAGCGATACACAGAATTGGTAAGAATGAGAATCAGTAGCTTACTGCAGGCATATCGACATAGTAGTTCACATTGTTGAATGCAAGAGAAAGTGGTTGGAAAGGTAAAACCATTCCTCTCTTTGGTCCATGAGTTGAAGAACTAGTGAGCTCCACTACAGAACCTGAAACTTCTCTGCATAGTCAGAAACAAGACACATAATCTAAAATATAGCTGGAGATCAAAGAGGTAAAAAGATCGCACCTTCTGTTCCATGGCTAGTCCCTTTCTGTTTGCCCTTACCTTCTTCCACAACTGTAGCTTTAGAGTTACCAAGAGCTGAAGAAATATATTTCAAGCTCTTGTCAACTCAAAAATGATTCTTGTTTAAAGTTCTGAAAAGCCGGAAAGTTATAAAATGAGAGCAACTTACGGTTTAAATACATCAAAGCTATTATGTAAAAGAGATTGAACAACAAAGAAAACCCAAGTAGTGCCACAATACAGATCCAAAACCAATATGGCTCTGTAAAGAAGCCTCGGCTCTTCAGCAGGAGTTCTCCAACTGTTTTCGCATTGATGCGGGTATCAGTGTTGGGCTGCAACATGTAACATAACAGTTTATGCATCGCAATTGGTAAAGAGAAATCAATCAACTAGATGAGGACTTAGTGAAAACTTACGCTGCTCCATCGCTCATCCAGAAATTCATTCATAACAATAGCAGTCTGTCCATACATCATAGGTGATATATAATAGGCCCAAGTCATCCACGATGGTATGTCATCTGTGAAGCAAAATATGATATATGTTTCACTTAACAATCCCATAGACAGTGTTGCTCAAAATGATATCAAGAGACACTACACAACTAGGAAATGGGAAGGTTTAATATGTTCTGTGATAAGATACATTATTTTAAAGGACTTCCACCGTATCCATTCAAATGTTATACTATCTGCTAAAAAGGTATCATCTGCTTACCTTTAGCAATAATGAAGCCTCCAAGAACAAATACAATTAGCAATGTGAAGGTCCCGACCGAGTTGGAGATTACTTCTGTTCTTCCAACGGCTCCAAGGAATCTAAACAAAGAAAGGGCCATCTGATTCACACAGAAGTATGCCAGCAACTGCCGGAAGAACCTAATGGACACAAAGTTTGGTTAGTTCAAGAAAATGACAACAGAAGAATATAAAGAAAGCTCCTTAGTGATATGCAAACAAGCAAATGTACCTGGCAGCATCAGGAGCAAAGCCGACAGTATAGTATGTCAGAATAATCCATATTCCTGATTCGATAAGAGATAATGGAATCTTCAGAAGAAACGCTGGTAAGGCGAAAGCCCATGGAGGATAGAACAAGAAGTCTCTCTGCTTGTAGAAAACTGGAAGCCTCATTACTGTGAATGCTAGTTCAGCCATTCCATTAAACATTACATTGATCAAACTAAAAAACAAAGCACCATAAAACTTTTGACCATCTTGCACCGTGCCAACATGCATTTCTGTTCTAAGATAGACCGTCATGGTAATCAAAGACATGATGGTTATCTGAACGGTCTTGAACACATACACAAAGGAGTTACGTTTCATAAGCAACCATTCTCTATCAAAACATGCCTTGAACAGCTCCCAGTTTGATATACCATACTTTTGTGTGACTAATGCAGCAGGATGAGTTTTAGTTTTGTCATAGGGAACCCTGATGTCTGAACCAAGTTGTTGCCCTGTGTGAAAAGAATTGAAGCCACTTGAAAAATCACTTACTGATACATAGTTGTAAGGTTGTTCTCTTCTGTTCCAATACTGTTCTTGGTCCTTCTTAGACGTAACTTCTTGCAAAAAGTCAGCAACACCTTTCCTTTCAGGACATTGGAAACCCATGTATTCAAAGAACTCAAGAACTTTTTCCCGTGGACCCTGGTAGACGATTTGGCCCTCTGAGAGCAAGATAATGTCGTCGAAAAGCTCAAATGTCTCGGGTGCGGGTTGTAGAAGCGAAATAACCATAGTGACATCCGCAATATGAACTAGTTGCCTCATGAACTTGCAAATTTGGAATGTTGTGGAACTATCCAACCCTGTTGATATTTCATCCATGAAAAAAGCTGTTGCTGGTCCTACTAACATCTCTCCTGCTCATTTTACACAAGAGTCATCCTAGTTTATGCACTGTTACTGTAATGAATCATGGGGAGAATAACAAAGTGAACATATGTAATATATACTCAAAGTTTTTACCTGTTGTTAGACGCTTCTTCTGTCCACCAGAAATACCTCGTCTCATCACATCTCCAACAAGTATGTCAGCACAGATGTCCAGACCAAGTATCTGTCAAGTGACGCTAACCAGTGATAAGCCCAAAACATTGTTTTTTTCACTTTGTTATAAAAAAAAGACAGACGCACAAAAGCTTGTACCTTAAGTACATAGTCTGTAA
Organism: Cardamine occulta; assembly: GCA_028015245.1. NCBI lineage: Eukaryota > Viridiplantae > Streptophyta > Magnoliopsida > Brassicales > Brassicaceae > Cardamine > Cardamine occulta. Next base: position 14,109,872 of record CM051377.1, on the reverse strand, counting down.
CCAAACTAGTGTCTTGCCCTGAAATGGCAATAGACTTCATGAATGCATCAATCTCAGGATCTGGCTTTATTCCGGCTTCTCTTTCCCTCCTTGAAAGCTCAGTCAGAAGCTGGTACCGAGTCCCAACACCTAGACATCGCCCTGAAAAATCCAGTGTCTCTCTCACCGTCATTTCTCCAAAGTGAAGGTCATGTTGACTAATGTAGGCACATGTCTTTTGAGGAATAAACTCGCGAAACTCATGACCACAGTAAGTTATCCTCCCAGACATCTGTTTGTCATAGGACTCGGAAATGTTAACTCAATCATGAGCTTTTAAGAGCATATATATATATGAATATATAGACAACAAACCTGGAGGGTGTCATCAAGCTTCCCAGCCAAAGCTTGTAACAAAGTTGTTTTCCCTGAACTTGGTGGACCAAGTAACAAGGTCATCCTGAAGATATTCAACAACATTGTAACTCAATATATTCTCCCTCCATCTTAACGTCTCCGAGATAGTATAAATTTATAATATAGAAAAGATCATTATCACATTCGTTTAAATTTACCTTGATGGTTTAACAATGCCACTGATATCTTTAAGTATCTGAATCTTTCTCTTTTTAGATGGAAGGAGGTGAAATAATCCAAGAATGCTCTATTTACAAAATAACATAAGAATCTTTAAGTAAAGCGGCATCATTTTTTTTTACATAAATAAGAGCTTGAAATGCTTCAACATCAATACCAACAGCATGTGAAAGTTACTTCATCATCAGTTTCGTACAATTTTTAACATTACACACGTAAATTTGACATTTTAAAGATATATAAATGTGGACCCGACAAGCCTACTTCCCAATTCAAAAGTAGGAATATTTAAGCATAGACGCAAAAAGCCGTATAGTTAGGTTTTATCTTCTTCCGTTTTTTTTAAAGTGAAAACGGTTTTATGAAAATTAAGATCTTATTTTCTCAACAACATCGAACAAGACGAAGTTACCAAAGTAGATATATAATTAAATAAATAAAAACCTCAATAGTATTCAAGGTGACATTGAAGAGAGTCGGAAGAGCTCTGCTTGCACTACGCACATCTCCTTCCACTGAAACATTCTCATACCTAACTTCAATCTTCGGAACTTCAATTCCCACTCTGTTTTCACACACAACCAAACAGAAAACAAATTTGTCAAACTAATGAAAAAAAAAGAAAATAAAATAATTAAAGATACTTATTGACTAAATGGCCAATCAGATTCAAACAAAAAATAAAAATCATGGAGATATTAAGAATATTTACCTATCAGTTCTTTCTCTTAATCGACGAAGAAACTTTTCATTATCTTCTTCAACAAATTTCAAAATCATTTCCATAAGATGTTTCTTCTCCTTAGTATCAAGCTTCGTTAAGTCAACTTCTTCAAGTCCAATCTTACCGTTGACCGTCGTTTGTGGCAACATCCCTATTCGTAACCGATCGAACGTCGGCAATCTCTCAAGCGCCGCCCACCGGAGCTCCACGTCATCTTCTTCTCGCTGTTCGCTTCTCCCGAAAATTTCATCTCCTGGAGGAACGAATACATCTCTGAAGCTTCTTGAAGCTCCGGTTAAACTCCGGTGACTTGTGGAAGCAAAACTTCCCCTCCCGCTCATTGTTCGGACCAGATCTTCGTCTCGACCTAGCATCGTCGCCACTGGAAATGAGTTTGAGTAATGAGGAAGGAGAAGTCGAGATTCAAAATCTCAGGTCGATTCGTTTCTATACACCATTGAATATGGGAGAGAAAGTTGGAGGTGAGAGAAGAAGAGGCGGGTGAAGTTTTGCGGATTTCTTCATTTAACTTTTCTTTTTAAACCCTATATTAAAATAAAATAACTATTATTAGTATACATTTTATTTTATTACAAGATACCAAGAATTTAGATTTCTATGGCACATCGGACGGTTTTACCAACTTCACAGCACACCATTTTAATCACACTACAAAAATATCTTTGGTAAATGCTTTTATGTAAACTATATTTATAATAGACATAGCATTTATTAAAAACATATGTACTGGATTATAACACGATAAAATTTATAAGTGCAAGTCCTCCACATATATGATATAATCACACAAAAAAAGTTTCAGAATAAAATGTTTGAGTGCTTTTTCTTTCTTGTTGAAATCATAAATTTGTTGATCAACAAAAGAGTTAATTACATAGTGACGAAAAATAAATAAAAAATTCTAGTGTTAACTAATGTTAAAATGTTTTAGTGCTTTGCTTAACAATTGATTCCTTTGCGGACATATCACATCTCAGGAGTGACTGGATGTCAGTTTTACAGTAATAATTACTCCCGTGACTGGATTAACCAATGAAGTAAAAAGTAAATAGTGAAATATTCTTTCTATTTATGAGGTAAACATGTCCGCCACATATAAGTGAAAGAATTAGAGAAAGAAAAAAAATGTTACACTTCGAAGAGAAAGAAGTAAATATAAATGTTAATGGTGGTCGCATCATTTGGTTGAGCTACAATCTTACAAATAATAAAATAAGTTATAGTTAGTTAAATTTCTGAATTGATCTTGTAGGTAATGGTCTAAGTCAAACAAAGTAATATTCCCTCTGTTTCATATTAATTGTCGTTTTGGACCTTAAAACTTGTTTCATATTAGTTTTCGTTTTATGTTTTTAATGCATATATTTGATAAAATTTTTAATTTTATCCCTCTTGTTTTAATATCTTGATCAATAAAATAAAATCAAATAAATATTTATTAAGAATAAAACAGAAAAATTAAATATTTTCTTAATATATTTTTAAAGATTGAACGTGTTTGTCATGTTCATAGTCATGTAATTGCTGGTGTCATAAATAAAATAATAAAATGGGAAAAACAATCAAAGTCGTTTTTATGGGGAAGAAAAATCAATCAGTTGAACGAAAAACAACAACAAAAACCCCTATCAAAAAGTCATTGCTCACGACATGTGATTGTTGGGAATTTTCAAAACTAGATTTATTACTCCATTTACTACATTTAGTATTGAAACTACCACAAATTATGTACTCCTATTTTAAATAAAACATACTATGAAGATATTACTACTATATTAGTGATATATAATAAGCCTATCACTACTAAAATGGTAGTACCATAAGAGTGGTTTTAACTATAAATTTTACTACTTGTAAAAGATAGCAATACAATAAACAATAGGTTAAACTAAAAATATTAACATCAAATTAGAAATAATTAGAAAAAGTAGAAATTACTTTATCAGTTTACCTAGACTTTAATAAATATTTGTAAAGAAAAAAATCAAATAAATATTAATATTACCTTCTCATTACTACCTCAAAATGATGTGGGTATAACATCAACGACCGGAGTTACGAGAGACCGTGTGTTTTAATAAATACATTTTGAGTAATTTGATGTTAGCTCCATCGTGGTACATATATATTTCTATTTACATAAATATGAAAAATCATATTTAAAGTGTAAAATATCTTCCCTTTTTTAACAAAATATTTTTATAGATAGAAAATTAAACACTAATTATAAATAAAAATTATATCGAAACATTTTCGATCTAGATTGGCTTTTAAATCATCTTGTTGACTGGTATTGAAGATCTAATAATTGGACACGTCGTTGATATAAAGCTAATGTCTGTGTATTTTACCTTATTTAAGCATGCATTTCTCATCACTTAAGCATAGTTTCATCATATGTTTTACTCTATTTACTGTCATTTTCACTCATATAGCATTGATATTATGCTTTGCATTAGAATTGCATACATACTACACTATGGAGTTGTTATTAGAAAAAATGGATGCTTTTGAAGGCTATTTGGAGGATGAATGGTTTAGAAGACTCGATATGTGAACTCGATCAGGAACCCGAGTGGCTGTTTAAACGAGTTTTCTTTGGAAGAAGATGACATCTTAGTGTGACCACTTGATTTGAAGCCGAGTCTACCACTCGATCTGAAGCCGATTTTGATGCCAAGATGCAACCTTTGGAGAAGATAACCACTCGGTGTGACCACTCGACCTGAAGCTGAGTCCACCACTCGATCTGATGCCGAGTTGAAGGTCAAGATGACAACTTTGAAGAATTGTTCAACTCGACCTCAAGGACTCGATGAAGCAAACCGAGTTCTGCCCACCGACTTAATCATACTAGCTTATTTTGTTTTTTTGATCCAGGGTATAAATACCCATATTAGGTCATTAAGAACTGGGGACACGTTTTTTTATTCTCTTAGCCACCTTTAAAGCTTTTCAGTTTTGTAATCCAGATCTACGATGATCCTTTGATCTTTTGCACTTATTTTCTTCAGATACTTTCTCATCTTACTCTCCTGATTATGATTATGCATCTTATTTCATTTTCTGGGTTTGTGACTTTGATGATAGGTTCTGAGTAGTGAACTAGGATTTTTAAGGATGGGTTAGATTTGTGTAGGATTCTTGGTCTCTTTAGATGTTTAGGCTTATAACTTCTTAGATCTCTTCTGGATTCGGTGTTTGTAACGCTATTCTTTGTTGATCTTTTGGAATTAGATCTCAGGCATTTCTCACCGGAAAGTGTTTGATGAAATGCCTGACCAAACTAATACCAGAGATTTATGGCTTTAACCAATGAATTGGTTGTTTTAGCTGTATTTTGACATTACTGAGCTGTTTCTTAATGCTTTCCTATATTATGTTTCATTGATGCATGCTCTCTATCTCATTGGCTGTGTATTAAGATTAGGAAGTGATATAGGTTTGCTGGTGTTTATCCCGGGAGTGAAACCACCTTATTTTGATGTTCATTGTCTAGAGATTGCTTCTGTGAAGTTTTGTTAAATATCTATGAGAGATTAAGAAGAATCGCAGATCCATGAATCCTATCTTTAGGACCTTTCTTCTCATTTGATTGGTACTCTGTTTTTGCTTCTTCTTTTTTCATCTGTTTGCTCTGTTTTCTTACTTATTCAGTTTCTGTTTTTTTTATGAAATTAGAACTATTAGGTTAGCGAATCTCTTTTGTTTGGCTTGACTTAGTTGCATCTATTACATCTTGATTGCTTGCATCACACTTAATTGGATTGACACCTACATACTGCAATGACATGACTTGAGTTGTAGGAATTGAACTCTGATAGATAGAAATATCAATTATCAATTTAGCGTTGTTGCCCTTTGGGTGTTGATTGTTTCATTTAGGATTTCAGATTTTTTAAGATCAACTTCGTTTTTGTTTTACTTTGTTACTAACTTTCTAGATTTACTCTATTTCAGTTACAACTAGATCTTGGCACTCGGTTTCCACATCGAGTCTTTCAACTCGAGCTCCTAGATCGGTATCCTAAACCGAGTCCAACTTGATCTACGTACTCAGTCTACATCTCGAGTTCTACAATTCGACTTGCCAAATCGAATCCTTCACCTCGAGTCCTGCATGCACATTCGTTCACAAGAAAATCAGAATCTTTTTCGGTACTTGGACAACATCAATCAGTTACCAAGAGTTTTTAAAAATATTAATCATTTATAGCAAATGCTTTTATGTAAACTATATTATAATATACGTAGCATTTATTAAAAACATAAATTATAAGTGCAAGTCCTCCACATATATGACACAAAAAAAAAAAAAGTGAGTTAATTAAATTTCTGAATTGATCTTGTAGGTAATAGTCTAAATCAAACAAAGTAATATACGGATTGAACGTGTTTGTCATGTCCATAGTGATGTAATTGCTTGTGTCATAAATAAAATAATAAAATGGGAAAAACAATCAAAGTCGTTTTTATGGGGAAGAAAAATCAATCAGTTGAACGAAAAAAACAAAAAAATCCCAATCAAAAAGTCATTGCGCACGACATGTGATTGTTGGGAATTTTCAAAACTAGATTTATTACTCCATTTACTACATTTAGTATTGAAACTACCACAAATTATGTACTCCTATTTTAAATAAAACATACTATGAAGATATTACTACTATATTAGTGATATATAATAAGCCTATCACTACTAAAATGGTTGTACCATAAGAGTGGTTTTAACTATAAATTTTACTACTTGTAAAAGATAGCAATACAATAAACAATAGGTTAAACTAAAAATATTAACATCAAATTAGAAATAATTAGAAAAAGTAGAAATTACTTTATCAGTTTACCTAGACTTTAATAAATATTTGTAAAGAAAAAAATCAAATAAATATTAATATTACCTTCTCATTACTACCTCAAAATGATGTGGGTATAACATCAACGACCGGAGTTACGAGAGACCGTGTGTTTTAATAAATACATTTTGAGTAATTTGATGTTAGCTCCATCGTGGTATATATATAAATATATATATTTGCATTTACATAAAAATAAAAATTCATAATTTAAAAGTGTTAAATATATTCCCTTTTTAACAAAATATTTTTATAGAATACAAAATTAAACACTATTTTTTAATTTTTTTTTTATATCGAAACATTTTCGATCTAGATTGGGTTTTAAATCATATAGTTGACGACTAGTACAGAAGGTCTAACAATTGGACACGACGCTAGTCGTCCATATATGGATTACAAGACAAACAATTATAATAAAGGGTGCATTAAGAATAGTTCGAATATTTCAAATTTTATAATTAAGGGCGCAATTACGAGTACTCGTTATTCGTTAATGTTCATCTTCTTTGGACGCCATATGCACTCGGCGAATCCGAAAATCTTGTTTTGTCTTAGACATTGATTTTTTGGCATTTTTGTTTAGCGCCAGTTCTCGTTAGTTAGGCTTTGTTTACAAACTCCTGTTTAGCTAGTGCTTTTGTTAGCCCAAAAATAACAAAAGATGACCTCAGATGGTCGAACATGCATTCTTAGCTTCAAAGCCTTCAATAGGTTTGGGGCGTCAGGCTTGAAACATCACACGTTGAGCTTTTGACGTTGGGTAATAAATCAATAATGCTTAATTTGATCGATCATGACATATTAAATCATAACTGAAGTTTTAAATCGACATATTTTTATTGGTTACAAATACAATGATAATAAGATATAAAAGGACACTTCTAGGAAACTGGGGGATCACAGATTCACAAATAATATATACAGATAGATATCATGCGATTCCAAATACAATGCACTAAGATGTGACAAAGCATATCTTTGAACATTTCAATTTTTGAAGGGAATCCAGGTTTAACATTCGATAATGATGAAGTTGTTTTTGTTTGTCTTTGTGTGCAACTATATAAACGATTATTACTTTTTCTTATTGAAGCTCAAATTTAGTATATAAACTATAATAGAAATAATGACCTATATGTAAAGTACTCCATATACAAACTCTAACATAAGTCAGTATAGAGAAAGCTAGTAAATAAGAAGAATCGAAGGCTAGTTTTTAACATAAAAAATTTATACAACTAATTAGAGTAAAATCATAGAAGGACGATTTAAATGTAGATTTATTGTTAGATAATCAATAGAAATGAAAATGATCACACTGTTTGAATGAAAAGATCGGACGTTCAGAAATAAAAGCAAAAGATACCCCACGAAGTAAGGGATTTCCATCACATGACAACAGTCTTAAATTGGCTATTCCCTATGCAATCCATTAATACAGTAATAATGATGAATGGCATCATAACCACAATCATTAATAGTAATAGTTAATAATCAAATTCAAAGCATTTAGTTTTAATGAGTTCCCAAAATGTATAAGTATTTTTTTTACTACTGTAATAGATAAAATTTTGCAGCAAAACAGCCATGTGCTCAACAATTTGGTGATCATATTTTTGTTTTGTTTTAAACTGTGTTGAAGTCTTCAAGTTTTACCTCTCGCAATCGTGTTTGTTCTACACGAAACGCATTGAACAAGTTCTGGAACATTCACAACCATGATTTTGAAAGAAAACAATTAGTTGAAACGCGAATATCCATATCATTTAAACCATGTCGGTAAACTGGTGACTTAAACTAGAATATCTTCTATCAAAAAAAAAAAAAACTAGAATATCCATATGACTTAACTAATTTTTTAGTCATTTATAGTCGTTAAAATATTTGCACCACAGCTGCAATTTCTGAATTGGATTTCGTTATAATGTATGTTTCCAATTTCAAAAAGATGCCACTTCAAAAAAAAAATGGTCGCTGCGCTAACCGACCGTTCCTCTGTGCAGACCACCAAATTTTCTTCCTTTTTTTTTTCTTCTTTTTGTTTTTTTTTTTTAATTTTCCAACTCCTATAATATGGAATTATCGAACCCATTAATTTATTTATCTATTGCAATGTAACAAACACATGCACCCATGCCCATGTATAGCGTCACCGATGACGAAGTATATTTATTATTACTATTCATTTCATTTCCCTAATAAAGTGAGTCTAGTGTCAAATATTATTAGTTCATAACTTTTATGGACGGTTACATGAGTTTGTTTGTACGTTACAACAGTGCACATTCATCAGATTTGACCTGTCAAAAACTCAAAACTTTCGTTGCAAGGTTAAAAATATATTTACGTTACTATGTACATGAATAATATTAGGACCCGCTAATAAATTTGGATCGCGTTAATGCTACGACGTAGAGATCATTAGTTGTAGAAGATTTAAGGAGGGTGGGGGCTTATTTTATTATGTAAGCCAACGAAATTATAGGTATTTAATTAGGGTATTTAGGGTATAATCTGTAAGCAGCCAACGATCTTGTAGGTCACCAAGCCTTGTATCTTTGGGATTCAAATTTCACTTTTATCCATTAAATGATAACAACATGCAAGTAAGCAAAAATACATATATTGCATATAAGCAGACTCACACCGCCAGAGGACTGCCAAAACTTCAAAATGCAATAACTGGTATATACAATATAGTCTAGGTTACAAATCTTTGCATTACAACTTCAATTATCATTAGCCACATAGAAACATTTCAATTAATAAATGTTTTAGAGATCAGGAGTCTAAATTTCAACTTAAAACATCCAAATTTATGTAAATGAGTTGATATATGGTTTATCTAATAATATAATTTTATATAAACATATATTATTTTCTTTCTGTCAATTAGCTGAAAAAAATCAGTTGGTTGACTGAACAAAAAAATGAATTTTTAGAATTTTAGTGTGTAGAAGAAAATATTCAAAATTAAATGATCATTTACTAAATAAAATTTTTCCACAAAATGGTCCGAGATATGCCCATATATAAAAGATACACGATATTAACAAATCAGTTGGTTGACGGAACAAAAAAATGAAATTTTAGTTTTTAGTGTGTAGAAGAAAATATCCAAAATTAAATGATCATTTACTAATAAAAGTTGTCCATGAAATGGTCCGAGATATGCCCATATATAAAAGATGCACGATATTAACTTAGTTCCCAACGGCCACCAACTTTTATTACCTTAATTGCTAGAGCTAGAGACGTGACTTCTTTTTGTTTTTGCCGAAACTTTTTTGTTTTCTTTTTCTTCTCAACATTTCCGAAACCCTTGGTCCAGTTTTCTTACAAGAAAAGATTTGCAAGACCAAATATTTTAAATAATCTTGAAAAGAACTACTCTTTTATTATATTTAAATAAATAACCCGGCTGGATAATAGTTGCTAAGTTGACTTCCAACGGATGTTAAAGTGTGTCAACTCTCTCGATCGTTTAATGTAATAATTGCTTAAAAAAATTCAGATTGTCATGACCAATTTTTTAATCTTTAATAATAGCTCACCATCTACTTTTTTCAGGCTACGAATGTGTTTGTTGGTAAACTATAGCTGATACAAAACTAGAGAAGGAAAAGTTTATTCCGAAAGACTAATCAAATTCTGAACCGGACTTGAATTTTAAACTAATCTTTCAGCTACAACAATAAAATCAAAACCAACAAAAACACGCAGCACTAAGTTTAGAGTGGTGATCAAAGTCTTTGTTTGAGAAGCGTTTTAGAGAAGTTTTGGCCATTCCAAAACATAACCAGCGTCTCCTTATGCACTGGAGCCGAGCCTATTCCCATAGCGCATCTCTGAGACTTGCATCTACTGATCTTCACTATGCTTAGAAACCTACCTTCTTCTTTTTCCTGCCATTCCAAAAAACATCGACGAAATTTTTATTTATTATGACCAAAAGTGTCTTAATCTTGACATGTGAATATTTTTCGACCTAAAGCAAGAACATAGTCATATGGTGTTCTCTATTATTACTTACCTCTGGGACATCAAAATCGCCTTCCTTTGCATCACATGTATCCAGAGATACCAACCGAAGCATTGGAAACTGCTGATTGTTGAGATGAATTAAGCAAACAAAAATGTGCATTTCTTATGTAACAAGAGACTAACTCTTTACGTAGAAATGCATGGAGTTGCTGAAATTTACCTTCAAAGCGGCATCGAGAAGGAAGCTTTTCTGTATTCCAGACCCCTGATTAAAAGAAAGCAGGAATATGAAAACCGTCGATAAAGCTTGACACATCGAAGATTATATAATTCTATTTGAGGGTGATGCAACATAGCATTAAAAAGAATGGATATATCAAAGAGAGCTCACGTTGTGGCGAAGCAAAAGATCTTCGAGAGCAATGCAGCCATAGAGAGAAGCCACACCATTCTCTGTAATTCTCCCACATTCCTGTCACCCAAACATGGTTAACGAAGTCATACAAAAGACTTAATAAGAGAGTTACTGTTCTTCTAAATGGTTCTTGTTTATGGATCATTATACTTTAAGATGAAAGATAATCTTGGGGATGACTAAAAAATTATCAATAAGTTAAAGGGTCATAACAAACCTCTAGATGAAGAGAAATCATTCCTGGCCATCCAGTGGAGATGATAGGTTGAGCATCTGAAAGATAAATATCAAAACAAAAGGTGAACAAAACTAAGACATGGCACTGGATTATGAGGTTATATGATTTGTTTCCCCAGTAAACAAAAAATTATCTCTACCTGAATATAAGTGTGAACATCCTACTAACGAAATCTCAGTTAAATTCGGATAACTTTGCGTGAGAACAAGTAAATCATCATTAGTCATCCAAGGAGTTACCCTCTCAAGCCTTAGTTTTCTCAGGTTCGGCATAGAGAACTTCAAACTTTGAAGGGATATGTCACCGAAACAATAGGACAAAGCTAACTCTTGTAGGTGCTTCAACGATGTCACGATACTTGTCAAAGCAGAATCAGTTATTTCCTGGCCAAACCAAAACAAATCAGTTAAAAATGGGAAACTATCACAGACTCACTATATTTCAATAACACCCTTCAAAAATTTAAGAACCAGAACTACCTGAAAATAAAGGACAACAGATTCTAGCAAAGGACAAGCTGAAGGTAGAAGCTTTAAACCATCTTCACCTAAGGAAGCACCCAAACCAAAACTTATAGCTCGTAGGAACGAAACTGCGGGTCTCAAAGACTCTAGAGAGAAATAAGAAAATCCCCAACCAATATCAAGATCCTTCAATCCACTTCCCTTGCCTAAACATTTAAACAGTTCTTGACCAGAAACCAACGGAGAGAATTTTTCAGTTCTCCCGCCATTCTGTAGTAAAAGCAGATTTTTACATCCTCTGGCTTTGAGGCTTTTTAGATCAGGATTTTTGCTAATTACATGAGCAAGAGCCATCCTAGATATCTGTAAAAGGTTTCAAGCACTAGTGGGACTGAAGCATTATAGATTACTGAACCAGAGTATCACTTGAACGCGGATATTTCCTACGGAGTAAGATATACGCTACTAACTAAAGAAAGACTGACCATGGTATTTGAAATATCAAGTGCTTCCAAGGAAGAGCCACATAATCCATATAGCACACTGTCTGAAACTTTTGTATTCCTTAAGCAAAGACTCTTCATTTTCTGTGTCCGAGTTATCAAGTTTAGAAGCGATGTTTCATCAACTCCTGCAAATGTAACACTAAATTTGTATTAGAAGCCATGATCTTTGACATTACGAGAGGCTGAAATGGAAAAGATACACACCCTCGCATTTACTCATGTGCAGCATTTGAAGATTTGATGCAACGGAATTTGAATCCGTTTGCTCATTGGTCACAGAAATAGTAGTGCATAGTGCCAGAATTGAATACCCCGAAAAAGACGTATAGCAAACTATGAGAGAGTGCAGTTTTTTACACCTCTGTATAACATATGCTATGCATGGATCTGTGAGTAATGCACACCCTTTTATGTTCAGGTAACATAATGAATCACATAATCTAGAGATGTTCCATAGATCGATATCTGTTGAAATGCAAAAAATGAGGTTTCAGCTATAAGAATATACACTTTAGCTACTTTTTGGTTAATTAGCAGCAACAAGAAAAATATTAGGATTTGGACTGTCAAAGTAGATCATATTTGAACTTCGCTAATTAATAGCTTGTATTGAACAACTGGGAGAATAAAGATTAGCAAACAAAAATAAAAAGACTAGCCACATATATCATTTCTACCCTCCAGCGTTAGCCTCGTGATATTTGAACGTGAACAACGACCTTGTATAGAATCAAAGTAATTACTTGCAGCTGTTAAGGAAAAGCTGAGTGGAGTTTGAGCTAAACCTGGACTTGAACAAATCACTGATGCTTGACCCGGTAATACAGGAGCAATATCAACTCTTAAATCAACGTCATTAAGTTGGCGAAAATTCTGGAGAAGTTTAAGAATGGTGGACACCCTGATGTTTAAGAGATAAGCAGCTCTCAGTTTTCTTAATGATATGAATGACTTAGAGAAGCACTTGATTGCAACTTTATAATCAATCCTCTGACACTTGTAAATATCAACCTCTTTCACCGTTTCAAAAGACAAGATTGGTAAAGTTCTCTGAGATAATTTTTCTTCATTTCTTTCATTGTCTTCATGGTTCTTTAGGAAGCTTTTCAAACTCTTTCTCCACATGAGGTTTGCGAAATACGAGTTAGGAAGTACTGACAGTAAGAGAATGGCTTCATTTAACTGCAGGCATCCTGAAAGGTCCAATATCTGTTTGAGGGAACAAAGGAATAATCAGACAAGACGACACAAAGCTTCAAGACTCAGCTCTTTATCAAAATGAATCAAAGATATCCAATGTCTAAATATATGAACATATAAGACAGAACTTGGATATATGTGTACATCGTAATGAAAAAGTTGGATGCTCATGTTAAGGATCATGCAAAACTTATGTCAACTATATTTTGGAAAAGTATGTATTACTACTTTAGAAAAACTTTTCATCATAACCCTGTACATAAGTGAACTTTATAAGATGCCCAACACAAATACTCGTAGAAATTCTAGCAAAACGTGAAATATAATTGCGGACAAAACTGGTTAGCTAAAATCCAGGAAGAAACTTCATTTAAGAATATATACCTCAGTGTATTCAGTCAGCCGAACTCTAAGATCAGCAGGAGGGCCATCTGTTAGACTATCAACCAAACATGTGGATGACATTTCATTAGTTTAAGAACCAATTCAATGCTTTGATCAGCAAACTTTGAGAAACCATGAGACTTGCTTCTTCCTGAAATATGGGAACAAACTTAACTAAATGACTTTCTGCTATATCGCCAAGTAGGAGATGGATATATCATACGCATCTGTCATGACATTACCTGCAATAGACCAAAGCGGCAAAAGACTAAAATGGACCTGCAATATAATTAACCAGAAAACAAAAAATCATAAAGTGAGAACCACAGTTCCATGAAAGCTTAACTAAAAACTATATAGAATGAGCAACACTAAAAACTCCAAAGAGAAATTATTTGTATTCCAGTTTTGTCCTAAAGTACTTAGGAAAATTCCCGTTCAAGGCGGATCATTTACACACGTCAACTACACATTTTTAAATGTAGGTAGGGTACACTGGCTTTAAATCCACATGTGCCATTCTTTTTTATTTTCGGTGTAGTATATGAGCCATTTGACCGCAAAAGAAAGCATAAGCCTAATATGCAATTCGACACCCGCATCGTATAGTTAACAAAATATGGATATATACTGTTTTTTTTATATTGTTAAATTCATCTCTGCATAGGTGACAGACCTTCTAAACGTTATCTGTTCCATCAAGTTGATTGTGTTATCCTGACTGCTCTCTGACAAGTCTGACATACTTCTGTCAGCCTCAAGCCAAACAAGAAGTGCATCAGCAAGATGACTCTCACTGCCAAAGTTTAGTCAAAGGTGAGAAACTTAGGTATGTTTGCACTGATAAGATAGACAATGGGTATAAACCTACCTGTGTACAGTCATGTGAGGATGTTTTATGCAACAAATCAACAACTGATATGGAACATTTCCAAAATACTTATCAGATTTTATCAACATCTGCAAAAGACATAAGGATCAGTTATTGGCTACCAATTAAACATATTTCATGAATTCATCAATAAAATAACAGTACATATCAGCATTTTCTATCATACACCCAACATATCATTAAGATTAATACGCAAGCGCACCCAACAGCTACAATGAAGGATAGATGGGAAGAGAGAATGGTACATACGAAATTCTTTGCAAGATAGGCCGCACAGAGATCTGTCACAAATTCTCCAGCTGTGAGTATCACAAGATATAATGAAGTCAACACCTAGCATACTACGCGTAACAAAGAAAATTCATATAACCTGTACTTAAAATGACACCACAAATTCAACATCAAACAATATGATTGAGAAAAGTTCAGTAATATAAGTTTTCTTGCGAGAATCTAACCATGTTCGAGACCAAAACTCCCAATCTGAATAAGGTCAGACAATTCTAGTTTTGGTAATTCGGGGTCATTCGATGATGCCAACACTGAAAGCCAGCTTTTGCATTTAGAAAGAAGCCTCTCCACTCCAAAATAGAATGCAGCCTATATAAGCCATTCAGAGTTCTATGTAACAAGAGAATCATTAAAAAAAAAAAAAAGAGAGAGCAAGGGATTGATCCAGAAAGCTAGCCTCTAATAGAGGTAAAAGACTACTGGATGTAATATCTATTGTGTAACCATACAAATACACCAGAAGATTCAAGAACATCTCTTGGTTCCATTCTACAGAGATATGATCAAGGCCTGATTCACAGTCAAATAGCCAAATTTCAGTAAAATATCAGCACTTTGATTGAAAACTAATATACACAACAAAAAATAAAATTACATGTATATATAATCAAGCAGACACATACATACCTGAAGCTTCCGCTTAGAAGGCCATGGAAATACGATGACTCCTCAATGAGCCTGCAAAAAATAAAATAAAAGAATCACTACACTATCAATAAACAAAAGCTAACCAATACAAATCGAGATTGGGGATGAGAAAGTAGATGACACTTCACACTTGCCTAGCTCGATGAGCTTGAACTTTAACATTCCGGTAAGAGAGTATTTCTGACAAATTCCAAGATACACTTTCTGAAGCTGAGATTGAAATCACTTGATTCGGAGAAGATTCTTCTTGTTGATGACATGGATTCTTCACTACGAGCGTTACGAATTCATCGAGCAAGCTTAGTGCCATTGTTTTCTCCACAAAGAGATAATTAGAGCGAGTAAAACTCAAACTCCTCTGCTTTTGAACCGAAATCTTCCAATTTGTTAATTACCGGAACAAACCGGTCCATCCTCAGCTAAACTGGACATACATGAGAGAGGGACTCTGAAAGTCCTTTCGATCTGCAAATTTGACTACAGAACAGAACAAGTCTACTTGAATCGAATCCAAACGGTGATCCGTGCGTTTGCCGACGTCATCGCTTCCCTATGCATTACTGGGTTCAAGCTTCCTCTTCCGATTTCAGCGGAACTCCTCCACAGCCACGGAGGTAAAGTTTCTCTCTTTTTCCTATATTATTGCTCTCGATTTGATTCAGCTGATTTCTTGGTGTTTGTTATCAGTGGACATACAGTTGTCAATGTCGGAAAATCAATGGTGGTGGTGTTCGGAGGTCTTGTCGATAAGAAATTCCTCAATGACTTAATTGTTTATGATATTGGTATCATCACCATCCTTTATCTTTGCCTTCTCAATGGTTGTGTTTTTTTTTTGTTCCAAATTGTTGGTTCTTGTCTATTCTGAGACAAATGGAGTTTTCTTAGATCACTTTATGGTCATTACAGCCTAGGATTATTGGTTCCTTGTTCTTCTGCTTTGTTTTGTTGTAAAGGAAGATGCTCTTTTTTATGAATATACTTTCTTTGATTGCTTTGCTTGTGATCACTAGTGTTTCTGGTAGTTTATCAACTGCTGTTATCACTTAGACTTCACAATTATATAGAAAGCTAAAAACTTTACGTGAGATTATTGAAGATGAATCAGATGGAGACTGTCTTAACTTGTTTTTTTGTTTAGTATGTACTTCATATTCTGAGTATCGTTTTTTTATCCTTCTTGCTACTTTGAGTATCAGTGAAGTTGCTTTCTTTATGGTCTTCCATTAGCGTTATTGATCATGTGAAAATTATTTGTCTTATAATTGTTTGTTCTTTATCTTGTCGACCAGAAAACAAACTTTGGTTTGAGCCAGAATGTACTGGCAGCGTCTCTGAAGGACAAGTTGGTCCTTCACCGCGCGCATTTCATGTTGCCATCACCATTGATTGCCATATGTTCATCTTCGGTGGACGTTCTGGTGGCAAGAGGTACACACTGGTATAGTTTTTTTTTTGTTATATCGGCTTTACATTCTATTGTCACTGGCCTTTGATAGCTTGTTTCTATAAATAAATTTCAGGTTGGGCGACTTTTGGGTTCTAGATACAGGTGCGTTTGTAAGTTACAACATTGTCGTGTGAGACCTGCCTGGGAATTTTTAATACCCTGCTTGGCACTTATATGATATCTCTACTCATGACGGCTGCTAACATTTGCTGCAGATATATGGCAGTGGTCTGAGCTTACTAGCTTCGGCGACTTACCTACACCTCGTGATTTTGCTGCCGCTGCTTCTATTGGGAACCAAAAAATTGTATTGTCAGTATCAAAGTTTAGACGTCATCATCTATTTAGGTTTAAGTTTAATCTTGCTGCCTGCATAGCTAAACCTAGATCGTTGGCAGGTGTGGCGGGTGGGATGGTAAAAAGTGGCTGTCAGATGTATATGTTATGGACACAAGTAAATCTGAATTTCTCTCATCCACGTCTTTTTTGCAATAAACTGTTTTTAGTTGCTGATAATGCCAACTTTCTTGGTATCCGTTAGTGTCTCTTGAATGGATGGAGCTGTCGGTATCGGGGTCATTGCCACCTCCTAGATGTGGTCATACAGCCACCATGGTTGAGAAACGGTTACTTGTTTTCGGTGGCCGAGGTAGACTACACCAAAAAAATTTAGAATCTTGCTGTTGGCTTCTGAATTCACCTTGACTGCATTCCTTAAATACGTTAAGGTGTTTGGCATATTTAGTTTTTTTTTTTTTTTCTTACCCAGCACCATATGTGATAAGTGTGATTGTTCAAGTAGCCGACTTGTCAAATGTTAATTTGCTATTCCACCTTTTTATTCGTCAAAACAATGTTAGGGATGTTGATGTGTTTGATTTCCTTATCGTTGACAGTTAATAGCTTCATTTTTAATGAAAAGGTTCCTGACTGGGTGTAGTGATGATATATGTAGCGTAGAAACTCTCTTTCAGTCCTAAGGATTCATACTTGTAAATGTATGTATTAACCAGTTTGATATTTCTTTGGTTCTGCAGAATAGATCATTATCACAATTTGTTTGGCTTGAGTCAATAACAACTTAACTGAAAATGTGATATGGTTATCTTTGGCAGGAGGTGGTGGCCCAATCATGGGTGATTTGTGGGCTTTGAAGGGTCTAATAGATGAAGGTTCATCCTTAATTAAATTTCTTAAAAATGCATTGTATCTAGTAGGTTACCATCTTTGTTTGTTGTCTTCTTTTCCGTTTGCTGATGATATTGTGGTTTACCTTTGTTGTGGAAGAAAGAGCTTGAAACACCTGGATGGACCCAACTCAAGCTTCCTGGTCAAGCACCATCATCTCGATGTGGTCACACAGTTACATCTGGGGGACATTACGTATGTCTTATCAGCAGCTCCTATTTGCTCCTTGTTATCTCTGTTTGTAATCAAGATGATATTCATTTGTTTTTGTTTGGGTTCGTGTGACCTACATCGCTCACATCATTACTTTTGTTTTATGCAGCTTCTGTTATTTGGAGGACATGGAACTGGTGGATGGCTGACTCGTTATGATGTCTATTATAATGACACTATAATTTTGGACAGAGGTAGATTATTGCTCACTCGTCTCATTAGATCGCTAAAGCCTCAAGGATCACACAAATTTTTCAAAGCAACCCGCAACTCCAAAATCCACCTAAAGAATTTATGATAGCACTACAATCTAATGAGATGATTAACTGTGATGTAATTTATCATTTTTCTTGTTGTGCTGTTTTTTTCTATGCTGATGTTGTTTCTGCTAAATTGTTCTTTTCACATTCCAGTAACTGCTCAGTGGAAACACTTACCGATAAGCAATGAGCCTCCTCCTCCTCGAGCTTACCACACCATGACTTGTATTGGGGCTCGTCATCTTTTAATTGGTGGTTTTGATGGAAAATTGACCTTCGGTGATCTCTGGTGGTTGGTGCCTGAAGGTATTTTATTTTTATTTTGTACTGATGTCTTTACCTCCAAAAATTTACCAACTTATCATTCTGTGTACACGCATCATCAGTATTTATGTGCTGAAAGTTTTTAGTATCGCCAGACGAATCAGTCATGGTGTTGGCCATAGACTGTAGGCAATTAGCTTCACTTCAATTGCTAACAAAGTTCTTTTTCTTTATCAAGTTTGTTTGGGAAGTTATGAAGTTCCATGTTCTTATTCGTGTTTAAGAAAAATATATATATGAAACTCTAGATAACTTCGCTGCTTTCAGCACAACCTCACCCTATTCTTTTTCTCGCGTTTCTCAGATGATCCGATAGCCAAGAGGTCTTATGTTCCTCAAGTTAGAAATCCTCCTGAAATTAAAGAGTCAGAGAGAGAACTGGATAAGGTAATTGAATTCCTACATATCATTTTATGTGTTTCTCGCCAATGCAGTTAAATTAGTTTTTCAACTTGTTTAAACAATTGAGAGTCTGACCACAGCAGGAAAAGGGACAAGAGGGATCCGCTTTTGTTGAATTGCAAAAGAAAATGGGAATACCTGTTCCATTAGTGCTGCGCCTGAAAATTCCTGAGGAGTCAGAAGATCAAGAATTCATTGAACTAGGAACAAGATTAATTGAGGGAGATATAATTGATGATCGGGCCTCCATGATTCAGGTGATCTTTCCTCTGTCTATTTCATGATGTGTGCTTGTACTATCATGTACTAAAATGCTTCACAATGAAAAGATCGCAGCTCAAGCAATTCGTCAACATTGGAAAGAATCCACTCCAATAACTTTACAACTAAAAGAGCTTGGTTCCTTACTTCGAGATTATCAGCGACTAGTTACCCGAAAACACACGTGAGTTCTTTCTTACCAATGCCAATTATTTTAACTCAGTTCTTGTTAAGATTATCTTTATGTGTCGATTCAAATTGTTGTTCTTTGATTTCGCCTGGAATCAACCACATGACCATGAAATAATTTGCCTCTTCCTTTCCTTCACACATGTTTGTTTCCATTGTTGTGGCGGGTTTGTCCCAGAGCACAGAGCAGCTTAACATCTACTGATTTTGGCCTCCCCGGAACAAAGACCTTTACGTTTTATCATATCAGAAGTTCTTCCGAGGTAATACTGCATTCTTTCCTCCTGTTATTAGCTCTCTTGGACATTTGACACCAATCAAACAACTTTTTGAATCATCATAATGACCCTTGTACGTATCTCACCTGAATCTTAGCTAAATATTCTATTTCTTAAGTTGATTTGAGAATTTGTGAAAAAAATACCAAGTTTTCTTAGTTTTCAAATATGCTGCAACCAGAGTACCCAATATGCAAGAAGCCCATAAGGATAGATATGACCATAGTGATGCATAACAGCATTGAGGATATGCATTACTCTGTCTCTTCCTTATTTTTCCGTTTACAACTTTTATGCTTCAGTTATTTCCATACAGTTCTAACACGTCTAACTTCCATTGCTATTAATCTCAGTTGCGGATTGATGACATCCCAAAGTTGCTGGAAGAATACAAAACCCTGCTAATCTGATTGAGGAGTTTCACCATGAAACTCACAAGGAACAACAATCTTTTTTAGGTATGAATTTTTTAAAACCCTGAGGCAAACCCTTTTTTTCCATTACATTCTTTTACACGTTTTCTCACTTTAAGAGAGGAACTTAAACCCGTATATAATTCCAAAACCTCAAACAGATTTCCATGTAAAAGTTAGAATCCATTATCTCAAGGATCCAACAGTCTTGTTGATCTCTTCCAGCTTCTTCACCCTTACTCTTTCACTTTCAGTCAGTAGCTGCCAAGAAGATCACCAAGATTGCCATCAGCATTTACAGCTGCAACCCACAAAGCTAAAAGTCTTATAGAATCAGATCTGTGATAGGGTATGATTGATATTTACCTCCATTAAGATTGAAACAAGGTGAGCTTTCTCTTTGTTCTTTTCGTCGAAAGCCTCCAGTATCTCTTTGTATTCCTTCTCCTGGTATTTTATCATCTGATGTTACTATTGATGGACATAAAAAGCAGTTGTAGATGTAAACAGAAGCAGAATAGTTAATAAAGACATATTAAACCTTCTTCTGGCAGCTCTGAGACAAAGATTTGATATCTCGATTTGCCATGTCGATTTTCTTTCTTATCATCCCTACTTCCTTCCTCATTGGATCTCCCATGATATCTAGCTCCTTTGAGACAATGTTGGTGTTCTTTAATAAAGATATATAACTTTTCATAGAAAGTCGATCAGTGTTCATATGCATTATTGAAGAGTATGGTGTTAATAACTGATTGGACTTACTTCCAGTGTCTGGGTCAAGCTTCTTGTGGCTTCCTCTGCAAACCCAAGTCGCTGTTGAATCTTCTCCTTAACCGTCATCTTCTGCCTCTCGATCTCTTCTTCTCGGGCTTGAAACTTTCGCCATATTTCTTCTTCTTGGTTCTCGTCCATTGGCGGCTTACTTTTGGTCGAAGTTGTAGCTCCTGCGTTACTCATATTCTTGTTTTTCTGATCGGTTTCTCCAAACACATGAACTCTATTTATCTACTTTCGGAGTCCACTTTCTTTCTTTTTTGGTGTTTTGCTTTTGCTTCAACCTTCCTAAGGAGATTGCTTCGCCTTGACATCATTCCAAAACAAAGCAATCCCGCTAAAGGAATAAAAAACTAAAGAAAAGTGACAAAGATATAAATTCCTTGAAAGGAAAAAATTCGATGATGGAATTGTGTATTATTCACCACTTGGGTGGGATTCAAAAGTTGGAACAGACTTATTAATTCAGATTCTGGATCAATCTGGTAAGCTTAAAAAAGAGAGGCAAAACTTTACCTATTAGACTTTGAAATAGATAATAGCATAACCAGAAAAGTTTCTTGTCTACTTAGACCGTATTGTCTTTATCTATTCTTTAAAACAACTCGAACTCAAGATGATCTCCGATAGCTTTACATTCAAGATACCTATTATTTCCCTCAGGAGAAGTCGCTTCCGTTGCACCGTTTTCATAAACATCTGGCAGCTCAGGCGGTATGGCACAGCGAATGAGAGCCCAATTCAATCCTTCAAAGAAAGGATGTCTCTTGATCTCTGCAGCTCCTTTCTCTGTCCCGAGATGGCTCTCTGGATCCTTTACCAGCAACCTTCTGATCAGTTCCTTTGCCTGGAAGCTCACGAGCGGGCTATCAGGAAACTTGAGGTTCTGAAATACAACATTGGACAGTGTCTCCTCATTGTCGTAACCTTTGAAAGGTGTCTTCCCGTACAAAAGCTCATAGAGAAGGACACCGAACGTCCACCAGTCTACTGCAGCACCATGTCCTTCTCCTTTAATGATCTCCGGGGCCAAGTACTCATGCGTTCCTACAAAAGAATTTGATCTTGCTTCGGTTGGTTCAGCCACAAGCTGAGGCAATGATCTGAACTGCTGAGTCAAAACATCAGGCCTCTTCGGTTTTCTTGGTTTTGAGTTTCTAGCTTGGGTTGATAAGAGCCTAGGGCTGAAACATGGGACCCGACATGATGGTTCAATACATAGAGGTTGTATGCAATTGGATGTGTTGTATGAACCTGACATCCTTGCGGGATCTTTCCCAGGCGGAGAAGTTGATCTGAGAAGAGTCGGGTTCACCGCACATCTGAGTGAGAGATCAAAATCTGTAAGCATGATGTGACCATCTTCTCGGACTAGAATGTTCTCTGGTTTCAAATCTCGGTATATAATACCAAGCATGTGTAAGTACTCTAGCGCAAGGAGGATTTCTGCTACATAGAACCTGTGAACAATATCATCCAGTTTACTCTACATTACCACTGAACTGGTCAGAGAAAGACTTTGTGAGCACAACAAATTCATAAGAATGTGAAAAGTAATCTTACCTAGCTGCGGGTTCCGAGAAACACCTGCTGAGCTGTTTCTGCCTCAGGACATGAAGATCACCACCAGGACAATACTCCATCACCAGACATGATAAATTATCTGAAGTAAATTGCGCATACAAGGTAGGCAGAAAAGGATGGTCCAACATTTTAAGGATTGCCCGCTCCGCCTGTGCCCTTGGTGTCTTTTTCCTACGGGCCAAGAACTCGTTGTCCATGACCTTTATAGCAAACAGGCAGTTTGTATCAACCAGCTCAGCAAGATAAACTGTTCCTATATCTCCACAACCAAGCTTTTTCAAAAGGTTGAAATGTCTGAGTCCTAAAGAGCCATACTGCAATTTAACATGCTTTATTGCTTCCCATCTCACATCCATAGACATGTGAGGTTTATTGCCACAGCTAAACCTGCTCAGATTGCTCTCCTCACTCATACTTGTGCTGCTGCTATAATCCCCTAGGCTATCTTTTGAGCTCAAAGAGAATCCAAACTTTTCACTGGAATTTGGATTCTCACTTTTTTGTTCTTCCACATCACCTTTTCCATTGTAATTGCTTGTAGAGACATCTTGTTTCATGACAATGATAGCTTCACCGCTATCACTAACCTCACAAGAATCAGAGGAATCCTTGTTGGCTTCTTTATTACACTTTACAATGCGAATGAGACGTGGGCTTGCGAGTGATTCCTGATTTGCTTCTATACTGACGTCTTTTGAGACAGATCTCAAATCGTTTGAGCATTTCTCAGTATTTGCGGGAGTGTAGTTTTCAGTGCTGGTGCTCTTCAACGTACAGTGGCATCTCTGGCACAGAAGTTGACTTGCACTAGGCTCTGAGGAAATATCAACGTTCTCGACCATTTTTGTAGCAGAAGCTATGGCGATTTTAAGCTTCTTTTTAAGCAAAATCTTCTTTTTTGGTTGTGGTTTGGGACGTGGGATATTTCTTCTTACCTTGCTCACCAATTTGCTGTTCTCTGTTCCTGAACTAAGAGCGTTATCCAACTTTCCTTTTAGCCCTAAGTCAAGAGCTGTTGGCTCACTTTTCAAGCTAGCTGATGAGACGATGCTCTTGTCTATCTCTTCAGCATCAACAATGCTGCTAGAACATGAAGGCAGCGAGGTAACATGTTTGTCTATTTCCACCAATTGATCTGCAATGACCACATGAGGTGTAGCATTTTCATATATCTCTATGTCATAATCACCACTACCAGAACTGAGAGAAGATCCAGATTTGTTGGATTTACGCAGCGATGCAGTCTCCAGCATTTGATAATCCATTATCTTTAACCCCGAGCTATTTCCATTGACCTGGACAAGGATTTCAGCCTGAGATGGTTCAGAAATGGAGTTAGGAGGCTCTGTAATAAGGACATCAAACTGCTGAGGCACACTCTGGGAAGAGCTGGGAATATCGTCTACCGCTGTCAAAGATATTTCAACCAAGCTTCTTTTACCCTTGTCCACAGGAAGCCCAGACCTGCCAGCAGATTCATTCAAAACTTGTCTGTAAAGACTCTTTATCCTGTCTGCTTCAGAAACCCTCGGAGATGCAGCTGCAGATTTTGACAATCGTTTCTGGGCAGCCATTTCTGATGCCTTTGAGATGCAAAGATCTCTCAAAGCCTGCTTCAGTGAAATAGAATCAGAGGGACCAACTCTTGGCGATCGAGGTGTTCCCATGTGAAAGGGATTTTTCATTGCGCCTTTCTTCGAAGGGCTTGTGCTCCTGCTCGTACCAGCGCTTGCACTCGTCTCAAGATGATGGAAAGAAGAGCCCAACGCTCTTCTAGGTGATGATTTTATAGTTATAGACTGGAAAAGCTGATCAACGTCATACTCCATAGAACCTTGGTACCCTGACTTCAATGCAGGACGCTGCTCCATATCTTTATTTGATCCCAAAGGAGGCATACAATATCTGCTAGAATGTTTAGCCAACCTGACAACATCCTTCTCCTCAACAATTTCACAACCACCCACAAACGATCCCATCACAATGACTTTACTTTACAACAGTGAAGAATTCCTCATGCTATCATTCCAAGACTTATCATTTAAACCGGTGCAATTCAAATTTCGACTTTGTTATATGAAAGACAGTGAGAAACTCATCTTCCTTGATTCATCCTAAAGATACGAGTACAACACCCTGCAACAATCGCAAGAACAGACCTTATGGATCCTTTAAAACAAATCAAAGAGCAATAATCCAATGGAAGAGAAATGTCTAATGAGTACAGGAAAGAAGAAAGGAAGATGTAACAGAGAGAAATGAAATGATGAACAAAGTAAAGAGCTTTGAGAAGGTAAAGTGGAAACAACAGATTTAAAAAGGAAATTAACAGGTAAAAGCCATTATAGTTATATAGACTCAATAATGAACCCTACACAAGTACACATAGATACTTTACACTTTAATTAACAAAAATATCACATTTTTGTAGGCAAATCCCAAACTTTTAATAGAATTTTTTTAAACCACTATGCAAGGTTCGAATGGGTGATTTTGGTTTGCTCAAACCAGACCTTCAATTCAAATGAAAAAAAAAAGTTTTAGCTTTGTCGATCCCAGATCTTATGAAGCTAAAAATAAACAAGTCGCTGAAGTGAGTATTCAACTTCAAAAGATATCAAATCATCAAGAGATTTATAAGTGATTCATATCAAATCCAAAAATGCAATAAGCTCAAATCTAATCAAAAGCAACCAAAATCGAAATGCACAAAGTTAACAAAAATGGAAAAGAAAGAAGGCATACCTAAGAACATTAGGAGGTGAAATGGGTTGCAGAGAGTTACTTGAGAGCTCATAGAGATTCCCAAAAAAAACCCTAAAGGACAGAGCTTGAAGAGAATCCAGAAAGATAGAGATAGAGAGAGTAAACAATTTGTTTAAATTTGTCGGGGATTTTGGTGTTTTGTGTTGGTTCGGTGGTGATGATAAAGTTGAAAGGGACCAAGTGTGGGTCCCAAAGCCATTTCTTTGAGTGTCTCTTCTCATGTTTCTCATGAAAATTACGTCCAGTTTCGTCGTTTTTTGTTACTTTTCACATCACTCTCTCTTTTTCCATTATTCATTTTAAAATATGTATATATATCTATATATTTAAATAATTTTGATCTATGGTCTTCGTTGAGAATGCAAAAAATATCTTATCACTAAGGTAAGAAACAATGGCACGTTACAAAATTCGTTTTTTGGCTTTAAGTGGTTTGTTACTTTCGCGGATGAGATGCAACCAGAAAAAATCAGTGGGCTTGGTGAATTGTTTTCGAAGCCCAGCCCAAAGTGAAGACTATGGGAAAAACTTGGGTGAGTGATAATGCTGCAGAAGCTCTAAATGTTACACATGGGATACATGCTTTTCTTATTATATAACACAAAAGAATGAGTGGTTTGATGAGCTGAATGAAGAAATCATCACATGGCCAATTTAGATTGGGAAATGGAACAAATTCATTATTGAAAGGGATTGGAAATTTAAAGATCTTGAAGGAAGATATAGACACAATTGAGGAATATATATAATGATCCAGATTTAAAAAGAAAGCATAGATTCAGTCACACCCTAAGACAAAAAAAAATCACAACACTTTTAGCATACGCTAATTATTCAAACATTCAAAAGACGACTTAAAACACACCAAAAACAGTAATAGAAAACAAACATAAAACATATATCAAACATCATTCCAAAAGTAAATATTCTTTTCTCCAATTAAAGAGAAACTCCTCCGTTTGCGAGTTTGGCGGAAAAACTTTTGTTCTTGATGTCAAGGTGAAGCTCCTCAAGGACCAAAGTCTTCCATTCATCAATGAACTCATTTTTCTTCTCAACTTCAAGCTTACCTAAATCCGCAAGCAGCAGTTTCTGTTGAAATTTACCTAAATTTTTAAAGCTTGCCTGCGCCTCAACTATCTCCTGCAGAACATGCAACTCATCGAGACCAGCTTCTTCACTCTTCTCTTTTTCAGCATTTTCAATTTCCATACTCACCCGCTCGAGCTCTTCACTAGGCATATCCCTTCCACACAAGGTACCTCCCTATTCTCTTGTTCCAAACAAGGCACATCCTTATATCAAAACAAGAAACTAAAATCATTAAATCATTCCACACTAGTATAACACAAAATTTACATAATGTTTTGAGAGATGGTAATAAGGAAATAACATAACAAAAGCTCTCACCTTTGGTTGGTTTGAATTCTCAACAAAAGCAAATTGTGTTTCATTTCTTCCCCAAATAATCATCGACAGATTGAAGAGATAACCTTCATCGGTATCAGACCTCGCTACCTCACGATAATCGGTATTAGACCTCGCCTGGATTATTAGGAACTTCTTCTTCAAGTACTCAATCTTTTCCACGAGCTGCTTTTTCGTAAAGTTTGCTTCAATAACGTTTTCGACATAGCGGTATAAGGCCTCAGAGTCCGATTTGTAGCTTAATTTAAATTCATTTTCATAGTCTATGATATACTTTTCCACACCAAAAAAATAAAAAATAAAAAATAAATAATCAAAAGAGAAAAATAAATAAATAAAGAGATTACATGCAGAGATTACAAACCGTGAGAATGAGGATCTGATCGTGTTTAGACCATTTCATCCTTGAAGAAGAAGCTTTCTCCGTCATCGTCAACGTCGTCATCCTCGGTTTCTTACTCCTCCGGAGCATCTCCTTCGTACCGGAAACGTTATCTTCATGCTTCCTAGGCGACTCGCTGCCGTCGCGGTTGGAGTAGCTGGACGACTCACCAATCCTCTTTGAAGCATCCATTGATTCGGGATCAAAGAACAAAACTTATTAAACGTTCAAGAAATTTGAGAGAAAGCTATAAGTTTATCGTAAATCTGAGAAATGAGTCTCTTCGATGACTCTATCTATAAACACAGCAGCCGTGTTTTTTTGATGACGTTACATATTTGTGCAGGCGGAATTTTCAAGTGTCTGAAAACATAAATGCCTAAGATACCCTTTTCCAACCAAAAAAACCCTAAAAATCTATTATCTCCCTCGAGGCTGCCACGTGTATCACACAGGAGAATGACACGTGGATATTTAAATTTACCAGACAAAGTTTTCCCACTCATCAGAATCATACGAGAGTCAGGTTCATCGTAGGATGGCTTCTAAAACTTCAGACACTTAGGGGATGGAGGCTCCGATCTCTCAATCTCAATCGCTGGGATATTGGACGAATCGACAAGGGGATCAAAACGAGCCCTAATTTTCTTGTCGATGAGTTTATGTATTGGGTGATTAGCTAGGGAAATTAAAGTCCCCATATATAAGTACAAAAGCTCTAGGCACAGGGTTACTTCAGATTACGGTTAACTCATACAAGTCTCAAGATAAAATGTTGAAGTTTGAAGCAAATAGAAAAAAAGAAGAAGACATATAATTTGGTTAGTAGGTTTGTTCTACAAAAACCAACAAGGAGATGGCTTTCTATTCAAATGAGTTGTATGTGGATTTTGATGTTTACTACAAAAATTGTGTGAGAAACGATGATTATAGAATTTTGTATTACCCATCTTATTTGTTATATATGAACAGACTCTTTCAACTCTGGTCAATCACAGACCTGGTGAATTACATGGTAATGGGAATAACATCTAAATCAGTGTGATATTCCCATGTTGATTTCAACTGGATTTCTAGAGAAGTAGTTGGTCTTCACCAAGGATTAGGACAATACCAAGAATAGAAGGAACTTTGGCATACTTGCTTTACCATGGTATGTTTGAAGAAGTCTCCTTAACACATTTCTTTTGCATCTACCTATAATTTTATCATTGATATGGTTTGCCATAATGAGAATGCATGCGTGTGCGCAGGTTTTTAAAAGGGTTTTCTGCAAAAAAACCATCGACCTTTATATTTTTTGCAAGATAGATCCTTATCTCAAAATTGTGCAAGTCAACTTCCTCACCTGCGAAGTCACCCGCAAAATAGCCATCGGGTGTATTGTCGACGTAGCTCCGTTTGGTTCTGTTAAAAAAACTAACAGAATAGTCAAAACGACGTAGTTTTAAGAGATAAAAACTAACACACTGTTTTTATGTTTTTTTGCTTTTTTCAATAGCCAAAACAACACGATTTTCAAATTTTCAATGGCCAAAACGACATTAATTGTGATTTTTATTGTTTTTGGGAGATTTTTCTCTTTTTGTTTTAATTTTTTTTAATTTGATTTTATTACTATAGAATTATAATTTGATTTGATTCGTTTAAAATCATCAAACACTTAGATCTGCAGATTTTGTAAACCACAGATTTGAAATTCAAATCCAAATCCCAAATTCAAATCGGGGGAATTTAAATTTGATAATCATCCACATAATATGATAATCATCAATTATCACGAAAATGATCTTCAATAAAACATCGACATCATCAAAATAAAATTCATCGGCTTCATCAATAACTTAAAGGGATTCATAATTTTCTGGAAAAATGTCAAATTTATTCAGGAAAAAAAAAACAAAAATTGAACAGCAATGTTCATAGACTAATGAACCCTAAATGCCAAGAATCTTATGACTACTACTACTAGGCTTGGACGAAATATCGATGGATCGATTCGGTGAGACAGATCTGATATGGATTGGATAACGAAATGATTGCGTTAATGGAGGTGATGTGAATAGATTCACACGCGTTATTGATGCAGATCTGTGATGCTGCTGATTGTGGTTGCTGAAAAACTGAAGCGAAGCCTTAAGATTCTTGTATAATCGATGTGTTCTTGAGATTCTGTGTGTTCCTGAGATTCTGTGTGTTCTTGTACACGTGTTTATTGAATGTGAGCCAACTTGAAAGAAGATAAGAAGAAGCTGCTACTAGAACAGAGGGTCTCAAGTTTCTCTTATAAACTGAAGGTCACGTGAGTGCACGTGAGGTAAAATCGAGGACATAATGAGATTCAGAGCGAGTACAAGGCTCAGATGCCACTTTTCCAGAAATGAGTGGTTGAAATGCCACTTATGGTGAAAATAACGAAAATGCCCTTTTTGATGTTATATAGAAATGATTGTAAGAGATACCAAATGATTCACGGTGGTTCAGTGGCAAAGTCTCGCATACGCGGCGCGACCAGAGTTCGAATCCTGCGTATACGGGTTCGAAACTTGTGGGTGGGGGACAATTGGGTGGGTCCGGAGGACATCACGGAGCTCGCTTGGGTGGGTCTGAAGGACATCACGTGGCTCGATTGTTTTAAATTAGACAAGGGACATTTCAGTCTTTTTACTGTTTCGGAGTGGCACGCCAAAAATAAATTCTGGAAAAGTGGCATATGAGCCATTGATTCATTCAGAGCCTTCTAGAAGATATGGAGATAAGATGAGGAGAAGTCATCTTCTTCGTGAGAAAATTACAGAGAGAGAGAGAGAGCTTGAGGAGAGTTTTCATCTTGGGTTTCTTGGATTCTCTTCTCTTCTATTACTTCTTCTTCTTCGTTCATGTATCGATTTACAACAGTGTTCTTGAGATTTTGTGATTGCTGAAAAACTAAAGCGAAACCCCTTTGGAAATTTGGGATTTGGATTTGAATTTCCAATCTGTGGTTTACAAAATCTGCAGATCTAGGTGTTTGATGATTTTAATCGAATCAAATCAAATTATAGTTTTATAGTAATAAAATCAAATTAAAAAAAAATTAAAACAAAAGGAGAAAAATCTCTCAAAAACAATAAAAACACAATTAATGTCGTTTTGGCCATTGAAAATTTGAAAATCGTGTTGTTTTGGTTATTGAAAAATAGCAAAAAACATAAAAACAGTATGTAGTTTTTATCTCTTAAAACTACGTCATTTTGACTATTCTGTTAGTTTTTTCATAGAACCAAACAGAGTTACGTCGATAATACACCCGATGGTTGTTTTGCGAATGACTTCACAGGTGAGTGGGTTAACTTGCACAACTTTGAAATGACGGTTTATCTTGCAAAAAAAATAAAGTTAGATGGTTTTTTTTTTCCGAAAACCCTTTTTAAAATTGTAAATCTTCTTTGTTATTTCTCTTTACTATTTGTGGGAGACGATATGGAGACGTTTGTGATGAGCGAGGAGCTATAAATACACCAAGTTTTCATAAGTTTGGTGGACCGGTTGGTTCTTAAGTTCGGATACTAGCAAACGTGAGTTGTACCTACTTCATGCCACATCTTGATCTTCAAGCGCATCATGGAGTCACTTCGGCTTGGGCTGGTGGTGTCAATTGACCTTCATGATATAAATTGGCGATGAGACTATTTGGGATGAAGATAAATATTTAGACGAATTTTTGTAACTAGAGAGGAAGAGAGAGGGGTTTGATATGGTTGTTTTAATTAGATTCAGAGAATAAATGCCGATGTAAAGAAGTGTATACTATCTAGATTTGTTCGATGGTTGTGAAAATTAGAGTAAATATGAGAGACAATATAGAGTATTCTTTTTCATTTAAGAAAAAAACTAATGATGTTACAAGTTTTGTCTTTTACGCGAGTGTAAGGATCAGCTGAAACTCTTTGTGAAATTTGGATATTGCTTCAGTTTGGATCTCATTTACAATCATTAAAGCTCAAGAACCAGAATCTGTTTTAGTTCGGTTTGGGTCTAATTTAGTTAGTTGGCTAAGAGTAAGATGTGTTCAGATGTTGTTATCTTTTTGACAATCGAATATAAAAAGAAAGGTCTTAATGCCTCTCTTATTAACCTCAAAGTTTCTTGAAACTAGTCCTATCCTTCACTTTTGCAGACTGGCATACAATGATCACATGGCTTCTATCTCGATCTGATTCTTCGAGAACACTCAGACCGGCTGGCAGCACAAGCAACAATATTCATCTTATGGAAGGAGCGTAACAATCGTGTTCATAACTCGACTTCCTCTCCTCCCCTGACAATCTTTCGACAAATCGACCGCACCATCCGTGATACACTCCTCGCTCGGCTCTCTGCAACTCGCTGTAGGAGATTGCTCTCAAAGTGGTTTGCATACTCTTAGCTTTCTAGCTATCTGCTCCTAGCTCTATAGTTATTAATGGCTTTTTAAATTTTTTTTGGTTATTAGAACTTCTTGCTCCAAAGCTCTTGTAATCAAACAAAGTGTTCTTTTTGGTAAATAAATTAACATTTTATCAAAAAAAAAAAAATCTTGAAACCTTAGGAGATTTCAATTATGTAATGAAGGAGAAGTTTGGTCAATAAGTATGACAGAGTCACTTTTCACCGTTTGTTCCTAACTATTAAGTCCCTCTAAACCTGTGCTGCTATGTAGCTAAAGCAAGAGGGAAAGTTAATAAGCATAGCAATATTGGACTTTAACCACAAAGGCTATGAATGGTTGGTCGGTATGCAGTTCAGCAAATACATCGTACTAACATTTTGGTATGCTCAAGTGCATACTTTAGTATGCAGCATACCACCGCCTGCAGTAGATAACATAATGGTATGCAATAGATCGTACTACATTGAATGGTGAAACAAAATGCATACTGATCCGACTTTAATTTTAACATTTTTTATAATAATACTCATATATCTTATAAAATATAACTATAAAATTAAAATCTATTTATCAATATATCTTACAAAATATAATTACAAAATTGAAATCTATTATTTTGATTTGCCATATATTGTTGATCTGCTCTCTCGGCTTCCTCATGTTCATTTGAATCATTTTCCTCATTTTCTGTATGCATTTCCTAAGAATCTTCAAAAAAATCTGTATCAAAAAAGTTTGAAATTTTGATAAAGTTATGTTGCCCCATTGTTGCGAGAATCACCTCTAAACCATATCTAGGATCATCCCTGAGAATCCTCCATTTTGTCTTCCACATTCCGAAAATTCGTTCAACAATAATGTAATCTTTTTGACAAATGAAAAGATAAAGGCCTTTCTATCTCTTATTAACCTCAAAGATTACACTGTTTCTTGAAACCTTTATGGTCTACAAAAATAGTATAAATAATTACAATATACTGATTCTTTTTATTTTACATTCACACAAAGAGTGTGCGTGTTCTGGGGTCTGGGATAACTATACAAAAAGTGGGAGGATCAGAGAGAGTCTTGGTTAAAGAGGTTATAGCCTGAAATGAGGGAACTGAAAGCAAAGGCAAAGAAGGCCAAGAAGGACATTGCAATCGAGGCACTCGCCATCTCGGTGAAATCGTCTTTACCCCAGTTTGAAACCCAATCATCAACACGAGTGACTGCTGCTGTTGACGCAGATATAAGCATATATGCAAGTACCTGATAGTAAAAAACAAAAACAAAAATCTACTCTTCCTCAGAACACAGACCTTTTCTTGTTTATAATTCGATCTGTTTTTACACACGCTTTTGAAATGTAACGAAATGAGTAGTTTGGTCAAACAAGTATATGACAGAGTCATTTTCACCATGTGTTCCTAACTACTTTAAGATAAATCCCTTTCCACATATGCAAGATGTGCTAAACCATAAAGAAAAGTGCTTTTATTTTGCCTCACAGGAGACAGGGTAACACCAGCTGAAAGTGCAAGTCAAAAGTATCTAAAAGTGCAAAAGTCTTCTCATCACAGATGCAACAAAGTAGATCATAAAAGAACCAAAGTAACAAAGGAACACCATAGAGAGTGCAAGATAAGGATCTTTAGAATAGAGAATGATACTAAAGTTAACGACTTGCCTGATCCAAGATCAACTCAAACAGAGGTCGAAGGTGGTGGCTGATCAAGTGTTTCTCTTTGACAAGATGGTATGCTAAGTCACATGCTTGAAAACTAGAATATATAAAAGCAACCACGTTCACAGATAGACAAAACCTGTCACGGATATCAGAAGATGACACATACAGATATCAGTTTGGTCTCAAAATCAAAGCATAATAAACGGACAATCAAATGAAAAATTGAAAATGAATTCTTGCGATTCAACAAATAAAAATCAATCTTAAAAGGAAGAGATTGCTAAAGCCATAATATAAAAAAAACAAAATTTACTGCCTCTAGGCCTTCACCAAGTTAAACCAAAATATCCAAAAGCTTTCACGAGTTACACATTAGACCAAGCAAGCATTGAAGACAATTCACATGTACTAAAGTAATCCAAATTGCTTATCAGATAACCCAACACTTGTAATTCAACTTGAACATTTCAAACCCCTAAAAACCCTAAACTAAATCCTGCACCCAGATTCAACCAATTGAGAAGAAGAAGAAGAAGAACACACAACAAAATGAGTACCTGTACTCCTTATAACGATCGAAAGAATCACCACTCCAACCTTGAGTTTTATCAGCAGCCATGATTGAGAACGAAATCAAAGCCAACACAACCTCACTTAACCGAAACCCTAAAGCTGAAAACTTTACAACCTCTTCCCTCCTAGACCTCCTTAAAATAGCCAAAACAGCTCCAGATCTTTGACCACTGCTTCTCCCTGAAACAACCCTCGCACTCTTCCTCGTCGTCACAACAGGAGGAACCACTTCTTTCACAGAGCGATTATGGTTATGAACCACCACAATCGGAGATGGAGTTTCATCAATCTTCACCGGATTCTTGTTTCTCCTACTCTCCTCTGGTATAAATTTCTCTTCTTTATCCGATTCACTGGAATGATCAAGAGAATGTGGTGGCGATGGAGACGAAGAGTACTGAGTATTGGAGTTATCAAAAGTTACTATAGCCATTGAAGTGTCCGTCGGAGGTAGAGATTTCTCCCTTGAAATTGGAGAAGGTGACATCGTCGGTATCGTCTTCCCTGGTGATCTCATCGGAGAATTGAAAGTTACGAAACGAATTTAAGGATGAGGAATGATGATCGGACAACTACGCAATCGAATTTTGGAAAAAGGCGTCAAATTGAAGCCAGAAGGAACAAAAGTGAAGTCATGTGAGAAAAGAATCAGACAAAGAAGAGTTTTCAAGATTCTTTGTCTACTTGCCCTTGTATTCTTGGTTATTTTAGTATACTGCCCCATTTAATATTTAAATGAAAATCCACACCTATAACTTTTGGTATATGATTCTTCTATAGTATTTGGTTTTTGATATTCTGCCCCAGTAGTTTTGATTTCTTACTAGTCCCCCTTGGGTTTGACTTTGGCTGATAAATGGCATGGTCGGAATTTGATTATTATGGTTGAATGTAGCTTCCATTGATTTTAAACGCAAGGGATAGATCCTTTTTTATAGGAAACTATTTTTGGTGTTTGAATACAATTTGATTTAGCAGAAGAAGATCAACATGTTCTCTTCGTTAATTTTGTAATTTTTAGTAAAATGATGGACGACACATTATATTGTCCGTCTTATTGTCGTTAGCAACTTCACATCATTTCAAATTCACATGCTCGCACACTTGTTTCATGCTATGGATGAAAATTTGCACTATGAAATATTCATTGAAGTTTACTTAAAATAACCATAAGATCTTAAGTCGAAATTTAAACTAATTATGGTCAATGATTTCTCAACCCACAAGATTATATTTCTTCAGCCATGAACCACACTGAATGTATTTACTAGTTGAAATTTAGAAGACATCCATTCTTCTCCTATTGGATATCTATTTAATTTAAAACTTTGAATCAGGTAGAAGAAGAGAAAATACAGAACGCCATCCTTGGTCAGTGATATGAACATTGTCCCAAAAGAAGAATGACTTTGGATCTTTACAGAGACTGAACAACTTTTCACCTCTCAAGCTTATATCTCCACAAGAATGACCTGGTTTTGTTCCCACACAACATGCCTTCAATGGTTCCGGAAATGTCGAAACTCCTGCGCCCAAAATTAAACATTCGTATACGGTATTTATATAATCCATCTTAGTTTGTCTTTTCTAAATTAACATATAGTTATTTAATCTACTGCCATTTGCAAAACTAAATGTAATTTTATCGTGCACCCGCAAATCATCTTTGTTAAAACTTGGAAACTTATCTATCATTCATAAGTACCTATGTTTTAATAAAGAAATCTTGGATCATAGTTGTGTTTGATAGATTTTATTTTGATTCAAGTTGAAAAATATATAAACGTACCTGGAGCTCCTTTGTTCTTGAATATGGTCAAGAAAGCATTGTAGAGATCAAATACGAGGAAACTTTTATCATTATTTTTAATCTTGTTATCGTTTAGTTTGATCAGTCCTTCACGGAGAAGACTGTTGTGGAGGTATGTCAAGGTGTCGTTGGTGTCGCAGCCTTTAGGAGTCACGAGCGACGGCCAACATTTCTGCGCGGCGATAAAGCCACCAACACCTTTCTCACTCCCAAATCCTTAATTCGCTTCACATCCAACAAATGTTGATTAGTCGTTGACTGGTGGTGACAAAGAGCATCCGAGACTTGTACAATTTTCCTTATTGATATTCAACTTAGATCACTATTTGAAGCTTATAGTCTTTATGCTGGAGATCAAGACGGATTCGAAGATGCAATTGTGTTTTCAAAGAATTTTATAAGTTACCCTGCGACAAAGAACTACCTTGAGGAAGAAGGAAGCGGGTATAAACTTTTAACACCCATTTCCTTTAATGATGGTCTAGCATCTAAAAAGTTGTGATATTATTAAAATCACTCTTGAAAACATATGAGTTACGCTTTGTGGATAAACTATAATTTTTTGTTTAAATTTTGGTTTCACGATTAATGATATGTTAAAGAAATAATATATATTTGATAAATATATATATATATATGGATCAAAAGTTTAAAACTTAATTGTAAAATAAAATATTATCCGCAATGTGTTTGTGTGCAAAAGCTCATGCAGTCAAATGCAACGGTAACAAATAGAGTATGGACTATATATCTGACGACCGGTTAAAAGATGATCAAAGCGTCGTCTTTCATTTATCGTATAAAAAATTTTCCAAAAGGCGAGACATAATTTTATAAATTTCTTTCTTTTCCCCAAAGAAATTCTCTTTTCAAAGAAACTCTTTCTTTTTATACAAGCAAATGCCACACAATTATAAAACTTTAATTTCTTTCGGAAAGGGAAATAATTGAAAGATGATGAAGCCGTCCAAGCCTGAATCGCATGACACGTGTCCATAATACAAAAGTAGTATTTTAAACATAACGAACGGCCAAGATCCACCGATAGCGTCGGGAATTTTCTCAGCGAAAGGTGAAGAAACGGTCAACGTAAAAACCAAACAGCTCCGATCATATTTTCTGGAGCTTCGCCGCTATAACCAACGGATTAGCCTTAGCGATCTCTTCACGTCCCGCCGATTTGAAATCGAACGTACATCCATGAACCTCCGGATACCTATGTGTCCCACAAAAAGTCGTCCCGCACCGGCACATAAATCCGGTCAACCCGACCCGTTTCCTACACACGGTGCATCGATTTGGCCGTTGCAGCGGCGGCGGAGGTTGTTGATCCGTTGACGTTTGAATCGTCGGTTTTTTCTCTGTTGCCGAGATCTCTAACTCCGCCGCGTAATTCTCCACAGGTGTGATCATAGACGTAGAGGAAGGAGAAAGAGAAGATTCAACGGTTGATTTCATGGAAGCTTGTTGTTGTTGTTTGAGGCAAAGATCGCCGTAACAGTTTGAGCAGAGATTCATTGTTGCTGAGCTTCCGAAGAAGCCACAGTTGTTAACACAGAGACGGTGACCTTCCGGCGTCTGACATCTATGTTCTTCTGCCATAATTTTAAAAAATTTCGACGATAAAAACAGATCTTGAGATAATTCAAGAAAATTATTTCAACCAGGTTCGTCGAGAAATCTGAAATAAAGACAAATCAAAACGAGGTTACAGATATGCAGAATTTTGGAGGGAAAATCGGAATCTGGTCACCGAGTTTGCAGAAACTTTTCCTGCGTTTTCTCGGCAACCAAACAGAACACAAGAAACGAAAACCAAACAAAAAAAAGACAGCAGAAAATGGGGAAAATATGTTTTCTAGAAAAAAAAAAAAGATAAGAGAAGAAGAAAAAGATTGTTTTGTTAACCTGTCAATGGAGAAGAATGATTCACTGAATTCTATAAAGGGTGAAACGGGTAGAGACAGAGATAAGAGAAAGCTTATATATCATAATGATGATGATGGATGGACAAATTAAATCATTCTTTTCTTTTTTAAAGAATTTAATTCTATGTTTTTTTTTTAAGAGTTGCAATCACAAACCCACTGATATTTTTATAATGTTTGTTAGGTGCCAATTCTTAATTTGTTTTGATGGTACCACTAAAACCGTGTTGATACCTTGGTAAAAGAAAACTAGGAATCTTCAACCTAATTGGCTCTATTTTATCTTTCTTTTTTTTTTTATCAAATTATGTGGACGGTATTAGGTAAAATCTATTATATATACCGAAAAAAGTGAGATTCAACCACATAAAATTTTATGTATTTTATATGTTGAAATGCGTATGAGGTTACGAAATATATATATTGCGTGCAAAGAAAAAGAAGTGAAAAAGACAGGTTAGAAGAGGAGCCAAAATGGAAGTCTAGCTTCTTTCTCCATCCACTAGCACTCTTCTTCTACATAGCTATCTTATCCTATCTCTCTCTTCTCTTCATCAGACTTTATATTATAAGCTCTAGAATATATTTATTTATTTTTATATACGTGTATGTTCACATACCCTCCAACGTCTCCATATGGGCATAGACAAGATAGATGTTGCCCAAATTGGATGATATTTTTTTTTTTTTTTCCAATTTGATGAGTTATTATATGACTGATACCAAGTTGCATTCTATCCAAATATTTGTCAAGGCGACTAGTATCTTCATCACAAGATCGTTTTTAATTGAATGGTTTATATTTGATAAGTTTAAGTCTTCATGTGAATTTTTCTAAAATAGCGGGAAAAGTTAAGGATTTAGTTCTTACACCAAATAGATTTTTGTGATTCGATTGGGATATTGAGTTTGATTCATATCAACTATATCAGATAATAATATAATATATACTACTATGTACCTATGGGGTAAGATTAATTAGTCAAAGTAAACCATAATATCTATTTCAGTCTGGTGAGATATATAAACAAACATGACGAATATAAAATT
The DNA here is from genome assembly GCA_028015245.1 of Cardamine occulta. Taxonomy (NCBI): domain Eukaryota; kingdom Viridiplantae; phylum Streptophyta; class Magnoliopsida; order Brassicales; family Brassicaceae; genus Cardamine; species Cardamine occulta. Next base: position 14,071,314 of record CM051377.1, on the reverse strand, counting down.
ATGTTAGGGTCACTTGGGACAATTGAATAGTGCCTTCCAAAGATCTTAGTATCTTGCAACGCCCAAATCAGAGTTAAGTCTTATATGACTGATCCACCGGTTCGAATATTACGATGAACCACCGGTTCAACTGATCCTGACTTTCTTTATATAAATGATAAATGAGTAAAATAATGGAGATGGTTGGGCTAACGATTGGCATCAACCCATTTTCGGCCGCCAAGATTCTCGTCCATCCCATGTTCCCACTTTACTTTCAATTTGTTTATTTATGATTGGTTTTTGACACGTACCCTCATTATTGTTTTTTTTTTTTTTTTTGGTTGTTGTCGGCTAGAATTTCGTTTGGGAATTTTATTATCCAGCAAGTGTTATCTTTACATGTGTTCGCGCTAATTTTCATCCTTTCGAAGTTGAGATGCTAATTTGCATTTGCTATTGAATCTGTCGCTTCAATATATATGACCGAGATAGGGGTTTACGTAATTTACATATTAATGCCACGACTTTTTTGGTTTTATGTTAAATGCCACAATATTTTGAGAGTCGATACCGTTAATTTATTCGTTTACGAAAGTCTATTTAACCCATTATTGGGTTTGCTTGTTTATATTCCACGGGACTATTTATAAGTTATAACCCTAGCTCATGTGTTAATGATTACGTAAGAACAAAAAGACAAGATGAGTAGATAGATTCGTCTTCATATAATATAAATATAGAGACAAAATCAAAGTAATAATATCTCAAGAAAAATAGACTACCCTTAAGATATGCATGTAAAATAGTGTACTTACATTACTTGATAAATCATGCTCTAGTGTATACGTCTATTATTCAAGATCAAGCTTAAATGTGATTATGCGAACAAAACACACAAAAAAGAAGCATGTACATTCGGGTTTCGTTTTAGGCCCAAGATACTTTGGGCTTTTTCATTTACGTAAAAAGCTTTAAATGAATTATTATGGTTAGGTCGCGATTTAAGAGAAAACAAATGGGTAATGCGTGAACGAAATAACGTCTAGTCACTCGTCGACGTATTATACAAATCCACAAGTGGTTTAGTTTGGCATATGACAAAATTGGTTACTTCCTCCCAATTTCCAAATCCATTTTTTTTTTTGTTTAATCCAACTTACTAATATTCTATGTGATCCTTTTTCTTAGAGCATACATTCTATGGGATCCTTATTTTATTATTTTGATTTTTTTTTTCTTCACACGTTACACATGACAATCTTTTCTTCAAAAAATATATATTAAAGAAAAATAATTATAGTCAATTCATTATTTCTAAACTTCGGAAATTTACAAGAAAAATTTGAAGATAATTCAATTTGAAAAAGGGTTTATCGTGAAAGATAATTTTAGCACGGTGGTTAAAAAAATGTGGCTTAAGAATAAGGTTGAAATATTTTGAAGTTAAAAAAAAAAAGGAAGGTTTTAATATTGAATTTTGAGTGAAAATAAAACTAATATCCATCCGTCACGGCAAAAAGAGAGAAAATAAAACAAAAAAAAGAAAAGCGTGGCTGGACGACTCAGCAATTCGTCTTCTTTTCTCCATAAATCTTTAATTTGTTGTTCCATAACTAATCCAGTTCGATTCTGCTTTTTACTTCCTATAAAAAAGTTGCGGATTTTTTAGGTATTTTTCCCGTTAAAGACTCTGAATCAAAAAGCTCAGACCTTTCTGATCTGATACGTATCTATCTATAAATCCGGAAAGGAGCGTTTCAAGGGGTTTAGATTTTCATTTGCTGGGTTTTAATTCTTCTGAGAAAACTTAATTATCTCCATTGAGATGGATTCTGGTGTTAAGATTTGTAACGGTGGGATCTCAAACGGTGACGTTTTGGGTATTTCTGTGAAGCGTGAGAAGCTCATTATTGATACAGACCCAGGAATTGGTGAGCTTTTATCCTTATTTTGATTAGTTGTTTACTTTGACTAAATTGATCTTGATGCTTTAGTATGAGAGATTAGGATTTACCCTCATAAAGCTTCCAACTTTGTTTGAATTGAATCAAGATCTCAAGCTGAATCGTTAGATTAATAGTTGTGGTGATTTCTTGAATCTGTTTATTTGAGCTCATTGGTTGAAAAGTTTGGATCTTTAAGCTCTAAAGCTTGATGAATACAAATTTGTTCTTGTTAGAATTTTAATTGTTTGTCAATGAGTTTGCTTCAATTGTAAGATCAATAGGATCAGTTCAAATTGTAGAAAGAAGTTTTGAAAGACGAGAAATGGTTATAACATTACCATAATGTTATGTGTGTGATTAGATGATAGCATGGCGATAATGATGGCGTTTCAAACACCGGAGCTGGAGATATTAGGAATGACTACTGTCTTTGGTAATGTTTCTACACAAGATGCTACTCGCAACGCCTTACTCCTGGTATGTACAATGCCATCAGTTAAGTTTGTACCAGTGCTTTGAAATGTTTTGGGATGTGTCCGTGATCTTGTTTCGTTTGTCCTTTGTGCAAAAGAATAGTGTGAGATTGCTGGCTTTCCTGATGTTCCTGTCGCAGAAGGAAGTTTCGAACCTTTAAAGGTACAATCTTTCTCTTCTCTCATAAGGATTGAAACCTAATTTATGCCATGGCAATGGTCAGATGTTTGATATTAGGCGAAGTCAAACCGTTGTGACTTTAGCTCGCCTTCTGGCTCTTTGTGTGTTGATTCAGGGTGGAATTCCCCGTGTTGCTGATTTTGTGCACGGTTCAAATGGACTAGGAGATGTCTCTTTTCCTCCTCCAAGTAGAAAGAAAAGTGAGAAAAGTGCAGCTGAGTTTCTAGATGAGAAGGTCTCACAATATCCGGGTGAAATCACCATTCTTGCCCTTGGACCTCTAACTAACCTGGCATTAGTAAGAATTATGAATCCATTCTTTGCTCTTAAAATCTGATTTGTGTTTTGACCATCATGGGTTTTTCTTCGTTTTAGGCCATCAAACGCGATAGTTCATTTGCGAGAAAAGTGAAGAAAATTGTTATACTTGGTGGAGCCTTCTTTTCTTTGGGAAATGTTAATCCCGCAGCTGAGGCGAATGTAAAACCCCTCTCGTAACCTCTTCTTTAGTCTTTTGTTAATGAAAAAGAAAATGCCGGTTTCATTTTGTGGCTCTTTGCTCTATATGCAGATATATGGTGACCCAGAAGCAGCAGATGTCGTGTTCACATCTGGAGCGGATATCACTGTTGTTGGGATAAACATCACAACCCAACTTAAACTAACAGGTGAAGAAGCTTCTTCCTCCTTCTCCTTTAACATTATCGATATTTCATTATAACCTGCTTAAAGCAAACGTCTGTTTTTTACCTGTTTTAGATGATGACCTCTTAGAGCTGCGTAACTCCAAGGGGAAACTCGGTCAGATGTTAAGCGACATGTGCAAATTCTACAGAGATTGGCACGTCAAATCTGATGGTGTTTACGGTAAGCAAGAAACTGTGATCAGTTAATCATGCTTAGAAATTGCAGTTTTAATTCAAAAGATTTTGTTGCTGGTTTCAGGAGTGTACCTCCACGACCCGGTCAGCTTTGTGGCTGTAGTACGGCCTGATCTATTCACATATAAGAAAGGCGTTGTTCGGGTGGAGACTCAAGGAATATGCATTGGCCACACATTCATGGATCAAGGCCTCAAGAGGTTTGTAACTGTTATTCACCAAAAAAGACTCTCTTTTACATTGTAAAACCATTCTCTAAAGAGCGATTTTTGATCGAATTGCAGATGGAACGGAAGCAATCCGTGGGTGGGATATTCACCGATATCGGTGGCGTGGACGGTAGACATAGAAGGGGTATTGGAATACATCAAAACAAAGCTGATGAAGCCATAAAAGATGAGTCTCAGTCACAGAACTCATTAGAATGTGAATATTCGTTTGAAATGGCATCATCACATTCATCCTCTTCTGGTTCTAACCGGAATCTTAATTTCATCTCTGTATTTGACCTGTATAAAATGCTAAATTTGGTATAAAAAATAATAAAAAATGAAAACTATCTTCTTTGTTTTTCTCCTTTGATCTCTGTTTTTGCTGCCACTCTGTTATTATCTCTGCAAGATCATATGAAAGTTTCTTGGATCAACGAATGTTTATAGGTTAGGGATCGATTTATTTGTAAGATCCATAAACAGTGGCAGTAGAGATGTTACCATTTAATGTTTGACTTTTGTAATAAGTCCAAGTCTCTGTTCTTTCCTGTGTAAGGATGATCTTATACAAGTTGGTAAATTTCAGGTTGCACAATTAGAGATCACTTTTGAATTAAAAATATGTATATTCATAACTTGTATGCTTCTAGTTTGATAAAAAAATCTCGATCTAGGAATTCATATAATCTGGTCAAAATTAAACGGGTAATGCAAAGATCCGGAAAAGTAATAAGTTGACCAGTAGGATAGAGAAACAGGTGGGTTACGTATGTATGATCACAGCCAATAATAACAAGTGACGAGCTATCATGGAAAGTCGTTAAAAGTCGTTGACGTGTCAGTCATGACCTCTCGTCCAATCATATTACATGTAAACACGGGTGAGAGACTAAAATGGTATATAGCTTTGGAGATGCTCTTCTAACACCCATCTTCCCCACCAAAGGATCTACTTTGATTTGCGAAACAGACGCCAAAATATCAAATACAAATCAAAATTTAGTTCCACGTTTAGTTTAGGGTCCAGTGATGGTGTAGCACAAGGAATTGTGTAAACATACAATTTTGACATGTTCTTGGAACTAGTTATAGTATGTTAAACATACAATTAAACATAAGTTTCGTTGAATGAGAAAATGTTGTTTCTTAAAAAATTGTATATATATATATATATTCATACAAAAAAAAGATTATATATATATATATATATATATATTAGGAAAATTATGATGAAAAAGGATAGAGTGTGAACATGTGAAAGAGGGGAGACTAAGGAGGAGAGGATTAAATGTAGATGGTTATAACAAGTTGGCCAATGCTCACTATGCATAATTGTATCTACAGGCAAAATTGTGGATGTTGTTGATCATCATCATCATGAAGTCGGAACTAGTACTCATGAGTACTTCTTTTACCTCTTTTTATTTTAACCTTTGATTAAGAAAGTGTTAAATCATTTATTACATCCAAACTATATACAGTACATATGTGTGTATGCATGAACCATCAAGGAAACATACTTTTTCACATGTGTAAAGGTCTGCAAACTGGTACTATTTAATCAAACCGTTAAGAAGCAAAACCGATATAGTTGGAGTCATTTTTTTGGTCAAACTAGTTAGAGACATTTAAAGAATCAAATATTGCAGACCAACAAAATAATAGGTTGAAAATGCAGTCTGATATCGGTTAGTTAGAGAACTTAGTGAGGGCAGTACTTTAAAAAATTTTAGATGAGACCTTAGAGTAGCTATTTGATTATGAATTCGAAAAATAATTTATTGGAAAAAAAAACTCTATATACATATTGTTAAGAATAAACATTGCAATTGGATTGTATCAGTACTGTTGTTGGGTTTTTTACTCAAATAACTTCCTTAAATCATGAGGTCAGATTTTCTTTTTCTTTTCCTCCATTTTCACTAATTTTCAGTAAATGGTATTTAAGATACGCTGAAAAAGTTCAATAAATTGGATAATTGCACTAGTTAGAAAAAGGAGAAAAAGAGAAAGAGAATAGAGGGGTTTGTATAAGTAGAGGGGTTTGGTCATCATTGGATGCTACAGAAGAAGGGTTTTTTATTATGAGACTGGCAGCTACTCCTACTTCTAATTCGTGATTACCTAAGACCCATTTTGTCTCCCTTCTTACTACTATTACTCAAGTAAACTATATTCTTAACTTTTGAAGAATTTCTCAACTCAAGTTAGTTAATCAGATTATATATTTAAAAATATTACCTTGACGAAGTTCTTTCTATTCACTTCGGTAACGAAGAACTGGAATAAAACGTTTTCAGTTTTAGAGCCACTAGACTTGATGTAAACTTATATTAGTCCTATTTTCTGGTTTTAATTCCAAATCTTATCTTTTGTCCATGAGTTTAAGCTTTTCATTTGGTTAGACCGGGATTTAGCCAGTCCCAGCCTAAAGAAAGATCCTCGAACTTTAGCTAGATTCATCCACTTCAAACCTCTATATGTAAATTAGTTTCAATATTCTAAATTAATTCAACCATGATCCTATATGGTTTGAAATATTTTAGCATCCTAATGTTGTAAGCAAGCTTGACCCTTTTTTCCATGTCATATTTTTCAATGGCCGATCTTTACCAACTCGGAAGACCTAGAACCGCACCAAAATTTGCACAAATACTGATACTTGAGTTTTACTTTAAATCATTCTAAAAGATTTTCTTTGAGTTAATAGTAGAGTTACTGAAACATCAGTATAATTCGTCCCTTTTGATAACTTTTTTTCTTTTCTATAAAGAGTGTATAAATTTGGACTATTTTTTATGTTTGTGTGTGTCATCCTTGCGCATAAATCATATTATTTTTCTCTGCATCGTTTCAGTTTTATCGGATGTCCCCAAAGGGACCCTTTGATAACTTGCATCGACATTGAATGACTTGTTTTAATGTTCATATACATTTTGAGTTTGATATGACGTTCACTAAACGGATTTAAATCGAAAAGAATATTCAGTGTGTGACAAATCCATTGAAGATTATGAACCCACATAATATGGACATAAAGATGGCTTTGTTACACCTAATTGTTTATATATATTAATATAAAGTGGCGCATGTGCATAAAGAAACAATTTTGCACGATAGTGTAATACCCAGAGCGCAAAGCTAACACGATGCTTCCTCTTTATTTTCTTTCTTTTTCTATTTTAACTCATTTTATATCACCTTTTTTTTTGCCTTTTATGAAATTAAATATCAGTAACAAAAAATCGTGTAGACAAAACAAAACAAAGTGGAACCCCAAAATGCAGGGCGAAAAGCGGAATGCTTGAAATATATATATATATATATATATATTAAAAATAGTTCTAAGAATATATTAAAAATACTAAATTGAAAAACTTAGATAGCTTGAGCATTTTAATTTTAAGAAAACTGCTGAGCCATTGTCCCGATTTCTAGTTTTATTCAAAGCGGAATGCATGAAAGCATACTTAGAGTTATTATATTTCTACTAAACAAAAAGAAATATTTTACACCAAATTGAATATATACATATATATATATATATATTTAAATTGCATTGCAAGTACCGCAACAACGCCATTCCCAAAAAGACATGATTTATTTTACACCAAAAAGACAGGATAATGTCTGAAAATATGAAAAAAATCGGGCTACATATTCCTGAAACAATTAAGTCGGTGGCACTGTTTTTAGATAGCATCACAAGTTTAGAAACCTCGTTAGGATTAGATGAGCAACAAGGATCGTAGACTCGTAGAACAAGACCATATAAATCTACGCGGTAAACTCATTTTAGGATATATAATCGCGTTAATAATTCATATTAGTCGTTACTGTTTCTACGCCATGGTAGTATTTACTATGCGACTTTAATAGATGATCATTTCAATTTTTGTAAAAATACTAATATGTAGCAGACTGAATCATACTATTGTACAGGTTAAATTTTGTTGTTTTAAAGAGAGTGTGTGTCTAGAGTTTTTTTGTTACTGAAGGAAAATGTAGATGAACAAAAAAATAGAAAATACATATATCAAATTAAGTTATGAAATCAATTTTGTAAGCATCACATATGAAATTATATTTTCATCTGTGTGATATGTCTCACTTGCAAAAAAAGCCCTCTATCTCTTAATTACTAATATACTTCAGACCCATGTATATCATTAGTGCTCCACCCCACAAAATCTTGATTAAAGTATTCGTTGTATGTTTTAAAATTAGAAGATGTTATGATAATGTTTCCATGCAATGCAAATGGACGCACTTTATCTTATGGAGACCCAAAACATAAAAAGAAATAAAGTTCTAAAGGGACGAAATGATGACAAATTACAATGATTAAAAGTGGGAAATAGTTTCATACTCACACGATTTAACATAATATAGACCATACATTTTGATGTCCTACACATACAACAAACAAAAATAGCATAAATATTTAAACTATATACAAGGGTACTTGTTTACATCACCATTTATCAAAACATGTGTAATTGTTAAGTCTGTTTTTTATATATAATTTCATCATTCAAATTAGCAAATAATACAACTAATTATAAACATTCAAACAATTAGAAGAGCATATATATATATATATTTATTTAAAAAATCTAATAATACTTTACAACTCTTGATTGGTAAAAAATAAGTAAAACATTAGTTGAAGACTTGAAGTTCGATTACCGTTATTTTATAATTTATTGTTCAGTATCTATAGTACTAACCATAATCATGCCACAATACAATCATTCGAACTGTTAACAAGACTTGGAAAAGAAAAGGAAATAGATGATCATTTTAAAGGTGATGGGATAGTTTTAACTATTAAGGCTAATCATAATTATTCACAAACCATTTTTGGGGTCAAGATGTAAATTCAAATTCCCTTAACAATAAAATGGATGACTCACACACACCTCCCTACTTATTAATTATCATTGCCTTTGATGTAAGCAAGTAGTGCAACCACTATTATTTTTACTTCAATTTTTATTTTATTTTTTATAGTTCCATTTCAAGACACACATAATAATTATGAGTTCGAACTTATGTTTTGAATATTAAATCATTGATTGTTTAGTGCAAAAGGAAAATAACACATTCAGCCTTCACAAAACATGCATTAATAGGATTTTTTTTTGTTAAAGGGTTTGCATTAATAGGATTTTCCAAACTTAATTCCGTGAATAAGATAATAAAAACCAAAAAATTCAAAGGATTTTATAAAGAAAAAGCAATTACAAACGTGAAAGTGCAATAATTCGTATTATTATGCAACCATACAAGGTCCACGAGGGATGATGGTAAATGAAAATTGACGAAAGTGCCCATAAAATAAAAACAATCCACCTTGTAAACTATGATGTTTCACGCTGTGGCATACTCATCATCATAACCCATGGAAATTTTTAATTTTCTTTTAGGTTTTTGAGGTCCCAAAACTTTCCTCTTCATAATTTCTCTCTTTTCTTTTATTTTAAATTATTTCGATCTTTATCTAAATAAGGAATGATAAAAGAAGAAGAAGAAAAAAAAGCATGAAGAGAATCGGCCACGAGCATCCTCTAAAGTGTGTTATTATGGCTGATGATGAGTAGTGTTGACTCAACCAATATTGACCAAACCGGGACATGAAAGGAGTAAAGAGAGCAATGAAAATGGTCCAAATTGAAAACTTGAAATTGAATAATGAATGATGATATGGTTCGAACCAATCCCCAACCATCATTGCGAATCTTTTGGGGACGACGGCCTATAGCCCTCCCCTTCATCATCATCATCATTTTCACTCAATAACTCGTTTCACCCTCTTCTATAATTACATTCCTACCCTTCTCTTACTACAAAAATTACCCCCTTCCTGTCTAAGGTACTAACCAAAGCCGGCCTACGTATTAAGTCTTAGGGTAGACAGAACCGTTTTTAATGTTTTACGCGTTTGGAATTTGAAACACAACAGCGATTGAAACACAAACTATTAAACTGTAAATCATGGTCAATAAAATAAATTTGGAGTTTGAAAAATATTATGATGACATATCAAAACGATAACGTGAAAATGATTATTTTGGCGGGTCGGGAACGGCTATATGATATCTAACACCAAAACTAAAACGTCAAGGATACATTCAAAAGACAAAAATAATCAATCCTATAGAGAAAATTCAAAAGAGCAAAGAAACTAAACAATACCTCAAGTTTCCCTCTAATGTTTTCTTCTTTATCTCTTTCGATCATCATTCATATGACGCAACACAAAATCTCTTTTCTCTCCCTTTACTTCACAAATCATTATTATTATTATAGTATATATTGAAAAGAAAATATAGAGCTGCGAAATCGGCCGCCATCTAAGCATAAACACAACACAAAGCATGTCAGGAGAGAGAGCTATGTCTCCTTTCACTCTTTTTTTTCTCTCTATCTAGCTTTTGGGGCTCTATATAAACAGATACTATCTTCATTTTGTTCTCTTTGTCCCTCTACCTTCTATACAAATATCTCTCTCCCTTACAACAAAAAGGTCTCTTCAGTTTCGATTCTAATAAGAAGACTCTTCTTCTCTAAAGGTAATCTCACCTCACGTACAAGCAAAGTGAATATCATTTACCATAACAACCCAACTTCTTCTTTCTTTCTTTTTTCTTCATTTTTAATAGCAAATTTTTAAAAAATTGATAGAAAAACATGAAGCTTTTAATCCTTTTCTTTCAGACAAAGGCAACCGAACAAACCCTATTTGTTTGTTTGCTTAATTTTCTGTTTCAAATATCTTTTTTAAATTTTACAATAAAGACTATTGGCTCTGGTTTTTGTTTGTACATACTCTGTTTCGGTGTATTTTTGTATATTTGTTTTGAAATTTCATCATTATACTTACTCCATCATCATTATTTTTTTTTTCCTTGCAACCAAAAAGAGCATGATTGTTCCTCTGTTTGATCATTGATTTTTTTCTTTGGTCGAAAAATTGACATTTTTGGTAGAAAGCGAAATAAATGCAGTCATGATTTTTGCTTAATGTAATTCCTCATTAAACGTGTGAAGCTGCGCAACCCATGTGGTGCTGCAATGATTTAACCGCAACTATAATCATAACACTGAGAGCTTCAATATATGTCTTCTTCTTCTTATTCTTTCTTTTGTTTCTTTTAACATAATTTCAAAATTTGCTTTTTAATTTTGAAGACACAGAGCCAGGTTTCATCAAGATGGAGAGGCTAAACTCGAAGCTGTACCTGCAAAACTGTTATATAATAAAGGAGAACGAGAGGTTGAGGCAGAAAGCTCAGATTCTGAATCAGGAGAATCAACAACTTCTCTTCGAACTCAAACAGAAGCTCTCCAAAACAAAGAACCCTAATGGAAGCAACAACAACAATCTCTCTTCATCAAGCTCTGCTTCTGGACAATCCTGATGCAAAAAAACTCTTTAGGACAAGATTTGGATTTGGTAGACTGAACAAATCATTATCACCCTCTGCTTAATTAGAAGAACCCATCTTTTTTTTGTTTTTTTTTTGTTTGGTGTAATGTAAGAAAATAGTTTAAGAATAGTGGTTAGTGGTAGTATTTTTAATTAATTTGGTTGGGTTGTTCTAAATTACTAGAAAAAGGACAGAGGTGTTGTGTGCTATCTACCTATCTTATCAGGGATATTTTACTTTTGTTTCCATTTATATGTTAATTAGATTTTCATATTTGCCTTTTTCATGTGGGGTTTGGTTCTTTAGGACATGGTGGATTCTGGGACTACATTGTACCTTCTGCTCTTCTCTTAAACCAGTATCTTTTTATTTTTTATTATCTGCTTCTACATTTTCCTTTGTTTTTCTAAATTTCTTCTACTTTATAGTCGTAGTTCAAATCACGTGATCAAAGTTGTATCCTATTGACTGTGTTTATTAGATCATGTGCGTATTTAAAAAAAAAAACTATTGTTACTTTAATGTGCGAGGTGATCATACATTTCAAAATTTTAGGAATACATCAATAAATATTTTAAAAAATAATAATTGGTAAAATAACGAAAAATGATAAATAAACTAACTAGTACATAATTTTGTTATTAATGTTGAAGCACTTGACTTATATTTGAATATTTTTTTAAGTAATGACAGTTGTCCTAACGAGGCAGAAAGAAACTTGTTATAAACTAATATCATAAATCCAAACCAGTTTCAAAATTCTTAGGAATGAGACATCGAACTCGAGTGTTGGTGAGAAAAGTATAGAGACAGACCCCTACGAATCTCAAAACATAATTGTCCTAAGTGAATCATCATCATAAACTCAGACTTGGAAAGTCAACTTTGAAAATATGATTTTCAGAAAACTATTCCATTTGATGATTACTCCAAAATCTGTTTGGAAGATCATGCAAGGCATCATCTTCTGATGTAAAATCATGGACCTCTTTTCAATTTCTAATCATTGTTTCTCTATTTAAATAAGCAAATTAAATGATTTTTGACCTATTGACATTTGACAAGATACAATAGTTTAGGTTAGACTTGCGATGTAGTACATCTTTCTTCCTGTCCCCTAAAACAACAAATCAGGGATTAATACCAGAAAAATAGGACAATTAGCCACATTAATTTTCGATTTTTTTTACCTAATTACAGAAATCAATATTTACAAGCGTAAAACTACACAAATCATCTAAACTAATAATAAGCTGTTAACATTATTTTATATCTGTCAAAATAGAGCTATACAAAAAACATTAGCTTGCAGTAGAAGACAATAATTTAAATACTGTGTCCAAATATAACTTGAGACATGATCAGTGGACTTTTGTAAACATAAATTCAGAGATGTGTTCAATTCCACAAACAATAGCCAAGCCAACATGGGCAACCGATGGTTCTGTCGTTGTACATGAGAGGCTTTGTTAAAGGAAAGAGAAGTGAGATGAACCCAACCACACCGATCAAGAACGCTGCAGTCACCAAACCTGAGAGAAGAACCATGACCATCTTATTAGCTAATTCTCCTGCATTTACATTTCTCTTAACAACGTTGAAAGTTATGTCCTACCTTTTTCTCGTGCGTATGGCACAGGCAATCCCATGTAATTGCAGAATATATGAGCAAACAAAGGAGCAGTGATATGTCCTGTATATATTACGCAATGCAGGAAACATCATCAAGGACAGTGTTTGAAGGGCTTTTAACATGTAATCATATAAATGTTACCGGTTCTGATGAAGAGAAATGATGCATATGAACCAAAAATGACTGTGTATCCAAGCTGAAGACCTGATCAACGGATAAGTGAAGAGCGGTGAGACAAGCAATATTATTGTGATTATGGAAAGGGCAATGGTTAAAGTAGGACATACCAACAACCAATGAAGCCTTGAGATAGCTGCGGTTATGTCTGATGTACATCTCTCTAAAATGGTTCAAGTGGGCTGCAAAGAACATACAAAAGTCAATTTTCATCTCACTCGAGTCCTAAACTGTTCTTCACAGTGAAAAAATAGAAAGAAACACACCCAAGCTAAAGAGAATTGGGCAGAGCAAGATGGCGCTGTAAATCCTAAATCCAGCACACAGAAGCAAAGGTATCATACAGCCTCGGAAAACCAGCTCCTCGGTTACTGGTGCCTGAAATCACAAGATTAGCAAGCCATGTCTTACGCAGTTTCGATAAAGAATTGAAAGAAAAGCTAAAAGAAAAGGGGAACAGACGATTACCACGATAAAATTACGCCAGAAGGAAACATTAGAAGCACCAGTCAGTATCCAAGCAGGGGTTGTTTGGACAAGGATTTTGATGGAACCAAAGGAGCTACATCCTCCACCATTTTCCTTCCATGATTCCATAAACAATAACAACTTCAAGAGTAAAGATCCGGCATAAATAAGCGAGGTCAATAGAAGAGGATACACCACTCCTTGCCACTGTTCCATATCACACACAAAAAAACAGAATCTTTGAAGATGGATTATGTATTTTAGTTTCAACTCTTAAGGCCACTGGAGATTTTTATTCTATTACTTGTATACAATAAGCTACAAAGCAAACACATTGAGACAAAGAACTTACCAGATGATCTCTTCTTATGCCATAAACTCCAAGTATAAGAGAGCCTTTCCAGCTTTTTATCTAAACATTTATCGAGCAAAAATGGAAGAGAAATTTTCAGTGATTCTTGTATAACAACACACAGGCTTAGTCTTGAATCTTTGCCGGTAACATTCTAAATGCCAACTCATAATTAGTAAAGCAAATTCAACTCACAAAGTTCCACAATACATAAAACTTCTTCACCTTTTGTTTTGAGTTTCATTAATTTGATATGTTACCATTAACTAAATTAAATTTGTCGCCAAATGCAACTAGCTTTGAGCTAATTTGGTTACAGATCAACGGAGAATTAACTTCATATCGAGAAATGCGACTCAGAGAAGCTTACCGGCAGAATAAAAGCTGTGAAGACGAGAGACGCGACGGTAGAAATGGCTGCGCAGATGAATCTCCGAATCATGAAGTTAGAGTAGGAAGAAGCCGACGGGAGGCGGAGAATCACGGTGGGAGCGTAAAGAATCAAAACGTAGAATAGTGCCATAGCGACACAGGCGGCCACCGCCACCGGCATCGAGATGCTCTCGCCATCTACGGCCATAGTCAGACGGATGTGAAGGAGCTCGCGGAAGCTCCGGTGAGAAATCCACCGGTTATTTGTCGAAGTCACCGCTGGTTGAATCTTAGTCCGGCGGTTTTCTAGTCTTTATCCAATAACATCGCGCCACGTTTTCGAATAAAAAAATGAATGAATACTGGGCCGGTGAGACCCATTGGGCTTAATTATGCTTATAAGGAGGAGACAAGAGTAATATCATAGCGTTGATGTACGTCAACAAGCCAATTCCTTGCTAATTTCTGAATCTCAATTAGGGAAACAATTTGAAGATGACGAAGGATTTCGCAGTTCCACCTGTGGTTTTCCCCTCCGGTGGATCTTCAGCCAGTGCTAATGTCCAGCAACGAAGATCGGAACGAAGGTTCCCAGCGACTTCGTTTCAACCGCCTCGTCCCTCAACTTCCGCAATCCCTTTCATGTCGTTCGACATGGGATCCGCAGCCGCGTCTTCCGCCACACCAGCCGGACCATTCGGCGGCACAAACGCACCATCCTCGTCTTTTGGAGGAGCTTCAGCTTCGTTCGAAGATGAGGAGCCTTTGCTTGACGAGCTCGGTATTCATCCAGATCAAATCTGGAAGAAGACTAGATCGATTCTCAATCCTTTCCGGATTAACCAAACCGTTCACAAGGATTCAGATCTATCCGGTCCGATCTTTCTATACCTAGCGCTTTGCCTATTTCAGTTGCTCGCCGGTAAGATCCAGTTCGGTGTTATACTCGGATGGATCGTCGTCTCCTCAATTTTCCTATACGTCGTCTTCAACATGCTTGCTGGTCGAAACGGAAACCTTAATCTCCATACGTGTACGAGCCTGGTTGGATACTGTTTGCTTCCGGTGGTGGTTTTATCGGCGGTGTCATTATTCGTGCCGCAGGGAGCAGGGCCGGTTCGGTTTGTGCTTGCGGCGGTGTTTGTGTTGTGGTCCACTAGAGCCTGCTCCACTTTGGTGGTATCACTCGCCGACGGTGGAGAAGAGCACCGTGGCTTGATCGGGTACGCTTGTTTCTTGATCAATACTCTGTTCTCTCTACTCGTTATATTTTGATTTCCTCTGTTATGCTTTGTCGAGTATTGATAGTTGGTGAATCTTCCGATACCGTTAGCAAAGTAGCACTACAATCTAAGTGTTCTTTGATGTGAGGTTGATAGCAGCGACGTGTAAAGGCTTTTTTTTGATAAATTTAAGAAATTTGATTCAATGTTTGTATCTGTCACTTGGTTTTCCGAGGTTTTTTTACTTAAGAATTATTAATACAATTCATCAATATTTTTTTCCTCTTTTTGACATAGCTTGTTACTTGATAGTTAGATTTGTGAGGGTATCGGAATACTTGTTGGACTAATGCAGAACATATTGATGTATTGAGAAGAGCTTATATGCTTGTTCTTTTTGTGTTTATTTTGCCATTTGCTTTCCCGGTATGAAGTTATGAAGAGATGCTTATGTCTTGCTTGGATTCTAGTTTTAGGTCTCAAGTTTTAGGAATGCTTGACACTGTTAGGATTTGCTTAAACTATGGTAGGCAGAGTAAAAATCTGAGTTGGTTTAGCATTTTGGCTGCTTGGAACTAAGGCTTAGTCGAATTATATGATTTGTATCTATCTAGCGGTTGCTCGGTATTGGTATTGGTATAATCACGCTATAGGTATCTAGAGAGTAGGGACTTGGGCTTTAGGCTTCAGTTTAGGCTTCTACTGTCAATCCCAGAACCGCACCTACTTTTCCTGACAGTATACAGTGTTACAACATATAAAATGAGTCTCGTAAGTGCCATATTACTTTTAAAATTGAAGATATCTTATCGACCAAAGCCTAGTCTTACTCTTCGCTAGTTTTACGTCGGCCTAAAACGTTCAGCAAAACGGGTGTTGAAAATGATATATTTATACTAGCAACAGTAAGACCCAGGTTTGCGTATTCCACCAGTTCCTCCAAAAATTCAAATTGTTCTAAAGTGAACTACTTTAAACATATCAACATGATACATGTGATTTTACCATGTGTTGAGTACTTGAGCATGTAGAATTTTGGTCCGAAGACTCAATTAAAACCAAACTTTTAGGCGGGCAGATCGTTCTCTTCTTTACCCGGATTTGTCAATGGAATATATAAACAAGATTCTCAAGTGGCAATGGGATCGAATCGAGGATCCAATAAACCCTCGTAACACATGATAACATAAGTATGAATTTTCAAAAATAGCATAAGATAAGTAAGATATGTCTCTCATTAAGCTTTCTTACTCTCAATCCTTACATTTTCAACATAGAGAATCCCTCTAAACCAAACCATATCACTGCAAGCCCTTGATGTTGCCGGCACGGCACTGGAGATATCCGCAGCCGGTAACAAACAGTTTGCTAGTAAAACGCTGCCTGTCCTCGCCGGAAACCTCTGCCAATCATCATACGTCAGAGACGACGTCATATCATTCACGGCCTCGAGGTTTATCTCGAACAAATCATCTTCGCTTTCTTCTTCACTACTTCCCTCGCCATCGCGTTTTGGTTCGTTTGTTTCTTGTTTCTCTTCTTCAATCCCCCGGTTAACCAAACCAGCACGACGTGTCATGTTGATTCAGAAATTAATTTCCGGTTTAGGTAATTTTGAGTCTGTGGTTAATGCGTAATATATAAACTTGTTAAGGTGATTGGAAGAGAAGATGGGTTAGTAGAACGGTTCTCAACGAATGTTCAACAATCTTTGTTGGGAAATTTAGGGACTTGGGAGATAGTTGTTTACTCTGACTCGGATTAAACATCTATGTTATCCTATATACGTAAATAAAAATTAAATGTCAAATCTAATCCAAAGAAATAAGTTTAAATCGGAATACTATGAATTCAACAGTTCGCGTAAAATGTAGACTGTGTCAAGGACATCATTGTCGAAACTTAAAATGATAAAATTTATTTATTGTTACTAAAAAAGGTTTTATGGAAGAGAAAGTACACCTAACACAAACCTTTATCAAAAAAAAAAAAAAAAAAGTACACCTAACACGAATCAAACATAATGTTTCAGTTTTCTAATATTATGTACCTACCAAATATATACATGTAATTGTTTGCTAACTTTGCATATATATTTTTTTAAATCAACTTTTTCAGTTTTTCCATTTACAAAATTTTGCTTGCGTGGTGTAGTAATTTTTTTTTTTTTTTTAATCGTAGATGAATTAACGGATAACGTGGCTAAAGTAGATTCACATGTGAGTCCTATTACAATGGGGTAACACAAACAAACAAGAAACGACCAAACTTGTCAAGTTGCAACAAGTAAAACCTAACAAAATCTAATCTGCAGATTAATTAGACGAACCTCTTCTCTCACTTGCAGCTACATCTCTCTTTCTCTATTGGCAATGCCTACTGGATCCACAGATTCCGCCAGGTCTCTTTCCTCAGGTTTGTTTCATCTTTTTCACTCTTTCATTTAATATTCACCTTTAGATTTCTAAATTTCCCTTCTTTTTTTTTTTTGCAACAAAGTATATATATCTTGAAAAACAGTTCAAGAAATGGGTCATGTGAAAAAATGAAATGATTATTAGATTGTTGAAATTTAGATAATGCATTTAATGTTGGCTTTCAAATCACTTAATTTCTCTCTGTAAATTTCGTTTCATCACCAATAAAAAGAAAAAAAAATCACGTCAGATTCATATCCTCAACCAAATCAAGCCTGCCTATTTTGTGGAATTTGATTGGATTTTTAGTTAAATAGTTTTCATCAACAAGTGGAAACATGTTAAAAGGTTGATGACCTCAGTTTTATGTTCCAAGAATATTTGTTTGAGGAAATCTTAGTAAGTGCTCTTGAGTGAGTTTAGTCTTAAGTAAAACTTCCCAGCTTTGTTTCTTGCCCTTGAAGATTTCATTTTAGAGACAAGAGTACAATATCTATGTTTTTCTGAATCTGATTACAGGTGTTCCCCAAAAGTTGTTGTTGGTGTTCTTTGTCTGTATAGCTGCATTAACTTATCAGGCAATCCAACCTCCTCCTCCAAAGCTATGTGGCTCTCCTCATGGTCCATCCATCACAGCACCAAGAATTAAACTAAGAGATGGAAGACATTTGGCATATAAAGAGCATGGAGTTCCTAGAGATGAAGCTACCCATAAAATCGTCTTTGTCCATGGTTCTGATAGCTGCAGGCACGATAATGCTTTCGCAGCTCTACTATCACGGGTACTTCTTATGATAATGTCATCCTATAAACTCACTAATTGCTGTTCTTACCATTAGTTTAAAGATGTAAAGTTTTGATATCAAATGTTGTAGGATATAAAGGATGGACTAGGTGTGTATATGGTTTCATTTGATAAACCTGGTTATGGAGAGAGTGATCCAAACCCAAACGTACTCCCAAAAGCTTGGCTTTGGACATAGAAGAGCTTGCTGATCGGTTGACTCTTGGATCCAAGTTTTATGTCATCGGTTACTCGATGGGAGGACAAGCCACATGGGCATGCCTTAAATACATTCCTCGCAGGTATCATCTCTCAACAAAATGCATAGTTATTGAATGTAGGAATGTTCTCTGTTTGTGATGGGTTTGGTTCTTTAGGTTGGCTGAAGTAACGCTTGTTGCTCCAGTAGTGAACTATTGGTGGAAGAATTGTCCATCAGACATCTCAAAAGAAGCTTATTACCAACAAGATAGAAATGACCAATGGGCGGTTCGTGTTGCACATTATGCTCCTTGGCTTATACATTGGTGGAACTCTCAGAAGTGGTTCATTGGTTCAAGTGTTGTGACTCGTAATCTTGGTACGCTGTCTAAATCAGACAAAGAGATCATGATGAAAATCGGTGCTGCTCGAAGGCAACATGAGGTATATTATATAACATTCTTCTTCATCACTTCTTATTCTATAACTATTAGCATTCATCAAGTCCAATGATTTATGCAGGCACAAATAAGGCAACAAGGAACACATGAACCTTGAACCGTGACATGATTGTTGGATTTGGAACTTGGGAATTTGATCCAATGGAACTCGAGAATCTGTTCCCGAACGATGAAGGATCGGTGCACTTGTGGCAAGGAGATGATGATGCACTTGTCCCTGTGACTCTACAACGTTACATTGCAAAGAAGCTGCCATGGATTCATTACCATGAGATTCCTGGAGCAGGGCATATGTTCCCACTCGCTCCAGGTATGGTTAATAACATCGTTAAGACACTCTTAACCAACGATGAAATCAAGAATTAAACTCAGGCTAATTTGGTGATTGCTATATATGATATACTTTGAACAGATCAGAGTCAAATTTCTTTTACAGATACATTTTGTGGTAAGAACGTTTTTTGGTAGCTGTGTAAAACTTATCTGCATTCATTACAAAAAGCTTATTTTCTTTTGCGTCTGATTCCATGAAAATTTGGTTGTTACGCTCTTTAAAATTTGATCATATAACTATTACCAGTCAATTTCTTATGTTTGAACTCTGAAGTTGAGCTACTTAGTTTTTGAAAGCCAACTTGTGTTAGGTGTAGAATATTAATCTAAGAAAACAATGGCCCAAATGAAGTAATAAGGTTAATACGTTAATATAATAAACGATAGGTATTAGCAATCCGACCTTAGCTCAGTTGGTAGAGCGGAAGACTGTAGTCGTTGCTGTAATCTTTAGGTCGCTGGTTCGATTCCGGCAGGTCGGATTTTTTAAAAATGTTTTAAGATTTTTTGCCATAAAAAATATATGGATAATTAATTGGCCACCATGCATGTTTATAAACATTTTTAAATGGATAATCCTTATTCGTAAAATGCACTGGCAAGTGGTTGGAATCATTTTTTTCCTTGTCAAGTAAAATTAATGTTTGAAAAAAGTAATATTTCTCAACTTTAAACATATTTATTATCTTATCTATTTTTTTGTTCTTAATTGGTTTTCTACTAAACTAAACAATTAAAGGCTTTTTAATTACAAAACTAAATAGACATTCACATTGTGCAACGTAAAAAAATATTTACATAAATTTTGGTTTGTTACATAATAATAATAATAGTAGTATTTTTGATTTTATTTACTCTATAGTTTTATAATCTTATGTATTTAATTTATTATGTGTTACATTCTAGAAGTGCAGTTAGATTATACTCTATGTTTTTATAATTTGTTTTAGACCTTATACTTTGATCTAATCCATAGTCTGATGATATTCTATGTTTTTATAATTTTATGTACTTAAAAATTTGATAATTCTTTTTTCTTTATTATGTATAGTTGGTGATACCACTGAGATTTTATTACCCTCAAACACTAAAGTTTTCTACTTTGTTTTCATTAGTTTTCGAATCTAAAAACTTTAAATAATAGATTTTCATATTTTATATTAGATAATTTGGAATATGGTATTTGGTGTTTCATGTATTTATTTTGCATAAAATCTTTTGAGAAGGTGATAGTTCTAGCCTAAAATATATCTCAAGCTATTCACTAATTCTACCGATAAGCAATATAGATCATTTATTTATTTATTTGATGCTGTAAATACTTTGAAATATTAATTAGAATACAAAAGATAAATTTAG
This sequence comes from Cardamine occulta, assembly GCA_028015245.1. Classification (NCBI taxonomy): domain Eukaryota; kingdom Viridiplantae; phylum Streptophyta; class Magnoliopsida; order Brassicales; family Brassicaceae; genus Cardamine; species Cardamine occulta. Next base: position 14,050,426 of record CM051377.1, on the reverse strand, counting down.
ATTGAAATTTTATTATCTCATCTTGTGCATCAAACGTATAAATAATAATAAAAATATATAAATTCAAACACCACGAATTAGAGATGATAGCAATTACAACAATAGTAAATAAATTTTAAGTACTAACGTAATAGTCTATAATAAACCAAGAATCAAAAGAATTAGTAAATATAGGAGTAGAATAACTCCATAAATATATTTCATTAATTTATATAATCATAAATTATTAATTAAAAAGATATATTCAGAAAATGATTTAATATCTATATATTGATTCCGGATTTATAAACATGAAATTTTTATTCAAAACGTTTAATATTAGTGATGAAAAAATAACATATTAAATCATTTTTTGAATATTGATTCTCTAACATTGTTGCATCTAACGTGATTACAAAAATCTAAAGTGTGGGAGATTAAACACTGAGTTTTGTTTTTCTTTAAATCATAGTGTTTAAAGTGATTGTAACAAATTAACAATCCAAACTGGGCGATTAATATTTGACCTTTATATTATTATAGAACATAGTTTCATCTAAAGTGAATTATAATAATCCAAACTGGGCAATGATGCATAGACCTTTGTTTGTTTGTTTATATATATATAGTTTTTTTTGTTAAAAGAATATAGTTGCATCGAGTGATTACAGTCATTCAAAGTGGGCGATTGAAAATTAAGCTTCGTATCTTATAATTTTTATTTTATATTTTTGTTCAATTAAATAATTTTTTCGAATCTTATATTTGGTTTCACTATAGAAATATGCTCCTAACAATCTGTTCAAAATATTAAATGAATATACACTGATTTTTTTGTGCTATTTATTAGAAAATTGATTTACTAAATAAGAAATTATTATGATTATTAGTAGAATGTGAAAAAATTAAAAAGATTACCCATAATAGAATTTGCTGTAATATTTCACATATATACAAGGATATTTTAGTTTTAACATTGCTCAAATAATAGTATAGAGATTAGCTTCTTGCAGTTAGTGAAAGAGTGAAACCAAGGTAAATATATGTTTATGCAAAACATGAATAATCTTATTTACTTAAACGGTAATGGGGTACTTAAATTTTGTTCAATGAATTATTTTCAAAAACCAATTGTTCAATGAATTACTTTCAAAAACCAATAATCCAGTTTTTTAATAGGTTCTTAACCCTAGATTCAGTTTTTTTCACGTTTTGATATGCTTGAAAAGGAAGAATCCAGTTTAGTTTTGACGTAAGAAAAACATTTGTGTAGCTAAAGTCACACGTGTCCATCCGAAGAGAAGACACTCCAAGAAACATAAGAGAGACACGTGCACAACACGTGTCAGACGCAGCCGCACCGATTCTTTCCCTCTGATCTTGGGCCTGGACCTGGACCTCTCTTACTTTGCATCTCATTGGTCGAAGCTAACTTTGGACAAAAAAATGTTGACCTTCACGCCTTTGTTCGTGGGGCCCACGTGCCACTCCTTCTCACGCTGAACATAAATACATCTTTTACCGCCTAGCTCTCACCATTTATCTCCGTCTCCCAACACTTGCAGTTAAAATTCTCCGGCGGCTTTGAAACTATGGTGTGAAGAAGGAGAATCTCCAGAACAAGAAGCAATATTTCAGTTTTCCGGCGGTGGAGGAACATAAAGCAACCAGTTTCAATCATACAGATTTCATTTTCAGGTTCTATTTCTTCTAATATTTATTTTCCAAGATCTCAAAAAATGAAAAACATCGTGAATTAGAAGAGTGTTTTGTAGATGAAATTATTTCTTTATTTATAGCTAAGTTAAGCTAAAACCTTTTTATCCAAACAGATTAATTTAGGTATTCGCTTTCCGTTCCTTGTCTGGAAACAAAGTGATACTTTGCTAATAATCATTATAATTTTGTATTTTAAGATTAAGCTCTAAATGATGTTAACCAAAAAAAAAAAAAAAGATTAAGCTCTAAATGATATTTTGTGTCGCCCGAATACGGTTCTCATAAACGGATAGCGTTTAAAGAATAATTAAAGAAGACAAAAACCATGAGTTGATAAGTTCACTTTAGGGGAAAAACGAGTGGGGTATGATATTTTCCTTTTTTGGAAACGGAACCTTTATTGAAATGAGTAATTATTAGTTTGTTTATTGCTAAATATAATTATCGGTTGTCGCTGTCGTGATGTGGACCGTTCTTCTTTATTTTCACGTGGACCGACTTAAAATACCTTATGATTCTTTTTATTTTTAAAATGATCCGTAAAATCTCATTACTTTATCAAAACAAAATAATCTCGTTTTCCTTGTAATTTATATTTATTTCGTTGATTTTTCTTTGAGCACTAACTATAGTTTCATTGTCTTTTTATAAGTGAGCTTCAATGAATAGTTGCATATGGACAAGTACAGTATATGATGTTTGGTCAAAGTAAAAAATTGAATACGATGATTTGAATTTATAAGAGACAAAACAATGGTTGTTGTCGTCTACGTTGATGTTTCAATATTATCCTAATAATATTGATATATTAAATATCGGTCATGGTTGTGTATATATGCAGCTGGTAAATGGTAGTTAGAGAAACAGAGATGATGTCAGAGCGAGAAGTGGAGTCGTCGACGGCACAGCCGAGGCAAACCGGAGGAGGAGGAGGACAGAATCATCCGTTTTCTTCATTGGGAAGACAATCCTCTATTTACTCATTGACCCTCGACGAGTTCCAACACGCTCTTTGTGAGAACGGCAAGAACTTCGGGTCGATGAACATGGACGAGTTTCTTGTCTCTATTTGGAACGCAGAGGAGAATAATAACAATCAGCAAGCAGCAGCAGCCGCAGCTACAACAGCTTCACATTCTGTTCCGCCTAATCACAATGGTTTCAACAACAACAACAACAACAACAACAACAATGGTGGTGAGAGTGGTGTTGGTGTCTTTGGTGGTGGTTCTACGGGAAACGAAGGTGTTAATAGTAAGAGAGGGATAGTGAGGCAGCCGAGTCTTCCTCGACAAGGCTCGTTGACACTTCCAGCTCCGCTTTGTAGGAAGACTGTTGATGAGGTTTGGTCTGAGATACATAAAGGTAGTAGTGGTGGTGGTGGTGGTGGAGATAGTAATGGACCTACTAGTAGTAGTAATGGTCAGAACAATGCTCATAAAGGCGGTGAGAGTGCTGCGAGGCAACCAACTTTTGGGGAGATGACACTTGAGGATTTCTTGGTGAAGGCTGGTGTGGTCAGAGAACATCCCACTAACCCTAAACCTAATCCGAACCCGAACCCAAGTCAAAACCAGTCTAGTGTTATACCCCCAACTGCGCAGCAACAACTATATGGTGTGTTTCAAGGAGCCGGTGATCCTACATTCCCGGGTCAGGCCATGGGTGTAGGTGACCCATCTGGTTATGGTAAGAGGACAGGAGGAGGAGGAGGGTACCAGCAGGCGGCACCGATTCAGGCAGGTGTTTGTTATGGCGGTGGTGGTGGGTTTGGATCGGGTGGACAGCAAATGGGGATGGTGGGACCGTTAAGCCCGGTGTCTTCAGATGGGTTAGGACATGGACAAGTGGATAACATAGGAGGTCAGTATGGAGTGGATATGGGAGCGCTAAGAGGAAGGAAGAGAGTAGTGGATGGTCCGGTGGAGAAAGTAGTGGAAAGAAGGCAGAGGAGGATGATCAAGAACCGCGAGTCTGCTGCGAGGTCTAGAGCAAGAAAGCAGGTAAATATAGACATTTTTATCATTCATTTTGAAAACTATGAATGTTCCTTGTAGTAGAAAAGCTAATGTTTGTTGTTGTTCGTTTTTTGGAAAGGCATATACAGTGGAACTGGAAGCAGAACTGAACCAGTTGAAAGAAGAGAACGCACAGCTAAAACATGCATTGGTAAATTTTGATCTAATTTGGTTTAAAGATTTATTCCTTTTGTGAAAGGAATTGTGACAATTAGCCTTTTTCTTTGTTTTCATCAGGCGGAGTTGGAGAGGAAGAGGAAGCAACAGGTAAAGCTATGTGTTTTTTGTATTTCTAAGATCCTAATGTGTTGTGGCTATAAGAAAGCTATAATGTTTGTTGGTTTATGGTGCAGTATTTTGAGAGTTTGAAGACGAGGGCACAACCGAAACTTCCAAAATCGAGCGGGAGATTGCGGACATTGATGAGGAACCCGAGTTGCCCACTCTAAAACAAACGGTAGAAAGATGAAGAAGTCTGGAGACAGAGCGAGGAAAATGATGATTTCTATGTGGTTGGTTGTTTTATCTTGAGGAACGAAATATAGAATCTTTACTTTGATGTTTTTCTGTGTTAGTAGGAGGGAAAATATAACAAGTGTTACGTCACTAGATTTAGTTACGATCTGTTTTGTGCCAATCATATACTTAAAGCATCGTATGCTCTACAAGACTGCTCACAACTACCACAAAGAGTCTAACTTGGAATGACACTTGTCAAGGTTTGTCAAAACTAGAGAGAAACAGAGAAAGAGATAGAGCAAGGAACAAAGAAGAGGTGAGACAGAGAGAGACTGTCGTCCTCTTCGTTTTGATTTGTCAAATTTAATACTTTTTCTATCCTTACATTCTCTTCAAAGGAGAACAAATAGAAAGATTCAAAACACAATCAGAACCGATATATCATAGGGAAATCAAAAAGGAAGTAGACAGCATAATCTAAGATTCCTCTCTGAGACCAAGATCATCATCATCAGTAACTTTTTCTCACTAGTTTTTGCTCAAGAGAGGATTAAAGTTTATCTTCTTAGCACCATTGCATATGACTGTGAACCTTTGGGATAACTAAGAAGGTCTCAGAGCCTCATTGGAAAGGCCTAGCAGCTATAAACTAACCGTGGATGAAACCTTATAAACCCTAGAAATTTCAATTCCGTACAATCCAATCAATTCTTAAATTAAGGCAGTGTTGGAAAGCGAGAAAGATCTGAAATACTAACTCCCCAGGACAATAGAAGTGGATCTGCTTGGTCAGGAACTTTCCACGCTTGAGCCGAAACTTGGTCTCGCAGAGTGTTCTTTCAACCTTGGTGGTGGTGCAAATGCCGTTGGCGGCGAGATCTTTGAGCTGTTGATCGGTGAAAATATTAACGGCGTCTGATAAATCGCTTCTCCAGAACCAACCCATACCCATAGCGTAAACGCGTGATGAGATTCTTCTTTCGAGTTTGAGAATCTTGCTCAAGAAAGCAAGACTCATCAGTCTCCGATGTGTTGTTAAGTTTATATAGTAACCAGACGCGGGGGGTTTATTAACTAACTATAATTACTTTAACCACACTTCCATATCTACCAAATTATTTTACATTTATTCTCTCTGCGGATCTTTTTGTTTTCTAAAGATAAAAATTGGCTAAATTTATGTTGAAATTTTTAATGATGTCGAAATTCTTTTTCTTTTACGTTTCAAATATTTTATTTAAATGATCTATAGCTCAAAAGTTCAATACAAGCCAAGAAATATATTTGAAATCTCTCTCGACTATATTCAAAACGATTTTAACTATTATCATTATTAAAAAAAAAATTATCAGACTAAAATGTCTCAACTTTTTTTTGGCTTTTGGTGATAATTAGAAGAAAATCATTGAAGTGTTGGGTTTTTGTGAAAGAGATATTTAGGCAGAAAACACCAAAACCCTCCGTTTCGAGGTTTCCATTGCTTGAGCAGCTGAGCTCCTTCTTCTCGTACCTCCAACATCTCTTCTGCTACTTTCAGGTCTCTCTCCTCCTCTTCCCTCTCTGCTGCTTCATTTTCCAATTTCGTTCTACTGCGAGTGAATTTGCCCTTTTGAGTTTTACCCCAAAAGTCGAAGCTTTTTGTTCCGTCTTAACTTGTTTTCGTGTAATGCTGCAAACTTCGCAATACCCGTATGCAATTTCGTTAATTCGTAACGATACTGCTTTCAATTGATAATTCTACTCTTTCAAGCTTTTGTTTTTATTTACGGGCTACTGATTTTTCCCTTCTTGTATCGTTCTAGAGTATTTGAGGATTTGATGTCTATTACTGTGTTAACAATGGAGCAAAGATGCAACTGGGTTTTCTTTATCTTACTTTAATAATGCAGATCACAACTGTTGTTTTTCTTAATGTTTCTCGGTGCTATTGTAATGGCCACAAGTGTGTTTATAGTCTCTTGTTTGACTCCTACAGCTGAATTTCGTATTGTCCTTTGTGATTGAATCATTATTACTCCTAATTGAGAGTTTCTTTTTAACTTTTTAGCCTTTTCATGAACAGGTCTTGTTGGGGAAATAAACCAGTGGAATTGGATTGGTTTTGGTACCAAAGTTTGTGAATTCCTACAGTGGTTGGTCTCATGGCAACTTACGTTTCACCGTGTTTTACACCTTCTGATTCTCGGCTGCTCACTGTTCTTAGAAAGAATGTATCACCGGATAATCATTTAGGCAGGGTACATTCCTTTAGGGTGATTGAGAGTAAGAAAAACCGACTTGTTGTTACTGCTCAGAAATCTGAACCTTCGCCAATTAGAAACTCTCCACGGCATTTCCAAGGCCAAGCTCAAGATCCTTTCTTGAACCTTCACCCTGAAATATCGATGCTTAGAGGTGAAGGGACCAATACAATAGTCAACCCAAGAAAGGAAACGTCTACAGGACCAGTTATCGAGGATTTCGAAGAGCCATCTGCTCCGAACAATTACAATGAGGCGAGGATTAAAGTTATTGGTGTGGGAGGTGGTGGATCAAACGCTGTGAACCGTATGATAGAGAGTGAAATGTCGGGCGTGGAGTTTTGGATTGTGAATACTGATATTCAGGCTATGAGAATGTCTCCTGTTTTTCCAGAGAATAGGTTACAGATTGGTAAGGAGTTGACAAGGGGTTTAGGTGCTGGAGGAAATCCAGAGATCGGTATGAATGCTGCTAGAGAGAGCAAAGAAGTTATTGAAGAGGCTCTTTATGGCTCAGATATGGTCTTTGTCACAGTATGTCTTCAAATCTTTGATTAGTACTATTGTGTTCCGTTCTTCTTAGTTATAAACTTTGCTTTTAGAAAAAAGAGGTTTCAAAACATTTTATGAGGTTTTAGTCTGTGTCATTTCTCAATCAATTATCAGCTAGTTCTCGCTCCATCTGTCTAAAATAGTGATGTTTTATATATGTCTCAAACAATATAAGTTACTCGGTTGAATAACCAATCATGAATTATTAGAATATCAATGTTACTGCTTGAGCATTGCCGTGCACATGTCTTCGTCATTTTATAGGCTGGAATGGGAGGTGGGACTGGCACTGGTGCAGCCCCTGTAATTGCAGGAATTGCCAAGGCGATGGGTATATTGACGGTTGGTATTGCCACTACGCCTTTCTCGTTTGAGGGTCGAAGAAGAACGGTCCAAGCTCAAGAAGGTCTTGCATCTCTCAGAGATAATGTTGACACTCTCATCGTCATTCCAAATGACAAGTTACTTACAGCTGTCTCTCAGTCTACTCCGGTAACAGAAGCATTTAATCTAGCTGATGATATACTCCGTCAGGGTGTTCGTGGGATATCAGATATCATTACGGTATAGCTTTTTAATGGCCTTTCTGTGATCGTTTTTTATGTATGGAAAAAGATTTATCAGCTATCTGTCTTTGTTTTGTAGATTCCTGGATTGGTGAATGTGGATTTTGCTGATGTGAGAGCTATAATGGCGAATGCAGGTTCTTCATTGATGGGAATAGGAACTGCAACAGGTAAGCTTGGAATGATTGATAAGCTCTTTTGTCTGCATAATTGTATAAGCACAACTACTGGATATGTATTGAAGCAGTCTAATTGGACTACCTAGCTAGCAGATTTGGTGTGGCAAAGAAACCAGTCTAATGAATGGGATACTGAAAATGACCGTATCATATTTCCAGGGGATTACTCAATTATTGTGCATCTTATGTCGTGATGTATTGAAGAAAGTCTTGAATTTGAACTTCTTTTTACACAAGGTTTTGTTTTCTTTGCATCATGCTGATTCTTCATGCTATTGGTAATCAAACAGGAAAGAGTCGGGCAAGAGATGCTGCACTAAATGCGATCCAATCACCTTTGTTAGATATTGGTATTGAGAGAGCCACTGGAATCGTTTGGAACATTACTGGTGGAAGTGACTTGACATTGTTTGAGGTTTTTATCTCTCTCATCTTTATTTCTTATCTCAGTTTCAATAGATCTATAACTGGATCTCGAGAGAAGCATTGACAGTGTAGGAGTCATTTGGTTTCTTCCTTCCATAGACAACTTAGAGTAAAGCCTGATTTTGTTTCATGCCCCCCTAACCTGCTCTAGTTTCTTATACACGTAGTTCCTTGTGTAGGTAAATGCTGCTGCAGAAGTTATATATGATCTCGTCGATCCAACTGCCAATCTTATATTCGGCGCTGTTGTGGATCCATCCCTCAGCGGTCAAGTATGTCCTTTTGATTTATCTTCTACTTACATATATGACCTCTAGAGGTATATAATTGATGTTGGGATTGTTTTCATATTTTGTGGGTAAAAGGTAAGCATAACCCTGATAGCTACGGGATTCAAACGACAAGAAGAGGCAGAAGGACGGGCGGTTCAGATGGCACAAGCGGATTCTGCCTCAGTTGGAGCTACGAGAAGACCCTCGTCGTCCTCCTTTAGAGAAGGCGGTTCAGTGGAGATCCCAGAGTTCCTGAAGAAAAAAGGTAGCTCTCGCTATCCCCGAGTCTAAGGCCAGATCCTGCAGGCTGCAGCAATAAGAAACGTGAGTGTGTACCGCGGATACAGCAAGATGTTTTGATGTATGATCAAGAATCGTGTGGGTGTGTGTGTATATGCTCTGCCTCTGGAATTAATAGGTTGTTTTAGAAATGTTCCTTTTTATGATTGGTTGTCTCTTAACAGAAAATAAAAACATAAACGTACTTATATAAGATTATGAGAGTTTTAGCACAAAATTGTTTCTTCATCCACAAACTCATCTTTCAAATGAGATGAACTCTGTTAACTATTTGTTTTCACTTAAATATAAACAGTAAACAATGTGACTTGTGAGAAAACAGAAGACACTCATTGAAAGAAGCTTCGATTAACAAAAATAATCCCGGTGGAAAACCGGAGAAGTAGAGATCATCACTCATCAGGTAGCTGAATGATGGAGTAGGGTAGTAGAAAGAATCAGAAATGCGCATTTGAAGGTCGGCGAACAGCTCAGGGATCAAACAACACTCTCAAGATTTTTTTGTATAATGACAAGCGATGAAGAATTAGCAAATTTTGTTACGTAAATTGCTCATAGAGGGATCATAATTCAAATGCTATGTAACTTTATTTTGGGTGCAGGCTGTGAATTATGGTGTTCACAAGCTTTGGGGTATAGTTTTCTTCTTTATTTCAACTTATCTCCATTGTGTTGAAACTCTGTTTTGGAAATTAAATAGTTCTTTGTCTTCTTTGACCTTATGATTCTTTTCGTGTTTTCATAATTCTTAGACCAGAAACTAGATTACAAGATTACAAGATTACAATTTTCCAAATAAGTTTATAAAGAACCCAACTTGGTCTCATTTCGTATCTCACATTCTTCAAAAATAAAATGTATTGATAGAGATTGCTTTGGTATAAACACAAGTCTCACAGGCTAAAATAACCAAAATCCAAAAACCAAATATAAAATCTATAATCTAAAAACCATTTAAAAACCCTTAAACATTTATGGCCTAATTATAGGATTAAAAGCATCATACTACTCTTCTATGAGTAGTACTAATCAAGTCCGCAACAGAAGAAAAACTAGTACGAGCTGTACCAATCAGGTCCGAAACAGAAACATGAGAAAAGCCATAAACTACAAGAGCCACAACACTAATGGTAAACAAAACATTTTGGGTTCCGCAAATCGATTCGTTTAAAATTTTGGATTATCCGAACGTCCAAGTGGGAACAAATTTTCAACAAAAGAAGATATAACAACAATGTTTCTCTTGATGATACCAACTTTCTCGGTCTCTGGATAATATTTGAACAATCTATTCTCACTGTCGTGGAAGAAAAGATTCCCCTGCTTAGAAACCGCCACTATAATCTCAACCGCCGCATCTCAGTGTCAAGATCTCTAGAGAATAAACGAATGGTGTATGTCTTGCTCCATGTTTCGTCCTGTGTATACATGCTCCATATCCATAGCTCCCAATGATTAGGCGTAGTAGTGACTGTGGCTATGGCTAGACGATCTTCAAGGTTCACCATCTGGCATGGCTCCCCGAGTGAAGGTTAGTATCATGTAACAAGGTAAGTATTGTAACCAGTATATGGACCCATTCACATACGCTGACTTCTTTCTAGTTTCTACATTATAAGGAGGCGGACTCGGCAGTTTCCGCCATTCTCCAATGTTAATATCAAGAATCTCAGATTGTTTAGTATTAAAGAACGTTCTCACTACTTTATAGCTTCCATTAACTATGTCCCTACCAAATCCCATCACCCAATATCCCACCGAGAATAATTATAGCGGTTGGTTTTAACTGGATTTGGGCCGGAAGGGAATCTAAGGAACTCTCATGTGGAAGGGTTCAAAACGTTGAAGTAGCCTGGTACGGGCATGTAATGTTAGAGAGGTTCGTGTGGCTGCGTCATCGCAGTGTAAATAGAAGAGCTCGACCTCTTTTTCATCTTTTAGTGGACGTGGTATGGTCTGTTTGTCTACGGCCGCCATGTTTTGTGGGTTCTTTTCAAGATTGCTCATACGCCTCCTCTCCGCGAACATCCTCGATTCCAGTATTGATCTCCATTGTTTTGAGACGGTTTTGAAATTGATGATGGGTTTCAAAGGTAGTTGAAGGAAGATTTCTTCCAGTAGATCACGAACTAGGTAGGTCATTAGTATTAGGGTTTCTTTCTTCTTCTTTCAATCTTTTTTTTTTTCTTACTTAACTACGAGTACAAAAACAATGTTAACTTATAAATATTTTTTTTGGTAAGATAATTTCCAACTCATAGATATTGACTTTACGTTTATGCAAAATTTCCGGAAACTTTGTATTTTCCAAGATTTCCAACCTAATTAACAACTTTGATTATTTAAAAAAAAAAAGTTTCCATCTTGCTCTACAAATCTCTTTCTTTTTCTTTTTTGTGACAACAATATTTTTGGTGATCCATACTTCAAAGTAAGCTTGGTTTTGTGTAATTTTGGCATTGCTGAATCATATGATGTATGCTTGGAACGTTTTCTCACTCAAGTTATAAAGAAGCCAACTTGGTTTCCATTACATATCTCATATTCTTCAAAATCAAATGCGTTGATAGATTGCTTTTGTCTAGCTAGTTTACAGATATATAAGTGGCCAAAGTCGAAACGCGAGTCTTAATGGTTACAACAACCGAACTTGCTTCTTCGAAAATTTTCCAACGCGGGACAAGCCATCCATCAATCTATTATATGTAAAGATATCAGGCAACATATCTTTTTCCAACATCTCATTCACTAAAACTTCTCCTTCCTTTCTTCTCCCTTCTTTCGTGAATCCCGAAACCAAAATATGGTACGTTGTCTCATCGGGTTCATATCCTTTGCTTGATGCTAAAAGTCTCAATCTGTTTGCATCGATCGAATGACTAGAATTGCAGAGATCTCGAAGAAGCAAGTTAAAAGTCACACTATCGGGAAGAATGCCTGCATTCATCATCTTCTCCATAAACCCTGATGCTTTCTCTATTCTTCCTGATTTCCTCAACCCTTCGACAAGTGTAGTACAAGCAATCAAACATGGGATTTGCCCCTTCTTCCACAACTCTTCCACCATCTCCATTGCTCTATCCACCTTGTTTACTCTACAAAGTTTCTCAACTAAACTACCATAATCAAACTCACTCGGTAAAACCCTCTTGTTCGAAAGATCAATCACCAATCCACAAGCATCATCAACACGACCTTCTCTACACAAACCATCAACAAGAATCTCACAAGTAGCTTCAGAGAATCTACAACCTAACTCAATCATCTCATAAGCCATTCTAATACCTTCCTCGATATCACCCCTACTCAAGAACCCTCTAATCAGAGTATTGAAGCTAATCACATTCGGATCACAACCTTTCTCCCTCATCTCCCTGAACAAATCCAAAGCCATATCAAACTTAGATCTTCTACAATAACCATTGATAAGGATGTTAAATGTACAAACATCTGGCTTTACTCTTTCGTTCCCCATCCTCTGATAAAACCTTAAAGCCTTATCCAAGTCTCCAGCTTTCACATACCCATTCACAACAGTGTTATAAACTCCGAGACCTGGTTTACCATCGATCAATCTCTTCATGGTATCAAACGCTAACAATGCATAATCCATTTTCCCAGCTCTACAGTACGCATCAATGGCGGATCGGAAAATAGGTTCGAGCTCTGGACAAGAGAAGATACCTGAGGAACAAGGACACGGATTTGAAGCAATGAAAGAGAGGAGACGATAGAGATCGGCAAACCGGTGAGTGGCGGCGAGTGATCTCGACATCCAGAGGAAAGAATCGTGATCGTGGCGGAAAGTGTCGAGTGTAGCTGCCCAATTGAAGACGGAGAAGTCATAATGAGCGTAGAGTGGATGATGACGGAGCTTAGATCGGAGGAATCCGAGGAGAATTTGTGGAGTTAGGGTTTGGTGGTGAGGGAGATTGTTTTCGAGGAAAATTACGAAATTGGAGTGTCGTGGAGATGGGGAGAGAGTAAGAGTTGGAGGAATTGGGATCTCTGGAAGTCTAGGTGGAGGATGAGGTAATCGATAAATCTCTGGCGACGGCGGTGTAATCGGCGACGGGAGATGATTGGACTTCGTAACGAGATTGATAACGTTCTTCTTGTTCCATCGCATCACTCTGTTTTTTGCCAAACAACTCAAAAAAACAAATCCCAACTTTTATCGATTTCAATTATGAACTATACCGGAACGAACCGAAATTAAACCGGTTTTCTAAACCCTAGAAAATCTAGAACCAGAAGAATCGGAGCTCTCCATTTCCAGCTCCAAAGATGAGAACTTGCAGCTTCCAGTTATACTCCAATGGTGGAATCACTTGGTTCCAGAAGAAGAACCAGAGCTCACCATTTAACAAGCATCTAAGTATCTCCAAACCATCGAGGGTCCAAGTCATATCCGCTGTTCAATTCAGACCTTGCATCGACATTCACAAGGTATGAAATCAAATTCACCGATTTGAAGTTCCTCAGTGAGTGAATGAAGTTAATTCATTTATGGATCTCTCTTTCTGTGATGTGATCTTTCGAAAGGGAAAAGTGAAACAAATAGTTGGATCGACACTTAGTGACTTGAAGGAAGATGGTTCGGTTCTCGTTACGAATTTTGAATCGGATAAGTCTGCAGAAGAGTATGCAAAGATGTACAAAGAAGATGAGCTTACGGGTGGTCATGTGATAATGCTTGGAGCAGACCCTTTAAGCCAAGCTGCAGCTATTGGAGCATTACATGCTTATCCAGGTAATGCCTTTTGATGAATATCAAATGGTTTTTTCTAACACCTTTTGATTGGAAATGTAAAGTTTTCATGTAATTCGTCTGTTATATATGATACAAGACGATGAATTCTAGGCGGTTTGCAAGTTGGAGGTGGAATCAATTCAGAGAATTGCTTGAGTTATATAGAAGAAGGAGCTAGCCATGTCATTGTCACTTCGGTAAAGCCGCTATCTTGCTCGATTGAATTTGTTATTATATTTAAGTCTATCTGATGATTATCACATTTTTGTTTGAGATTTCAGTATGTATTTAACAATGGAAAGATTGATCTTGAAAGACTCAAAGATCTTGTAAACATTGTTGGGAAACAAAGACTGATATTGGACCTTAGCTGCAGAAAGAAGGTGATTCTCTGACCTGTTTAATCTTCAGTTAAATGTTTATTGGATAGGCACTTTTTTATAAGGGCATTTTGGTGCACAGGATGGAAGATACGCAATCGTTACTGATAGATGGCAGAAGTTCAGCGACGTCATCCTTGACGAGAAATCATTGGAGTTTCTTGGAGGATTTGCAGATGAGTTTCTGGTGCACGGCGTAGATGTTGAAGGAAAGAAGTAAGCTTAAATATGCATCACTGTGCTTTCACTTTTGCATTGAAATTACAGTATTTAGTCAGTATGTACTGATTAGTGATCGTAATAATTCTTCTCCGAAGGCTAGGGATCGATGAAGAGCTTGTAGCATTGCTTGGCAGCTACTCTCCGGTGAGTAACACAGACAATTTCTTGGTAGAGTACCATTAAGGCTCTAGAAAGTCTTGTTTCCTTTCAAGTGTTTTATTTTGCATATCACTTGGATCTAATCTTACTAACTTTCGATAATCAACGGAACTCTACTTAATTCAGCAAACTTGTGAGGCTTTACATATTAATGAAACCGGAATTGGATTGGATGTAGTGGTTATGCTTCATTGGAGACATATAGATAGGCTGAGAACTATGATGAAACTTGTATATATAACCCTTCAATTCGTTGATTTTAGTTGGATCTCAGAATATTTTTGTTCGGACCGTGACAGATTCCGGTAACTTATGCGGGAGGTGTGACGGTGATGGATGATGTAGAGAGGATCAAAGAAGCAGGAAAGGGACGTGTGGATGTAACAGTGGGAAGTGCCTTAGACATTTTTGGAGGAAAGCTACCATACAAAGACGTTGTGGCTTGGCATCACAAGCAGTACTCACTCCACTGATATCGCCATTTTCACTTTCGCTCATCTTTTTTATTTGCACTGCCCAAACTTTTATTTGTAAGATTAATCAAAACTTAAACTTTTTGTCAAGGGTCAAAATCCATAAGATCTTGAATATTTTCATTGGCTACTTTGTCTATTCAAACTACCCATTTTGCTGATTATCTTTTAAGAAGTGCTTCTTTTATGTCCTTTTAAATTAGAATCAAAGATAATTCTTCACGGAATTTGTCAATTTTGTACATGGTTCAGTCAATCATAGAAAGTTTCAAATAAACAAAACTTATCATTGGCTAAGGAAAAAAATAAACCCAAATACAAATACATTTTGTTCGAAAACGCATATCGGTAAAACTATATTTACAACGGAACCAATACAAAAACGGTGCGGTGGGTGAAATCCCCGCTTTCGCGTTGCCGTGTCTTTCCGAAAACACGTTAATGAACTGCCACGTCATCACCAACGACTTTTCAAAAACACAATAGCAAAAGTGGGTCCCACCAAAACTTAGACAAGACAACCAATTACACTATCCTACTTTCCCGCGGGACTTGAAAACACTATAACTGGACCCCACACAAATATTACACTTGTCGCGCCACGTCAACATCCCTCAACAAATCCGCTTTTCTTCCAGAAGCGAACCGGGCCATCCCTCCCAAACCGGGTAACACCGGTTCGCCGCCGTCGAAGGAAGATTTCTCTACGTCTCCCGACGGAAGCCGGCTCCTGATGTCGTGTGTCCTTATCGGCGGCGGTTGGGTCCCACGCTCTGACGCGTTTTTGCAGCCGCCTCCGATTCTGAAGATGGCTCTGAAACTCGCCAAAAACCCGGGTTTCTTTACCCGGTTCGCCTTTTCCTTAAACGGATCGACCCGACCCGATTTTTGACGGTTCATCCGGCGGCTGCGTTCCCTTCTGGATTTCACTCTCCCGATACAAGAGACCTTAGGAGAAGAAGGTTCAAGAAGCGAGGTATCTGTCCTTATACGTGATCCGACCCGTCTCAGGATGACCCGGTTCTTGCCGCAGTGTCTCCGCTGCTTCGCCTCGTTGAAACACCTTTTCTGAGGCTTCGGCAAACCGATGATCGACGCTTTGGATTTCAGTAAAACCCGTTGCGAGCTCGGATTTGAGTTGGGATTGGAATTGAGATTCCCGGAGTTCCCTCTCTGTGAATCTTTACGGTCGAAGAAGGCGTTGTCGCTGAGCCATTCTAGCTGAGCATCTTTGGACAAGAAATAAGATTCCGGTGGAAAATCACTCGGACTTGCGGCGGTGTTGTTGGAAGGTCGAGTTGTCGGGTCGTCGGCGAGGGTCTCGCATGCTATCTTCCGGTGGTCGGAGCCACCGGCGCATACAGAAGAAACAAAGGCTTCTAGATCGACTTGGGGCATTAGCTTGTAGAGAGAGAGAGAGAGAAAATTTGAAACGTGGAAGCTTTTGATATTTTAGGTGATGAGACGATAGATGAGAACTTGGCCTTTTTATATTACGAAAAAAAACAAATCTTCATTTTCAGATTTTTTTTTTTCCTTTTTTTTTTGTCTTCTTCTTGTTCGATTATGACTTGTGCTCGATAAACCCGGAAAAATTAATTGTCTTCTTCTTACTAAAGTGCTTTTTTCACTTGTTACTTTAACATGATTTGAATTTTTGAAAGTGTTTGAATGACTGGATCGTGAGAAAATGGATAAGAGCCTTGTAACACACTAAAAAGACACAAAATCTCTTCGATTAGTGAAAGTGACGCAGGACCATTCTCAAAAATTTACGTGTTCTTCCTGTTTCTTACATTCCAAGTCAAACAGATAATCTCAATTAGATCCAATCAATCAAGAAGCGTCTCAATTAGTTTGGGCTAATTGAGATGTGTGTACACACGCATAATACAGCATGATAGATTCGTTTTTTTTTTTATGGCGGCATATCATATGATATAATATATCCTTCCTAATTTTTCATCATAATAAATTGGAATGACACGAAATCATTTGGAAGCTTCTAATTAATCAATTCCTTATTTTCGGGGGAAGATTATTATAAACGTACGAAAGATTACAAATAAAATGTCATTAAAAAGTATAAACCTAACCAATTGCCCTTTATTGTCCTAGACTGTGATAATAATACGGGGAAAAGATTTGCTGTAGTTTGTGAAACAACAATTTTTAAAGATATTTTATAAGATGGTTAGACCAACGACTTCGCAATAGAAAATAAAGAAAGATGTCAAGTCTAAGCTTACTTACAATATTCTGGCTCAACTATTATGTTACTTAAAACAATTCATCCTGATTTATTTGTTGAAGGATATATTGTATACTGGAATATCACTATTGAGTCCTAGACCACTGTAAATCTTTTGTGGGTAATCACTGTTAGGTCTGGGCACGGGGCGGATATCCGCACTTTTTGCTGGGCATGAGGACTCGATACTCGCTGGACTTGCCGGACTCGCCCCAGACCCGCCCCGTTAAAGCGGAGACTCGACTCATTGCAAGCCAAATACAAGGTTAGTTTTTGTATTACTCGCAAGTCCAAATCCAAGTCCAAGTCCAATTTTTTTTCTCAATACTTGTCTTGTTACCTGCTTGATACCCGTTACTCGTCTTGATACTTGGTACCCGCACCCTTACCCGTCTTGATATTTGGTACTCGCACCCTTACCCGTCTTGATACTTAGTACCCGCATCCTTAATTTTCATTACAAAACAAGTAATCTTAAAAAATAAGGCAAGTAACATCATTACTTGCTATGCGGGTACTTGGACTTGCAAGTCCAAATACAGGTCAAGATACTTGCAAGTATTGAAAATATGAGCGGGTACTTGAATTAGCGGATACTCGCTTTTGCAAGTATCAAATCCAAATCCAAATTTTAAATACTTATACGAAAGGAGTCAAGTATTAAATGAAAAAAATAAATATCTTGCTTTTTACAGATTTCAAAAACTAGTATGAAGTTCTGTCTAATTAATATCTTCCGGTTGTCAAAAGAGCACTTTTATGTTATACTTAAACATTTTTGTTCAAAAAGAGAATGTGTGGGACAACTATAGAATAAATGCAGTACAGTTTGAATAGAAAAACTTATCTACAGATATGTTACGTTATAAAACTGTCATGCACCGTGCGGAACAGTCTACATCTACATTATGTGGGTTGATAGTTTTTTTTAGGTTACAATTTTACATAAATCAAGATACTATATACTCAAATTTCCTATAGATTTAGAAAGAATTTAGAGATTTATTCTAATTCTGGATCTTGTGACCAATTTGAAATCCAATGTTTTTAAAAAAATATAATACTCGGATTTCAACAAAGAAATATAGTTAAAGATACAAAACCAGTAGACCCAAGATCTCCAACTTCGGTATCTCGTCTACATACGTACCCATATGTATGTCTAATAGAACCCATGCATTATAATTTTCGACAAATTACAGGCAACCAAAAATAATATAATATGTTTTTTGATAATGAAAAATAATAGAAGATTGATACCTAAAACTAAAACTGATTGAATGCAATCGACTAGAACATATTAGTATGTTCTATGCATTCCGATCCGACATATCACACTTCAGGGGTCCTATACATTTCGACTTACTCTGACATTTCTTCCTCCATTAATATTTAGCCTATGAAGAAATAATACTTTGACGTTGAATTTGTCTCAATTGTTGACGTTGTATCTCTAAAAATATATACATCAACCATAGTATCTCAAATAGTAAAAAATAAAGTAATGATAAAATAGTGTGAAACTCTTGTGTGAGTTTCTACACTATTTGATAAACTCATACAATATTTACCACAATTTCTCATTTCTCAAAATTGAATAAGTTTGCCCCAATTAAAGTTCGAAATGATGATCTCGAGCAACTATTACTTCTTTAGTACGTAGTTTTACCTTTTCCATGTAAGAACTGACCTGAACTAACGTTAACCGTAAATTTGTAATATAATTTCTTTATAAGCAGGATACTTAGTAGGAGTACACGTTGAAGGATTTTATTTTATTGCTTCAGTTTTGGGCGAAGTATCCATCTTTAGCATCGGCATTTAGAAAACGAAATACCCACCGACGAAGTAAACTAACGTGTTAGTTAACTGTTTTATATCGCATCATTTGGTAAAATATAGAAATTATGCGAAAAGCCAAAAATGCAGACCAATTTAATTTGCTTTATAAAACTTTTCCTAAGCATATAGAATGCAATATTGTTTTTATAGCTTTCCATCCTCGTGCTAGCTTTCTATTGGTTTTAATTCCATATTTTCCGAAGCACTGGTCAAAGTTTGAAGATTTAGTTTTTCTTTATTATAAAAGAACTAATTATCTATATAAAAAAGTGTTTTATTTGTTGACAAAATAAATACTGTGTCAAATCCTTTTGGACAGTTTATTTAAATAAATTTATGAAGTGCTTTCTAAATTATTTAGATGATAGGTCTAAAGAGTGACCAGGAATATATAGTACACCAATTTTTTCCAATTTCTTATAAATATTTTGAGCCGTTTTCTTTTGTCACATATATAGAAAGGAACATTAGTTTTTAGAAGGGAAAATTAGGTTAGAAAACAGGAGGATTGGCAACGTACGGTTTTCGAGCTGATTCGATTGAGTTATTGACTAAGCTTACGTCATCTGTGATAAGAATGTAGGATGAGAAGAGTCAAAGGCTTTGAAATTTGTTTGCAGTCAAATTCAAATATCCAACCCATAGACTTCAAAATACATCAGATAATAGAATAAATTATAAAACGAGTATGAGCTCCTTTCTACGACACTACCAGTTTTTCTAAACAATATGGTTTCGAGAAGCTCTCTTTTTCTCTTCCATCTTCCAAGGACGGAAAAATATTAAAACAGCAAGATAGTGATTTTATGTTTTGCTCTCCAAGTTCAGAGGGAAGAAAATTAAATTTTCGAATCTTCGAGTGAAATCGTAATTTTAGTCACAGTTTAGCTATCCACACTCCCCAGTTTCTAGAAACTAATTATTTATTGCTTGCCTAGTTGTCTTAGTCACGAATGACATATTTGACTAATTCAGTTCCCGCATATGAACTATTTTCCAAATTTATACGAATATGATTTCATTCGTCTACGTGTTTTCGTGTTTCTGTGTTAAGAAAGCGCTAAGACGTTTAAATATCTAGCACTTAAATATTTAATATGGTAGTTACAGAATAAAATAACATATGTTAACATAATATGAATTCTTTCACAAAAATAATATGATCTGTAAACAATATAATTGATCGTAAAAACCCCGTTAAATACATTTTAAAAAAGTTATTTGCGACTTAGTTAAGAAAATAAAAATCTGTTTCACTTTTTCTATTTTATAATATCATAAACCTTCGTTTAATTCTAAAGTTTATATGTAAATAAAAACAAAAACCTGTCCGAAGACAGTGGAGAAAAGTCCAAATTATTTTTTAAATGATCCATCACGGCCTAAGTTTTTTTTTTTTTTGTCCCTGAGCTTCAAAATTTGTTGGGCTAGGCCTGTGAAAATATGCATTGATTTGGTGATATGATTGTTTATCGCAGATTTCCTTTCCGTATCTAATCCACTGAGATTTCTTTCATAATTGATCTAGGAAGTTTTTTTTTTTTTTTTTTTTTTTGGTTCTTTGATCTAGGATGTTAGTAAAAATCAAAAGGGAAAATGTAACGATTCAAACTTATATACTAGTTAAATATAATAGTAGGAGCATGGCTGGCTCTTAGATTCCGGAATCTTAGGCAAAACAAAAATAGGGGCCTATAATATAAAACATATATTTTTTAATTTAATTAATTGATTTATATTTATGTTCATTTATAGAATTTCTAAAATATTTTACATATTTTTTATTATTAAAATCACACAAATATTTGAATAAATATATTTTTATTTGATATATATATATAATAAATTTTCATTCTAATAATATTTCTAATATTAAAAAAAAATCTAAAAGTTGGCCCCACAAAAAGGAGCCTTCCGCCGGCCTTGACTAGGAGATTCCCAAAGGAAACATTCCCAAACGGGCCGATCGTTCCCAAAAACACTTCCAAAGAAAACACTAAAAGCGGCGGATCTAACTTTTCTCATCTCTTGCTAGCCACCGCCCCTACCCCTTTTTCCGGTGGTTGTAGTTTCGGAAATCCTCTCCACCGCACTTCATCTCATGGTAGTGCTCTTCACCGGTTATTGTAGGTCGCCATTCTCTCTCTCGGTTGTGGATCTTATCATCGGTCGGCGGCGGTTTGGTGAAGCTTCCTCCCTGGATCTGTGAGGGCTTGGTCTCAGGTCTCAGGTCTCAGGGAGCGGCTCTCTCCTCGTTGTCGGTGCGGTGGCGGTTTGAGGTGTTGTGGTAGTGTTTGGTGCCGTGTAGCTAGCCGTGGTGGTTTTGGTTGTCGATCTGAAGTCGGAGCGGTGGCATGGCGGCGAATGGGCTTTCGGTAAGAGGTTTCTCGGTTCTCTCGCCAGCATGACTGATTCGCTAGAGATCGGCGAATTCGTCACTGTCAGTGTTGTCCTCTCCGGTTTGGTTGCTTTGGTAACCAGCCAGTTTTCTCTCTGTTTTTGCCTAGTTTAGGTTTAGGGTCATACATGAAGACAAAAGCATAAGAGTAGAACCTAAGAGGCTAAGCTCTATTTAAAGAAAAGAGACGAACTAGATAGATTCATACATCGAATCCAAACATATTGGAAGTAGAGAGATAAAAGTCATAGTCAGAGAACTAGCCGAGCCAATACATATTGGAATGTAATCTCAAATTCGATTCATGTAAAGGAAAACATTAATGTCCACAGATTCTTGAGTAGATCACTTGAGTTCCGTGGAGCCCACGAGAAGAAATTTGAAGAGCCTTAAACCTTTGACTTTGTACACAAGTCAAAAGTATTGTGCAATTTGTTTTTATTTTTTTGTTTTAATGTGACTCTTCTACATTTTTTCACAACAAATTGAGGTTTATCGTACTAGGCTAATTAGTAGAAATATGAATTAGCATATATTGTACAAAATAAAGGCTTTAATGTTTTACTTCTATGTTTACATGTAAAAATTATATTGTTTATCTTTTTATAATAGATAAAATATACCCTTTAACTATTTTTATCAAACATCTTTTAGAAAATGTAAACGTAATAATAAATATTTATTCTATTTGCATTTTGTTTCCCATATACGATTCCCAAATTATGTATGAAAAAAACTTAGAATATCATTTCATTTGAATGTACATGTTGTACAGTACAACAAATACTTTAACTAGTAAATGCGAACACAAATATTTATTTACATTTGAAATACATATTGGTTTCCTTTTAGTCAAATATTATTTTCTCGGAATATGCATTAAATTTTTAGTAACAATAATAATATCTTTTTTTTTTTACATTTCTTTTCTTCTTTTTATTTAACTGAAATGTAAGGTATGATTTTAGATCAACGTACGTATAGCTTGTGTTACCGAGTTGTGGACAAGCAATAATTTTGTTCGGGTAGCTTTGTCGATTGTTTGAAGCAAAGTGTTCAACGTGTGGCGGATAGTTTCGTAACATTGATTTCTTTCTTCTCCTCCGTAAATAATAAATGGTGCATTAAAAACAGGTGAAGAAGAAAAAGAAGTCACCTCATACTTGTTTGCTTTCTTAAGGCCAATGAGTTTAGAATTCGATTCATACTTCACATCAAATAAAATCTGATTAGAGTTTCAATAAAAAGGATAAAAACAAACCAACTATATATAGAAGATAGTGTTGGTTTTTTTCTTTCTTTCACAATCATTCAAACGAAAAAAAAGAATGATGTTTGTTTTTATTAGATGTTGGTTTTAGAAGTAAGAATAATCACACTGGACCCCTTATTCGATTCTTGTTTGGAAGGGGGGTCGATTTTTTCGGAATGGATCACATGTTCGTCTCTGGCCAAAAGAGATTACATGCCTAAAAAGTATTGGAACTTTCTCCCTAAAAAACAATATATATACACTCCAAGTTTGTATAAGATAAACAAATTAAATGAGTTTTCTGTTTGACCAACAACAAAAATTGAGTTTTCTGAATTCTATTTTTTTAACGTATCCACTTTGGTATACCGACTTTGGTAGATATTCTCAACCAAAGCCTAAGAGGTTGGTAATAGGCATTTTCAATCCAATCATTAACTTGCCAACATTAATGAACAAAAAAATAGTAACGATGAAATTTAGTTAATTCATTAACCATTTTAAATGTTGGTTATAAAATTTGATCACTTTTATTTTTCTCTTCATGCTGACCACAATAGTCAACACAAAAGGTATTAGTATGAATTAAAAAAGGAGGATAACGATAACAATTAGTATATGTACACAGATAATGGTAACAACTAGAAGTTGTCATCGGCTCTAGTTCGTTGTATTGGAGGCGGCCTAAAGAGCCGGCTAGGGAATCATTATGTTTTTAATTCAAATATATAATCATTTATGTTTATGAATTATATTTCTTACATAGATGACACAAACTACAGCTGAAAAAAGAAAAAGACGAAAAATAAAAGAAAAATATGACACATATTACAATAATTTTGTTTTTCATATGATCTATTTATAAATAGTTACATTTTTTTTATTGATAAATCGTTGTTTTATGATTCTAAAAATTTTTAAGATATTGATAAAATTTTAATAATAAAAATGAAAGGATCCTCCGGAGGAAACTCTATATTTAAATTCATCAAAATTAATTAACATATTATCAAAACTCAAATTGCTTGATAGAAGTAGATAGGTCAAATAAAGTTTATTGTCGGTTATAAAATGAAGATTCAGTTTTAAATGACCGTAAAAATCATAAGTTCGAATGAACGTGTTAGGGACACATATATAAAATTCTGAGAAACCTATAGTATTGTATGCGGCATAAGTCAATCAATTCATTTGTAGTTGATTTTGAATAAGAAACTCCTGAAATTTAATTAGATATGTTTAATTAAATTAATCAACAAATTCATGCATATATGTCAAAATGCAATTAGTGACTCCAACTCACACATTATTATATATTATATACACACATATTTTATACACTACAATACGATATTACTTGTGACATCTCACCTACTACTAAAAACTATATATATACATGCTTAAGATTAGATGCACAAGCACATATATAAGAATCATTGCTGAGTTTTAAAAAAAAAAAAATCAAAATCAAAATACCACCACGCTTATTAGATTCCTTACTTGGATTTCTGTACTTTTTGTTAGTATTCATCCATTAATATAAATAACACTCGTCTTATAGTTATGTATATATCCGATAAGGCATTGGATGATCACCAACTTCTAATGTGAACTTGAATCATTGATTATTATTGGTTTAATTTTGGAAAACAAGCAATCATCCCATTGGTTTATTTCGAGCATGACATTCCGTATATTAAATTAAGGGGGGTTTTACCAAGAAATACCACAAGTTTGGTTCTAGTTTCGGATCTGTCATTTTTGTATGGACTTTTTAAAAATACCATTTTGTTGTGGCATTGGGCGTAATGAGAAGACTAAACTACCGTCTCTTGAGTTCTCTAGTGTACATTTAATGATTAAAAAGTTGGAAAGTAGGAAAAACAAAGAAAAAAAGAGAAAAGAACAAATAGAAAGAAAAAGCTGAAAAATAATGTTGAACGGAGAAAAATGGAAATAGAAAGTTAAAAAGTATTTAAAGAAAAAGAAGGTTGAAAAAGTTGTGTGTAGATAATTGTTTGATTCCATAGATAAGTGGGTGTTTTAAACATTTAAATCTGTAAACTCATCTACAATAATTTGTAAATGTATTGTCCACATAGACAAATAATAATAATAATAAAAAAATTATAGATGAAACAGAGGTCTGAATAACTAAAATGTTCAAGATTAAAGTGTATTTTTGTTTTGTGAACAATATAAAGTAATTGTGTGTGTAAAGTGATTCATTGATGTGGATAATAGTTTGGTTATGTGGATAATTGTGTGTTAAAAACCATCGAAACTATCAATTTTTCTACGATAACTTGCAAAGGTTATAGTCACCTATGATTATTGTCCACATGATTTTTACTCAGGTTATATTATAGAATGTGGTTTGGGTGGAGATTAATGGTGGACAAAAATGTCAAAACAAACAAAAACATTTTTACTAGAGATAGACAACTGCGCTGGACAACAATATTCTATCATGAATAAATAGCCAACTATTATTGAGGTCGTCTACGAGAACAACCTATGATTAAGTTCTAATGCGAGAGTAACTATGAAAATTTGAAAAAGATGAGAAAATTTATTAAAATAAATATATTTTCTGGATTTTTTTTCGAGAGAAAGAAGAAATAAATAAATAAAAAAGAAGAAAAAAGAAAGAGATGAGAAAGAACGAAAAAAAAAAAGGAAAAAAAGAAAAAATAGTGACGAAGGAAGAAGAAGGAGTTTCTTGAAAGAGAAATTAAGAGAGAACGAGAGAAAAAAGATTAAGAAAGATAACCTTTTCTCACCAGAGCATACAATGGAGAAAGGTTTGGACGATGTGTGTTAATTGGAGGGTAATTTAATTTTTTCCGTTTTAAGAAAGGTTAAGTTGGAAAGGAAATTAAGAAAATGATTGTTTTTTTTAAAAAAGTAGGACATTTAGCATTTCTTGAAATAGTTCGTTAAATTAATTTGTCACGGACCGTATACACGAATACGTACAAACCTCCGTGACAACTTATCGCGTGCGTAATGTACTTGGGTAAAATAATAGGTGGTGCCATCTTCAGTCCAAAGACCATATATCACGTAACCATGATTTGCGACGAGATATATGCACTTCTATTATCATAATTATTTAATATTTTTAAAAATACATTTCACTCCGCCAAGAAATGCATCCCACTATTCGAAGTCAACACAGACAACAAAAATAATGAAATGAAAAAAAAAAAAAAAAATGTCAAAAGCTCGCCAGTTCCCTCTTTATTATATTGTTTGTTATACATCTAATCTTGGTATATATAATCACCAACCATCTTCTTCTTCTTCTATTTTCTTCATATTTACAATCTTAATTCTTCTACATATTTCCAGGGGAAAAATATATAAAGACAAAGAAAGAAAAATGTTGGGAAAAAGAATAGCTTCGTTCAAGAATTTAGCCAAGAAAGTGAAGAGCATCAACACGACGACGAGAAGTAGAGAAGGTGGCTCAGAGCCAACTCATAACGAGTCTCTTCTGATGAGTGAGGCGGACGAGGCAGCGACGGCGACAAAGACGCCGACGGGAACATTCGCAGTCTACGTAGGGGAAGAGCGCGTGAGGCGCGTGTTGCTGACAAACTATTTGAATCATCCTCTCTTCAGGATGCTCCTTGACAAGTCTCACGACGAGTTCCTCTGTTTCGAGCAGAAGGTTATGTTGGTCGTCCCTTGCAGCCTCTCCGTTTTCCAAGAAGTCGTTAACGCCGTCGAGTCTTCTAACGGCAACTTCGATTTCGGCGATTTTGTCGAGGAGTTTCTATAACTTATTCCCGCCTTCTTCTTCATTTTCATTTTTCTTCTTCTTAGGTCTCTTTTCAGGAAATTATATATCCGTAGGATTGATTGATTGTAAAATTTGTGATACATTGAACACCCCTTTGTTGCGTGGTGTGGAATTTGTAAATTTTCCATAACTATGATATAAGTATGTTATTTTACTTAAAAATATCATTACAAAATTTTATCTATGGTGTAGATGTTTACTTGTTTTGTCTTTATTGTTTCCTAGCTTTTATTCTCCCTTAAAATGCTCGGTCGCTTTTATGGTTCAAACATGTTTGGATGTTTGTGTGAAGACATTGGTGGTGAGTTTGAGTCAGAGCTTGTCTTAAATCGCAATCCAAACATCGTCAGACTGCGAAGGCTAGTCTGTGACAGCCATATGATTAATAAGGGAGAGGAGTTAATAATTTACCTTAGCGTTGAAAATAGAAGCACCAAATGAGTTGCAACCTTTTAAGGAGGCCATTTGGGCCTTAATGGGCTGATACGTAATAGATGGACTTTAAGACACGTCATTGATCGTCGGCATGTAGAAGGGAAGGGTAGTATGGTAAAATAGGAATGGAAAAAACATTAAATTCGAAAAGAAAAAAAGAGGAGCGCCTCTTCAAATTAATTCAAATCTCACATCGATCCCGCTCTCTCTCACTCTCTCTACTTAGATTCCGTCGCCGGCGAGAGGACAAAGAGAGATAATTTCAAATAGCTAAATCGATTTGGATCTTTCCGAGTTAGTGTATTGTATTTTATTTGAAATCAGTCTCCCTGGATTCGCCGTTTGCTCGCCGCTTCAAGATGTCCGGCCGCCACGATAAAGAGAAAGGCGTCAATGTTCAAGTGCTTCTTCGATGCAGGTACCGTCGAATCAATTCTCAAATTGAATTCAGGTTTTGGTTTTGCTTTTGGGTCTATTACCATTTTTTGATGTATTTTTAAAAATATGTTCAAATTGATTTAGGTTCTGGTTCCGCTACTATGTCGAATCACACTTTTTTCTGTTTTTTTTTTTTGGCAGGCCATTTAGTGATGATGAATTGAGGAACAATGCTCCTCAGGTTCTCACATGTAATGATCTGCAAAGAGAAGTTGCTGTTTCCCAAAATATCGCTGGGAAGCACATTGATAGGGTTTTCACTTTCGATAAGGTACAAAATTTGCGTTTACTCAATTGGGATTTTCTCGTTCTATCAGAGTTTTGTTTGCCTAGCTTGTTTCTTTCGGTTGTGGCATGGGAGTAGCTAAGGGGAAATGCTGAAATTGCCTGTTTTGGGGATTAGATTAGGATAATTTTACTCAGATAATTTGATGTATTTTGCTCTAAGGGGACTGTTTAAGCTAAACAAGTGTTCATTCCAGTGACGTTTGTTTGATGTACGATTTGTTTAGTAACTTCAATTCTCCAATTACAAAAGTTTGCTAACTGCAGTTAGTCAGTCGAAGTGTATGCTTGGATCCCATAACTCTGTGTTTCAGTAGACTCAAGTTTACTTTGGAATATTTTGCAATAGAACTTTGCAGTATAGAGAAAGCTGTAATGTTAATTTGTTCAACTTGTTTGCCTATGTAAATTAAGTGAGTATCTTCATGCTGAATGCGTGTTTATATGTTGAACACAGGTGTTTGGACCATCAGCGCAACAGAAGGACTTGTATGATCAGGCTGTTGTTCCAATCGTGAATGAAGTACTTGAAGGTTTTAACTGCACAATATTTGCTTATGGCCAAACTGGTACAGGGAAAACATATACAATGGAAGGAGAATGTAGAAGGTCAAAGGTCTGTATTTTTGTTGTAGTTTGTTTACTTTTAAGGTTTGCTGGTGAATGGTGATGTTCTCTAATCTAAGCTATTTATCTCCATTTTAATTGGGACAGAGCGGGCCTAGTGGAGATCTTCCGGCAGAAGCAGGCGTTATACCTAGAGCTGTAAAACAAATCTTTGATACGCTTGAGGGTCAGCAAGCTGAGTACAGTGTTAAAGTCACGTTTTTGGAACTCTACAATGAAGAGATTACCGATTTGCTTGCTCCTGAAGATATATCCAGAGTTACTGCTGAAGATAAACAAAAGAAGCCGTTACCTCTAATGGAGGATGGCAAAGGTGGTGTGCTTGTTAGAGGATTGGAAGAAGAAATCGTGACAAGTGCCAATGAAATCTTTGCTTTACTCGAGAGAGGTTCCTCTAAACGGCGGACTGCAGAAACATTCTTGAATAAACAATCAAGGTAATGCATTTGATGGTTGTGTTCTATGTTCATTAATGTCAAGGTCTCTCCTACATAATGAAATTCTTCACTTGCAGTCGGTCACATTCTCTCTTCTCAATAACAATACATATCAAAGAAGCTACTCCAGAAGGTGAAGAACTTATCAAGTGTGGCAAGCTGAACTTGGTTGACTTGGCAGGATCAGAAAATATATCACGTTCTGGTGCTAGGGATGTAAGTAGTTTCTCACTGTTCAATCGAATTTGGAGTGTCTTTCCTCTCAATTTCTAGATTTCTTGTCTGGTCATGTCAGATTTACTCAATAGCGTTACTTTATCTAGGGCCGGGCTCGGGAAGCTGGTGAAATAAACAAAAGTCTTCTTACATTAGGGCGAGTGATCAGCGCCTTGGTTGAACATCTTGGACACGTTCCCTACAGGTATAACTTTTTTTTTCTGGGTTTTTTTCTCTTCTGTACTTCAGTGATCACATAGCAGTATTTCATGTTATGCTGAATCCAATAATTGTTTACTCCAATGAAATTTAGGGATAGTAAGCTCACCCGTTTACTACGTGATTCACTTGGTGGGAGAACAAAGACATGTATCATAGCAACAGTTTCACCTGCCGTTCATTGTCTGGAGGAAACCTTAAGTACTCTAGATTATGCACACAGGGCTAAGAATATTAGAAACAAACCAGAGGTATTAATCCTTTTACTTGGTTTTCTTTTCTATTCATATATTTTAAGCCTCTATTTCATTTCTTGTTTTCATTCAGGCCAATCATAGAGTACATTTCTTTTTTGCAGGTTAACCAGAAAATGATGAAATCTACTTTGATAAAGGACCTTTATGGTGAAATAGAACGACTTAAGGCGGGTAAGAGGCATTTTCGTTGTATATGTGGATAGAATAGTTGTGGAGGGGTGATTGATGGATTGCTTTCACTTAGCTTAACAAAATTACTTGCTACAAAGTCTTCTGCTCTGACTCCTCTGCTGGTCTATTACTCATGTCTTTTTGCTTGTCTATTTAGAGGTATATGCTTCCCGTGAGAAAAATGGTGTTTATATGCCAAAAGAGAGATACTATCAAGAGGAGAGTGAAAAAAAGGTATTGAGTTTCTGTACACAATTGTTCCTCGGATCATTTTTCATTGGTTGAAGAAACAAAATGTTCATAAGACCTTAGAGGACATGGTAACCTCTTTGACCCGCTTTTCTACTAAAATAATTTTTTATGCTTTATTTTTAGGCAATGGCTGAGCAGATTGAACAGATGGGTGGTCAGATAGAGAATTATCAAAAAGTTTGTTTACCTTACTCTATAGATCAAAATTATTAACTTCGTAAAGGACATGTGAACATGGTTATTTACATATTTTTGTGACCAGAAACTTGAAGAGTTGCAAGATAAGTATGTTGGTCAAGTGCGGGAGTGCTCTGATCTGACTAGCAAGCTTGATACCACTGAGAAAAACTTGAGCCAAACATGCAAAATGCTTGCTTCCACAAACGAGGAATTGAAGAAATCTCAATATGCCATGAAGGAGAAAGATTTCATCATTTCAGAGCAGAAAAAATCCGGTATGTTTTTTAAACATTACTCTTATCAAATGCTTGAAAAGTTTTCTAACATGTCACATTTTGCCAGAAAATGTACTGGTTCAACAAGCTTGCATTTTGCAATCCAACTTAGAGAAAGCTACTAAAGACAATGCTTCATTACACCAAAAAATTGGTATGTGTATTTACTATTTTTGGCTGTTTTTTCATTGGCAATGTCATAAGAATTGTCAATATGTTAGTTTGATTTTTTGCTGTGCAGGAAGAGAGGACAAGCTCAGTGCAGATAACAGAAAAGTGGTCGACAATTACCAAGTTGAACTTTCTGAACAAATATCCAATTTGTTCAATATGGTTTCTTCATGTCTATCCCAGCAAAATGCACACCTTCAGGGTGTTAACAAACTTTCCCAATCTCGTTTAAAGGCACACAGCAAGGTATCAAACTGTTTTGTTCTTTTTGTTTTCTAACAATCAATGAGTAGTTTCTTGTCTGAAATAAATTTTCAAGGCTATCATAAAATTTTGCTGAACATTGCTAATGCTCTAAGAGTTGTCTAACTTTGTAACACTATTTGAAAATTTGTTTATCCAGGCCATTCTAGAAATGAAAAAAAAGGTACAAGCTTCAAGGAATTTATATAGTTCTCACTTGGAGGCAGTGCAGAATGTAGTCCGCTTGCACAAGGCAAACTCGAATGCTTGTCTTGAGGAAGTTTCAGCATTGACAACTTCAAGTGCTTGTTCCATTGATGAGGTACGCCTGTGTTAACTTGTTTCATTTCTTGTAGTGACTTTTGGTGTGTTTTAAAAATTGTCTTGTGGATTTCAGTTTCTTGCTTCAGGAGATGAGACAACATTGTCGTTATTTGATGAACTTCAGAGTGCTCTCTCGTCCCACCAGGGAGAAATGGTACTCTTTGCGAGGGAACTGAGACAGGTTGGTTCACCGAGATATAAAATTTTGTTAGATAATACATATATTGGCGTCTGTTAACTGATTGTTTTCTCTGCTCCTAATATGCAGAAGTTCCACGCAACGATGGAGAAAACACAGGAGATGTCTGAATACACAAGTACGTTCTTTCAGAAGCTTCTGGAAGAGTCTAAAAATGCTGAGAGTCGAGCTGCAGAGGCAAATGATAGTCAAATAAACAGCATCATCGATTTTCAGAAGACTTACGAGGTCATCATACTACATCTCTTCAAGTTTGACGCTGAACATTTTTGCTTGATCCCATCTATAACTGATGTGTGTTGTGCAGGCTCAGTCAAAATCTGATACAGAGAAACTTATAGCGGATTTAACTAACCTAGTCTCAAGTCACATTCGTCGCCAAAACGAATTGGTTCGTCGCTTCTTCCTTCATTTGTTTCTTTCTCTGTTCCACTTTATGTTATATAAAACTGTATTGTTTTGCATGGCAGGTTGATTCAAGACTCCATAACTTTAAAGATGCTGTCTCTTCCAACAAAACTTTCTTGGACGAACACGTCTCTACTGTAAATAATCTGGCTAATGACGCAAAAAGAAAGTGGGAGACATTTTCCATGCAAGCTGAAAATGATGCTAGCGAAGGTGCTGATTTCTCGGCTGCAAAACATTGTCGAATGGAGTTACTACTTCAGCAATCGTAAGTTCCTTACTATGTTTTGCTATTCCTTTTGAGTTACAACTTTTTCAGTTACACATTTTAATCTCTCTTTATCCTTCTATGCGTTAGTGTGGGTCATGCGGAATCAGCTTTCAAACACTGTAAGATAACTCATGAATCTCTAAAGGAGATGAACAGTAAGCAAGTCGCAGATGTCTCTTCACTTGTTAGGTAAGTGGTTTAAGTTTTGCAGATATATTTCTGAATCACGATCTCTTCATCCCCTGTAGAAAATGCATTGCATCTACATTTTATGTATTTGCTTCTCAATGTTATGCTAAACTTCAATATAATTGTTTGGCTTAGGTCTGCTTGTGATAATAACGAGCAGCACGATGCTGAAGTAGATTCAGCAAGGATTGCGGCTGAGAAGGATGTAACGAAGACCAGCGATGAGATAATCCAGCAGATTGACCGTGAGCCCATGACTGTTTATTTTGTCCATTTGAATAAGATCATCTCTCAGGCCTAAAAGAGTTTCTTGCAATGATCATTAATCATAAATTGATATCCTTGTAATCTTTCAGGAATGTCAGAGGACGAAAAAGAGTCTGTATCACAAATCCTGGAAAATGTCAAGTCGCATGAAAAAACTCTTGATAGTTTTCAACAAGATCAGTGTTGTCAAGCCAGATGCATTGAGGATAAAGCTCAAGAAACTTTTCAACAAAGATACATGGTACGTTTTATTCCTCACTGCATAATATTAACATATACTCTCTTTACTCTTAGAACCGTTTTATCCTCAAGCTCTCATTTGGTGAAACCACAGGAATATGAGCCCACAGGGACAACTCCAACAAAGAGTGAACCAGAAGTCCCAACCAAAGCCACCATTGAATCACTACGAGCCATGCCAATAGAGACATTACTTGAAGAGTTCCGTGAAAATAACTCTTATGAATCCTTTGCGGCCAAGGAATCTAAACCACAACAGCTAACACGGTCGCCTCTCTCACAGGTCAACTAGGGAACCACCTCTGTTTCCATCCTCTTCTGTTGTCAAAAACCTCAAATCAGTGTGTCTGTGTCTGTATAACTATTAATCTGTGTACACATTTGTGAAAGTGTGGGATCAATCAATGAAGAGTCAGATTCTTCTGACACAGTTTCTGGGTTTTAAAGTTATGAAAAACAATCCCTTAACTATGTATTCAACTTCTTTCACCTTCGATGAAATATTCATCTTTGTAATGTATGATTTCTTACTTCATTTCTCACAGCAATCTAAGGTCTCAGAGTGGGGTTGTTCCAAAACATCAACATAATGCGAATATTGGATCCTTTTTGCTCATGTTGTTATGTGATATGCATGCAAATACCACTTGATCACTTTCTATATATGACTCAACCATTAAGATGCTTTCAAATCCCAACAATGAACATTTTAAGTGGAAGATCAAGTAGCATTTTGTGAAATGCCACTTCAAAGATTCATCTTTCTCAATTCTCATGAGAATTTCAGGACATCATAAGCATGAGATTCCCCCATAGAATCCTCTTTTACCATTTTGGAAAAACAATTATGAACATCTTTTTGTTCGTGCTTGTTTTACAAAAAGCTTTACAACTCAGCTCAGTAACTATTCACTTAGGTTTATTTTATTACAATCACATTTGTGTATATATATAACAAGCTTTTGGAATTAGGTCACTCATCTTAGAAAGTGGAACATCAATAAAAAGGAATCAATATATCCACCCAGAGAATTGGTGATACGCCTGCAGGTTCATATACACAAAAGATGCAAAGTAAAGTCTTGTAGCTAGGTAATATTTCACAATTATAGCAATGGAAAATACATAACTAGCAAAAAAAGTTGTGGAGGTTTGTATTTCTCGTTTTCAGGTAAACGGGAATTATGAACAAAAATATTCTGATTTTGAAGCATACCAGAAAATTGGGTTTCGTGTGGAAGTAATAAGTAGATTGCTAAAATTGTTAACTGTACGAAGACTCTTTGCTTCACTTTTTTGGCGTTATCAAGTGAAAATTGCTCAAATATAACCGAACATATATTAAATATTTATGTATATACTAAAAAAAAGCTTTCTCCTAAAAATCTTCAACTGATTGATTCTTTAAATTTAAAAGAAATTTGATGTAGTTTGAGTAACGTTGTTCAAATTTTATCTACTTAAGCACACAAAAAATACATATCAACCAAAAGAATATTACCAAAGTAATGAGCCTATAGGTATAAGAACCACAAAGCACGAGTTTCAGATTTCTCGATTGACAATTTTGAAGAGAGATTCCACTGAAACGTGCAAATTAGTGAACATACGATCGTTATGCTGCTGCCATAAGCTTTAAAAACCGTTCGTTAATCTTTATTGTTTGGTAAAGAATTATTTTAAGGTTTTTTATACC
Organism: Cardamine occulta; assembly: GCA_028015245.1. NCBI lineage: Eukaryota > Viridiplantae > Streptophyta > Magnoliopsida > Brassicales > Brassicaceae > Cardamine > Cardamine occulta. Next base: position 14,016,378 of record CM051377.1, on the reverse strand, counting down.
GTAAAAATAGTAGGCAAATGACCTCTACTTGAGCATAGAATCCTCAAATAAGTTATGGAAACCAAATCCATATATATATATATTCCAAGTCCTAACTTTAACTAAGACATTCATTAAATTACGGACAAATACATATGAGAATGCCCTAAAAGAACTCAAGAACTAATAAAACCACCGATAAGAAAAATGCTGATCAAAGACAATGAACAGATTTGAAAAAAAAAATTAGATTTGAAGAATATCAAATAGAAAAAGAATTAAAATTTTAAAAATTCAACCGGATGCATATCTTTCTAATCATAGTGAAGAGTAAAAAACTCCGGATCAGATTAACATTATTCTAAAAATTATCTTTTCTTATCTTCCTCCTCATTTTTAGCCTATATATATGTTACAACAAACTTCTTTACACTTATCAAATTCTCTCCTTCTTCAAGTTGATACTCAGTACCAAACAGAACAGAAACAACAGATCCCATATCTTTGGATCAATGGGTGCTTCAAATATTGCTTCTGCATTATTATTGCTTGTATTAATCAATTTAAGCAATCTTAATATTAAAGGAATTGATGCTTTTCATCAGATTTACGAAAATTTGCAATCTGAATCAGTAGAGTCAGTGAATCATCTTCAGAGAACTGGTTTTCATTTCCAACCTCCAAAGCACTGGATTAACGGTACATTGATCTTTTCCTCTCTTTCAAATATAATTTAGTTATAAATACTTGTTTCGTAGTGTTAAATGATTTTTGTTTTTTTTTAGATTTCTGTTCTAATATGAAAGTTGATTCTACTACACGTTATTTTGCATAGCCAGATAAAATATCCCCAATTCTGCAAACCCAATTTTTGGTCTTGATTAAAGCATCTGCATATATATATTATGGCCATATATTTCTGTAAAATATTATCTTTTTAGCCAAAAGGCAAATTTTGTCTTTGAGTGGAAAACAATGTAGTTAGTTTTCTAGTGGAAGAAAGCAATGTTTAAGCATGACAAAATCCTTTTTTTCATTTTCATTATGTTATCACATACACTAGACAGATTTGTTCTATATTATAGCAGATCGCTAATCGAATTTGATCATTTTTAGGATAATTATAATTTTTGAAGGAACAAATTTTCTAGTCGATGAACATAGAGTATAGTTAACTAATGAGCTTGAGGAGAGATTGATCGTGACCGAGTAATAAATAACAATAAATAAAAAAGTTTTTGCTACCCTCTCTGTTTTTTGTTGCCAACAGCTACACTTTACCCTCTTTATTTCACGTTTTCAAGTTGTTCTACTTCTACCAAAGACTTTCATGTGATATGTTTTTTCTTCTTTTCTTCATGTGATATGTTGTATCGCATATCGTCTTATCTTATCTTTTTTTACTCAAAATCGAAATCTAATTTTTATTAAGTCAACTTGAAACTAACCTCGTTTCCTTTGTTTTCGTGTGTTGTTATGTATTCTCCGCTTGCCATTTTCGACAATTCCAACAGATCCTAATGGTAAATTTATCAGAAAATACTTTTGTAATTTCTTAAAATATATACACAAAATCATCTAATTTAGTGTTTTCGAAAACAGGTCCAGTATACTACAAAGGTTTCTACCATCTCTTCTACCAATATAACCCAAAAGGTGCGGTTTGGGGTAATATTATTTGGGCCCATTTGGTTTCCAAAGACTTGGTCAATTGGGAGGCTCTTGAACCGGCTATCCAGCCCTCCAAATGGTTCGACATCGGAGGTACATGGTCTGGTTCAATAACAGTTGTACCGGGAAAAGGACCGATTATCCTCTATACCGGTGTTAACCAGAACCAAACTCAGATACAAAGCTACGCAATTCCAGAGGATCTATCAGACCCATACCTAAGGAAATGGATTAAACCGGACGATAACCCGATAGCAATGCCAGACTATACAATGAACGGTTCAGCATTCCGTGACCCAACCACGGCTTGGTTATCCAAAGACGGCCATTGGAGAACGGTTGTGGGGTCAAGGAGAAAGCATCGAGGAATCGCTTACATCTACAGGAGTCGAGATTTCAAGCATTGGGTCAAAGCTAAGCACCCGGTTCACTCTAAAGAGTTAATCGGTATGTGGGAATGTCCTGATTTCTTCCCGGTTTCCTTAACCGATTTCGAAAACGGTTTGGACTTGGATTACGTCGGTCCAAACACCAAGCATGTGTTGAAAGTTAGCTTGGATATAACCCGATACGAGTATTACACGCTTGGTAGATACGATCCTAAGAAGGACCGGTACATACCGGACGGTGATTCTCCTGATGGTTGGGACGGTTTAAGATTCGATTACGGTAATTTCTATGCCTCCAAGACATTCTTTGACTACAAAAAGAACAGAAGAATCTTGTGGGGTTGGGCTAATGAATCCGACACCGTTGAAGATGATATTTTAAAGGGTTGGGCCGGTATTCAGGTATATTTTCTAAATTAAAAACCCATAATTTTGTTTGATATAATGAAATTTTATGTTAATCAAATGAAATTATTGGTTAACTACAGATAATTCCAAGAACGGTGCTTCTTGATTCAAGCAAGAAGCAATTAGTGTTTTGGCCTGTTGAAGAGATAGAGTCGTTAAGAGGTAACTACATCCGAATGAACAACCATGAGATCAAGATGGGTCAACGCTTAGAAGTCAAAGGAATCACTCCTGCTCAAGCCGATGTTGAAGTGACCTTCTATGTGGGAAGTCTAGAGAAAGCCGAGCCATTCGACCCGAGCTTCACGTTCAAACCGTTTGATTTGTGTAAGATGAAAGGCTCGAACGTGACCGGCGGTGTAGGACCTTTTGGTCTGCTCACATTAGCAACTCCTGATTTGGAAGAGTACACTCCTGTCTTCTTTAGAGTCTTCAAAGACACTTCCAATCATAACCCTAAGGTTCTCATGTGCTCCGATGCTAGACCGTAAGTTCCACGCATGCATGATCTCTCTTAATATATATACCATTATATGATATGCTTTTCATTTGATTAATCAAACTTTAACTTCTCTTATAGTTCGTCTTTAAAGCAAGACAAGGGTCCACTTCCAAAAGAAAGGATGTATAAACCATCGTTTGCTGGTTTTGTGGATACTGATATGGCTGATGAAAGGATCTCTCTAAGGAGTTTGGTACGCATCGATATTTTTTTTTGCTTGTTTGTGTTATTATGTATGTAAATTGTAATGTTACTTAATATGGAATTTAATTTTTACAGATTGATCATTCGGTAGTAGAGAGCTTTGGAGCATTAGGGAAGACGGTGATAACGTCAAGAGTGTATCCAGTGAGAGCAGTAAAAGAGAATGCGCATTTGTATGTGTTTAACAATGGAACACAGAGTGTGACTGTAGAGAGTCTCGATGCTTGGAATATGGAGACTCCTTTGCAGATGAATGATGGGGCTCTTTGATTTAGCTCTTCTCTATATAATTTAGCTAGCCTCATCTCTCTGTGACGTTAGGAAGAAAACTTTGGGATTTTCTGTTTTATGATCAATTTGGTTTGTACAGTCCATACTTTTTATATGGACTTTTGTACCATTCTGTTCCACTCAATAAACATTTAACTTTAAAATGCCAAATTTTGGAATTTATTAAAAAGAGAAGCCAAAAATCAGATTTACTAATAATAATCCTTAACATCAAAATTCACTGAAACAAGATAGTGTCAAAACACTAGAGATGGTCTTTCAAGGGAAACACAAAATATAACATATATAAAGCTTTTGGTGAAAAAAGAGATCACTTGATCTTCTTCTTAGGCCTCAACTGCAAAAGAATCAGAAATCAAAATTTAGCAATCTAATCACGTAAAATCTATAGAAATGTATAGTTAATAATAATCCAAAGAGACTAAAAACCAAACCTGGTTGCTGTGGCCACACTTCTTCTTCCTGCAGTTCACAGCCCTTGGGTGAAGACGAGCATAACACCTAAATCAAAAAGATTAACTTAACATGAGACACAACTTTAACACAAGACTTAAGATCACATCAAGACACAACTTTATCCATAGATAAGAATTTGATAAACGTAAACTTAGCCTATAACAACTAAAGGTATAACTGCAACAATTGAAATGAGGACTAACGAAGAAATTAAAATTCACAAAGGAAATGACATGACACAGAATCATTGGTCAGCTAACTTAATCCCCCATTAAGTATAATCATCAAACATGGTACCATTCAGAAAATAATGAAAAAGGATTCAAAAAGCTTACTTGCGACAGATCATCTTGTCTTGATTGTACTTACGAGCCAAAGCCATCAAAGAAGGCTCAATGATACCTCCCCTAAGCCTCAGAACAAGATGCAGAGTTGACTCTGTTTACAAACCAAAAGAGAGATTGAATCAAGCTAAAACTAATTTCATTTCCCAGAGAATCAAACACTAAAATTTTACCTTTCTGGATGTTGTAGTCAGCCAAGGTGCGTCCATCTTCAAGCTGTTTTCCAGCGAAGATCAACCTCTGCTGATCCGGAGGGATTCCTACAACAGAGTAAAAACGAATTGATAAGAGATCACAATTTTGAAAGAAAAAAAAAAAGTAAAAAGAAGTTACCTTCTTTGTCTTGGATCTTCGCCTTGACATTGTCGATGGTGTCACTGCTCTCAACCTCGAGAGTGATGGTCTTGCCAGTTAGAGTTTTCACGAAAATCTGCATCGTTGCGTTCGTCTTCTTCGCCGGAACTGTGGAAACGGCTCAATAAGGATAAAGAATGAAACTTTATAGTCATGCATTTTCTAGGGTTTTTGAGTGGATTTGTTTAGGATGGGCCTTTGATTCGAAAGCCCATTAACTTATCAACATTTCGACACTCCCTTATAAGCCCTACATTTTAGGGACCACCAAGTTTATTTACGACTTGATTGTTTTTCAACAAGACAATTACTAATGTATGGTATAAGAGAGATAATATGTGAATCTTTTATAAGGTGTGATTTGGAGAATGCTTTGCTCTCAAACTTTCAATTTTTTTTCTTCAAGTTTCTGACCAAATCTTGTGGTTATATTTTAAATTTGAACACAATAGTGTTCAAAATTTTCTACATAATATACTTTGTTTGGCAAATGAACTGCCTCGTGATCTTTTTCCCTCAGCAATGAAATTATTTAATCTTTACAATGTTTCCTTCATAATTCCCTAATTACGTGAATAATCAGCTTACTGATTCATTTTCTCCACAAAAAATGACAGAAGAGAAACATAGATATCGACGTTTCCCAACTTCATATTCATTCAAATAATTTGTTTTGGATGAGAACCTAAAAAGCTAAATAATCTGGTGAGTCCATGACTACTCAAGGTATAAGAACTATTATGGAAGCCAATTACTAAAGGCCAAAAGACTCGTATCATAGTAGAATAATGTTGTTCAAATTAACAAAGCATTCAACTTTAAAACTCTTCCACAATCTAACAAACTCCAGAAAAATTGTTCTGACAAAATGAAACACATGGAGCTAAACAAAGACGTCCCACAAGACAAAAGAAACTCAGAGCCTCCTTCCTCTTCTACCACCCTTTCGGCGGGTACTGTCTGTTGGGATGGGAGTAACATCCTCTGAAAACAACAAGTACAATGTTAGAATTGCTCAAGACATGTTACAACAGCTCAGAAATAAGATTAGAGTTTAAAGCTTACCGATACGGCCAATCTTCATGCCAGAACGAGCAAGGGCTCTAAGAGCAGACTGAGCACCAGGACCAGGTGTCTTGGTCTTGTTTCCACCCGTGGCACGGAGCTTAACATGTATGGCAGTAATTCCAAGTTCCTGTGTTTTGAATAGAAGTTCACAAACCAGTTAACATCCTTGAAACAAAGTGAGACCTTAAGGTTTCAAAACAGTTTCTTTAGGTCACATATATAGCAAAGTACCTTGCATCGCTGAGCAACATCTTGTGCAGCAAGCATAGCTGCGTAAGGTGAGGACTCATCCCTATCAGCTTTCACCTTCATTCCACCTAATCCATATCAAAAGAACAAAAGAGAATACTTAACAAAAATTGGAGGTCTTGTAGTGTATTCAAGATCAAGTGATCAATCAAAAACTGAAAACTCAAGAGAAGCTAGAGACAATTAAAGAGTTGCTTACCGGTGATACGAACAAGTGTTTCACGTCCAGACAAATCAGTAACATGCTGCAATAAGAGATACAACGTCACCATGCAATATATATGTGATGTATGATAATGGAAGCTCAATTAGTAAAAGAAACTCACAATGAAAGTATCATTGAATGAAGCAAAGATGTGAACAACACCAAAAACTTGCTCTCCCTCACGAACAACAGGTCCAAGAGTCACATTCTCTTCCTTTGGTTCTCTTGTCTTTCTCCTCGACGACTATACAAAAACAAACATAGCATTAAATTGCATTACGCTTCAACCATTAATTAATTGCATAATTGGAAAACACCAATCCCCCATATCATTTCAAATCGAGCTCAATGATACTCTAAAACCATAGCAATAGAGATCACAAAACTACACAATTAAAAAGATTGCATTTTTCTCACGAATGCAATCCAACAACTTGAGGACAATACCAGAGACAGGATCCAAACCTAAAATGATTGACACTTTCTAAGACTAACATATGAATTCTCAAATCAATCTGGTATAGTCAAAGAAAAACGAAAACGTTACACATGACGAAGCTTACCATGATTTAGGGCGTATAAATGAACTCGAATTTGAAAGAGGATCTAGCTCCTGTTGTTCCGCCTACACAGAGTTTGGCAAAGAGAGAAAGGCTGAAGATTCAGAAATCGATTTTATATTAGGGTTTATGATTTCTGAGTGAGAGTGACAAGCCTTCGTTAAGGGTTTCGAAATCTAATTTGGGCTGAATCTTAATATTTGGGCTATCAGTCTTCGGCTTTATTAGAAAACGCTGTCGTTTGGTGGTTAGGAAAAGAACAAAAGTAAAAAATTTGACAGCTGTGGGATTTGAACCCACGCCCTTTCGGACCAGAGCCTAAATCTGGCGCCTTAGACCACTCGGCCAAACTGTCTTTTGTTATAGTTTTGGAATATAATTATTTAAATACAAATAATTTGGTTGCTAATATTATTTTCAATTTTAGACCACAACTATTTAGTATCTACTATTTTCATCTTTAGATAAGTAGTCGAGAAGACATAAAACAAAAGAGAGATTTCGAAATTTCAATTCAGTTCAAAGTGTCAAATATTTATTTATGAGACTCGAGCAATCTCAACAGCTCTTTTGAGGGCTCCTAAGAGGCTTCTCATGATTCTTTCTTCTCCCGGAGGTGCCTTATCTTTCTTCCGCCCATTACGCGTCGCTTGGAACACCAAACCACTCTCTTTGATTTGAAAAACCAAACAATCTATGTAAACCGGAACATCAGTTTTGCCTTCATCCTCCATCACAATGAATCCTAACCTCGCTCCTCCACTTATTTTATCCACCTGCTCATTCACAAAAAACAAAAAAAGTAGCTTGTTAGCTCTTGTAATTACAACTTCTGATGTCTATTGCTATAAAGTTTTTGTAACTTCTCATAGACTAACAATTTATATGATCCGTAGCCAACGTTGTTGACATAATTTGCACATTTTGTTTACCTTGAGAGGAACAGGAAGAGGCAGATTGGCTCCTTGGCAAAGACTGTTCGCCCACTGTAAGAAAAAATTAATTGAAAAAAATGTTTAAAAATATTTCGCTGAAAAGAGGGTTCGAACCTCCGACCTTGTGGTTAACAGCCACACGCTCTAGCCAGCTGAGCTATTCCAGCTTTTTCTTTACTATTTCATATTGTACCTGAAAAAGAAGAGTTTCGAATCTTGCGAGATCTGTATCCATGGGAAGTTTCATGGTACCCAGCGAAACGCCGTCTTCCTCCTCCGCCCTGACGCCTCCGCTTCCCGGCGAAGCATTTGCTACAATTAGCCTCTTAATTTTCAGGACGTTTCTGATACTCTCTGCGCCATTCTTCGGAAGATTGAGTAGCATGCAACGATTGGAGGGATGGCGAAGCAATCTAGCCGGAGATCGGACGCTTACAGTAGGTGGAAAGAAGAGAGTCGCTGAGAAAGCCATTTTCGTATTGTCGAATTGAGTTATTCACAGAGAGATAGCTTTTTAGAGGATATGAGTTGAAACATGAATAACTAGATGACGTGTTTGTTTTTATGCCGTTGATTGTCATTTCTTATTTCGATGTACACTATGAAGAAAAACTAGGAATTGATAGGAACGACCCAAAATTACAAAAAGTAGAAGCAGTGCCTTGACGGATTTAAAAATCTATTCTTTTGATCAAGTAGGGTAAAAACAATTCCACAATAGTATCAAATGATCAGTAACACAGTTATAGTTTTTCATTTCATAAACAATTTTACAAATGCTTCTTCTCCTCAACAAAAACTCATCTGCCCTAATCGACCACTTTGGTCCTCAGAATCTTCACTTCATGGATAGGCCTGAAATTTGAGAACAGGAATGGGAGATTGTCTTCAATCACCCGATTTTTCAATGGGGTTAACACACGCTAATTCCAAATTTGAGTAAACATTACCTGTCGGTGTTATCGGTTTGGACACTACCGAGCCTCTTGATCACCTCCATACCTCGACATACTCTGCCAAATATTGTGTGCTTTCCTACAAAAGCAGATGTTAAAAGAAAGAGTAACAATAAGTGATAATTCTCTTGGTAAACATGGACAAGGATCTCAAAACATGGTAGCACGTTAAAACCGGTGCATTCCAGGGATGAATGTGTTTTTACCATCCAAGGACGGTTGTGGTGCAAGAGTGATGAAGAACTGACTCCCATTTGTATTGGGACCAGCGTTTGCCATTGATAAAATTCCAGCTCCTGTGTGCTTCAACTCTGGCTTGATCTCGTCCTCAAACTTCGACCTAACAAAAGGTAAAAGGACCCATATGAAAAATGCTAAAACAATCTACCACATGAAAACATTCATAAAATTTAAACCTAGAAAGTGAAGCTTTGGGGTTTCAATCCTCTAGGACCCAAAACAAGAATGAAACGGGACTGTGAATGGAGCAACCTGAGCTTAACATTTTGACAATGTCAGTGTCAACTAACTTGAGACTTCTATAACCTTGTGCAAATCGATTATATCTAATATCTATCATAATGGAAACTAAATTTGTTTGTAAAACCTAATGGAGCTACTTAACTAAAACTCTATCAGAGCATAGCCATATCTGATCCAAATTCGATTACGAATCCATCGAATCAACAAGCAAAGCTAGCACTAGTTTAAAGAAATGCGATGATGAGATAAAACATTGAGACATACCCATAAATGGATTCACCGCCTCTTCCAGTTCCTGTAGGATCCCCACCTTGCACCATGAAATCCTGAAACAATTCAATACCAATCTTACAAATTCATCACAATGATGATATCCGTACAGCAAAAATTAGATTGGAAACAGGAAACAGACCTTGATGATTCTGTGAAATAGAACGTTGTCATAGTAACCTCTCCGGGATAGCTCAACGAAGTTCCGGCAAGTTCTCGGTGAGTGTTTGTAATACATCTGAGGAATGTACACAAATCAAAACATTATACACCCTAAACCTTGGTCTAAAACCCTAAATCTTCACAAGAAGAAGTTCGATTCGAGAAGAATACAATCTGAATGGAAACAACAGATATGAAATTCTAGATCTCAAGTTCGTGCTAGCTATGAATGAATGCAATGGCAGCAATTTGTTTTTTTCGTTTATTCGAAGGCGAAGTAGGAGATAATAGTGAGAGAGAAGTAACCTCGACGGTGAAGGGACCCATGGAGGTCTCCAGCGTAACTTCCGGTGGACTTCCTTCAGGTCTCGCCGCCATTTTTTCAGAGAGAGAGAGAGAAGCGTCTGGTCGAGAATCGAAGCAAACAAAGATGTGTGAGCTACTCTACTACCTTTATCGGGTCGGATCTGATTCTTCCTCACTTATGGGTCGAGCCGAATTTAATTGAAACGTTTGGGCCTTATGTCATCATCTCTTGTATTGCGCATATTACCCCTTTAATCATATTTTCACACCACTCACACAAATTAATAAAATTCATATTTTTATTTTTTTTTGTCGTCTTAATAAAATTCATATATAATACTATCATTATTTATTACTCCAAATATAATATAGTATAAGTTATAACCCTCTTTTTCATGCATTACTTTTAATCAAATATATTTTCAATGATTTAAAGTTTCATGTTTAAAGGAATATTGAACCAAATCAATGATATATTCCTACAAAAACTTCAAAATCTGTATTGGAACCAAACTTAAAACTAATCTAACATGCGATTCATTTGTTAGTCTGCTATGAATATTTAAGCATCGGATTTTAGTATGCTATATCAATTTTGAGTTTGGCTGCCTCCAATAAAAATTTTGGGTCTTTAGGAATATTTAATTTAAAACATATAGTTTCTACATACCGTGATATATATATGTAATGATCTGTAGGTCAAATATATACAATTGATAAATGTACTTAGGAACAACTATGATTAATTTCTTCATCTCCATATTTATAAAACTTGACACACACGACATGAAATAGCTTACGACATTGGTACAATTTAAAAACTTCAACAATAGCCGCCTTTTTCGGCTTATTATACAAAGGATTAGTCTATTATCACCACATAAATATATTGAAACTATATATTCTCATATGAGATATAACACTTCACTCAGTGGCGCTTACTCTCTATATAGATATGATTTCACGGTAAATAGCCACCGCCACCTTCTCCGCTACCAGCACCGCCACCGTGACCAGATCCAGCAGCTGCATAACCTCCTCCACCACCTCCTCCACCTCCGGAACCACCACCACCACCTCCTCCACCATGTCCACCAGCTCCAGCACCACCACCGTATCCCTCTCCAGCTCCACCTCCAGCTCCGTAACCACCACCATGAGCTCCTCCTTCACCAGAACCTCCTCCTCCACCGCCACCATTTCCACCTCCTCCGCCACCTCCATGTCCACCGGCACCTCCACCTCCATATCCTCCTCCAGCACCACCGCCTTGTCCACCACCGTACCCGCCACCATGTGCACCGCCACCTCCTCCACCACCGCCTTCTCCGCTTCCTCCACCTCCACCATGCCCACCAGCTCCTCCGCCTCCATATCCAGCTCCACCACCTTCACCGCTTCCACCTCCGTAACCACCAGATCCTCCACCACCACCAGCACCACCACCATGTCCACCGCCTCCACCTCCACCAATACCACCATGTCCACCTCCATACCCACCAGCTCCACCGCCTTCACCGCTTCCACCTCCGTAACCAGATCCTCCCCCAGGACCACCACCGCCACCTCCGCCAGCACCACCACCATGTCCACCACCTCCACCTCCGCCAATACCTGCAGCTCCCCCGTAGCCAGCACCGCCACCTTCTCCACCGCCACCACCAACACCAACACCAACACCAACACTCAAACCACTTTTAACGCCATAGGCAGCGACTTCAGCCTCGGATTCTGATGAGGTGAGGAGTGCTCGTCTTGCAGAACATAACCCTAAACTTATTAAGAAACATAGAAAGAAGAGATTGTTGTGATTAGCCATATTTCACTCTACTCTCTTAATGTTTAGTTGTGTGATGAGTTTGCTTGAGAATGTGTTCGTATTTATAGGCATTTCATGAGACCCAACCGCGTTTGTCCCATATAGGACTGATGGATGTCTTTTAAGTTCACTAGTTGGGCCCCAGACCTAACCTATCAGTTTCATTTTATTATCTTATGTGCTTTTATCTAGGAATGTCATTATAGGTAATCCTTAATTTTATATACACACAAACTATATATAACACCGTCATAGTTATATGTTTTAAAAATTTTAGGTAGATAAACATTTCTGAGACGTTTCCTATGAAATGGTATTTTTATAAAATACAAATTCTTCATTTCGTAGAGATGATTGATAGTTCATATACAATTTAAGGAAAATCGATCATTTTAGAAAACACTCAAATTCTATATCTAATATGTAAGACCCGATGTCTGGAAAATTTGTGATGTATGAAAAAATTTTAAATAATGAATTTGACTATCTTTAAAATGCACCCTTTTCTTAGGCATTTGCTTATAAAATAGTTTCGTTAAGCGTGTTTCGTTAAAGTACGTAATAACTTCAAAATGAACAATTTACTGAAAAGTAAATTTGAGTATTGTACGAGTGAAAATAAATTATGAAAAAATCATAGTAATCTGCAAAATCAGTCGATAAATCTTCAGAGTTTTTCCAATATATGTAGTACATCAACTTCTGGACGAAGATGAAGCCACATGCACAAACTATGGCGTCGGTATGTTATGTTACATAAAATTTTAATGACATGAAATACTAAGCTACACTAAACATATATTCTCGATTATCGGTGCGTTTAAGTCTTAAGAAGTTTGAAAAAGATATCGACCACTAATTAATAACACTTCTCGTTTATAGACGGTAGACCGATGTACTTTTATCCACATATATTTTGTATCACTGTATGTTTTATACACTAGTTAGAGTTGGAGGGTTATAGTTTTACTATTGTATATCACGTACCAATATTTATGGGTCATGGGTGAATAACGAACATACGAACACTAATAATTTCAGATTCACTTATCACTAAGTAGTGCCATTTACTTGTGTGTGTATGTTTGGTTGTCTCCCATAATGCATAACAACATATATAATAACATAATTGTATAGTTAACCAGACCTAATTTCTACGTATTATATATCATATTATATTATTCTTTATGGATATCTGACTCACTCCTCTGTCTACACTCTACACGAACTTACAATATAATATAGCACATTTTTCATTATTTCCTTATTTAACACATACGAAACTTCGTGAGAAAAACCTTTGGCGATATCATTAGTAAATCCGACTTTTTTTTTATAACATAAAATCTCCAAATCAAAATCCAAGAAATTTTTTGAAATATTCTATTTGTCACTTTCAAAATATGTTTAGTATATATCCAAATGAATGACACACCAAAGATCAAATGTATCTTAGTAATTTGTATTGGAGTTATCACTAACTCACAATCTATATTCAAATACGATAAAATTTTGTTGTTGACAAAAAAAAAGAATGATATGCAAATTATATATATATATATCATATTCTTATATACATATTATACAGTTTTTTTGTCCAACATTATACACTATATTATCAGTGCATTTTTAAAGTTTGGTCAGATTATAACGTTTAAATATTATATATATATATATAGCATTAAAAATTATGCGTAAAAAATATAATACTAGTATGCATTAAATTTTAATTTAGAATACTACTACTTCAGAAAAATTATAGAAACAGAAATACAATAAAGAAATACACACTATATAAATCATCACATAGCAATAAAAAAATTCTTTATTATTATATGGTATAGTGGAAATTCTATTATATATCATAAATTTAACAATAAAAGCGAACAGCTAAATACATTGTTTATGTAAATAATACTTTCGATGAAGATTGTTTCCGATCCGATGATATTGACAACAGTAAACTTTAAACTTTCATTTTAGAATTTCTATACATTTTTCGTTATTTAGAAATTTTGGAAATTTATTTTTTTATTAAAAATGAAAGCCATGTGAAATCCTCATGATTATTAGTGTTTTGGCAAGTGCGCCATCCAGCAAATTAGCAACACTAGAAAAAAATACTTTCCAATCGCATACCACTTGTTATTCTATCTATTAGACTATTAAGAAAGTTAATTTATAAGCATAAATAAAATCTCTAAGTCTAAGTCTCTATCCCTTCTGTTTGTTATTAATCGTTAGTGGAACCTGTTCACTGAATAGCAAAAAAAAAAAAAAAAAAAAAACACTTCATGACAATTGATCTTCTAATTTCATGAATATTAACATAATTTCATATATTAATTTTGTTTTCTTTCTATATGCTCTATATTATTTAAGGCCAATAAGATATAACCTTAAAAGAGTATCGATAGAAGCCATCTGAATAATCTGAATTATTATTTTTAATAACTATTGAAAGTATTTAATGTGGTAAAATGATATAATGTATGTAAATTATTAAAAGAAATAATTAGAGAAAGCTAACTATTAGCTAATTATTAATACGTGTACAAACTAAAAAAAAAATAATTTTCATCATGAAATACGTATTATATATGTTTATGGTTAAAAAATATAAAACAATTTCTCTTGGTTTGCATGAATAACAATCTTGAAGAGTTTTTATAGAATATGAAAACTGCGTTAAAAAATAAAATCTTAGGTTTTTATACACAAATCTACTGAATTACTCCAAATCCAGTAATTTTCTAATGATACATTTGCACAAAAACATTCACCCACTTCAAGATTGTTAGCTCGTTAATTCTAATAAATAAGTATTAATTCTAATAAAATAAGTAATGAATGTGAAAATTGGGTGGATATGTTAACCGAGTCGAACCAAACTGGAACTAATTAATCCGAGTTGAACCGAACCTCCTTAATAGACTTGGCATTTTACGGAACCGAACTAAATTGAACTACGAAAATGTTCCTATGCCCATCATTTATGTATTCCTCGTTGATTGGTTTAGCATTTTACTTAGTTATTGGACTATATTACCTTTTACTTTTTTCTTTCTAGTAATGTTGATTGGTTTATAGTGCATTACATTAAAAACAAACATTTCTATGTACCACTCAATATTAAACATCATTTTACTAGCCAGACTAATTCATTATTAATATTTAATAGGGTAATGCAATCAAACTTAACACATCTAAAGTATAACACACATGAAATCGAACTGAACGCTAATAATACTGAACCAAACCGGATCGAATCAAAATGACTTTGATTAGAGATCATTACAATTTTACTCAAATCAAACTTGGCCTGAGGCAAACCCGGAAATAAAACGAGATGCCCATTTAAATGTGAAAGGGTTGGCCGCAATGAAAAAGTGTTTAGTTTGTACTTGTAAAATGGACCCAACCATTTCACTTTGTTTCGCAAGTGCCTCCTTTAATATTTTCCTAAACTTTTGACAAATGGGTTTAGGCTTATGATTATCAGGAAAGATATAGAAAGGCACATTTATCTACAGTTTAAGAACTTATACATCTACCAAAAAAACTTATAAAAAAGACCGAATCAATTTGACAAAATAAATTGATATTAATTATATAACATTATAATTATAATTGAAATGCCGTCAAAGAAGAATATATTCGCAATGTGCAAACTAAATGCTACATAATAATCAACATTATGTATGCTTTTGACTGTTTAGATGATGATATAACTAAAGTATAATTTGATGACAGTAAAACTTACAAAGCGACTTTTTTCATCCGGATGTTGTTTGTTAAAAACGTGAATATGTACGGATGCAAATGTCACTATTGCATATCACGTATTTCTTCTTCTTCATCCTTATGCAACATGATCAGTGCAAACATAACCATCCTCTAAAAAAACAATTGACTATTTTACCTTTAATCCGAGCCGTTGAAATTTAGTGTTGGTCAAAACATCTATGATCATGCATTGATATATGGAATTATGGACTCCCTTTCTAGGCAATATCTTTAAAATAGGAACGTTAACGTAGGCATTGAGTGACATAACATGAACATTAGTGATTAAGGTCTTTTCGAATAAGAATTAATCACAAAACAAAGAAAGGGTTTTCGAATTAAAAGACTTAATTATTTTCAACGAAAAACAAACGAGGTTAATCATTTTCCATCACACCTCTTTCGTACAACCCAACAAAAGAAAAATTCAAGTTCACTCTTCCACTTTCCAGAGACGTTTCTCAACATCGAGCTTGAAGCAAACATAAACATCATGTGAAGCCTGAACTATCTGATCATGAGAAAGATCACGAACGCCCCAATCACTCATACATATCTCTTTATCTTTCCTCACACCTTCGTGTCCCAAACACGCATCCACAATTACCTCAAATGAACTATTACGAAGCCACCCATCAAGATAGTCCTTTATGTCAAGAAGTCTCCGTATCTGCAACCGATGGTGGAACCTCTCGAGCTTGCCCTTGTCTTGGCTGTTCCAGACGCCAACGAAAGTGATTCTT
Organism: Cardamine occulta; assembly: GCA_028015245.1. Lineage (NCBI taxonomy): Eukaryota > Viridiplantae > Streptophyta > Magnoliopsida > Brassicales > Brassicaceae > Cardamine > Cardamine occulta. Next base: position 14,000,238 of record CM051377.1, on the reverse strand, counting down.
TTATCATTCAAGAAACTTCGGAGGACGTAAGGGACGTAGCTACAGTAAGACAGTTGGATGATGAGACAGCGGATACCGACGCATAATTGGAGCACTAAGCCTGAACCACCAGGTGTCCACTGGACGCCGAGTCCGACAACGAGAGGGTGTTTCGAGCGAAGACGGCTGAAGAAGAGGATGGAGTGGATCCATCGACAGATCTCTGAGGGAGTATGAGTGACTGTGACGATCAACTTTTGTCCAAAGAAATCAATGTATTGTTCTTGTTGGTAAAGATGGTGCTTTGGGATTCTTCTGATCCTCCGAGCCATTGATCTTAGTATAAAGAGATACAGAAAAAGTTAGAGAGTTTGAGGAGTTTAAATAGATATTAATCCAAACGTTCAAGAGAGGAATATTATGATAGCAAAGTGTTAGGTTGTATCCCTCAAAGGTGTCGATATAGTTTGAATCTTAGAAACAGAGTAACACAAGAACTGTAAGAGCAAAACAGAGAACGATAAGAGAGAAAGAGGAGTACACAAAGAAATGAACCGGTGTTACAAGGATTATAAGTGATCTTTCACGCTTATACACTCAAGAACTCATTTTGTGTTTCATTCCCTGTTCTACCCAAGAAAACAAACTCTCAAAGCTTACACCTTTTATGTTTTTCTCAAACCTTACACCTTTTATGTTTTCTCTCACCCTTAGAGCATGTGCAGTGGTAGAGACTCTATGGTACTGAGAGATTCTCAAAGTTTCTCATTTGAGAATTGATTATATTCTGTCTTCTAGTTTTTATTATTTTATATCATTGAGAACCCACATGAGAAATTACCATTACAAATGTTCTTATGATCTGTTTTTCTCACTACTCTCTCCCTCACGTCCAAATTGCCTTTTTATTGTGCTTCAAAACGAATAAAGGAGGCTCCTTAGAAAGAGTTACAGCGTAAACTCTGTTTTTGTCGAAAAGTTTGAAAATTTTTAATATCAAAATGACTAAAAATTGTATATTAGTATGTTGAAATTTTTTTTAAATACCAAATTAATGTTATAAGTAGCAACTACAATTGCTACTACAGTTACGATTGTAGTTGTTTCTACCACAACTTTAACCATTTCATATACAGTTTAAAGAGTTACATTTATATACGTTTCTATATATTACAGGTAATTAGATAGGGTTATACAGGTTTTCTTTTAAGTAAGGGTTATACGGTTACGTGATGGTTATGATCTGGTAATTAAACATTTAACAATTATAAAGCATAATAGTTAGTCATTCAATTAATAAAGGTCCGTCGTACAATTGGCATGGAATCAAATGAACATATGTAAATCATACGTTATAAAGCTCTTTTGTCTACGTAGTACGTACGGATGCCAACTTCACTAGTTTACACTTTCTTTTGTCTTTAATTGTTAGCTCAAACCCAATTAAGTGGGGAAAGTAAGAAGCAACAACTCCTCTTCCGGGACCCTAACAAATCAACTAAACTCAATATCAAACAATTAAAAAACGCTCATCATTAACTAGCTACTAATTATTCCTAATCAATCACTGCATAATACTACCACTATATAAACACTTGTCCATCTCCCATTAGTTTCACAACACAAGTACAAAACATTTCAATACCTTTCTTTAAACCCCAATTGCAAGAGAGAATTATCAGAATGGCGAAAGAATCCACCACCATTGACGTAGGCGAGCCGAGCACCGTGACCAAAAGTTCAAGCCATGTCGTAGTGAAGGAGAAGAAGAAGGGCTTTGTGGCAGCCGCTGCAGGAGGTGGCTCCAAGAGAGGTTTGGCCGTATTCGATTTCCTCCTCCGTGTGACGGCCATAGCAGCCACACTCACTGCTTCCATTGTCATGTTCACCGCCCAGGAGACTCTTCCCTTCTTTACTCAGTTCCTTCAGTTCCAAGCCAATTACGATGACCTTCCCACGTTTCAGTACGTCCATTCTCATTAATAGTTACTAATTAAGTTACATCATGATTACACAACTAATGCATATAGAATATCTTTAAATGCCGTAAAACATACTTCTTTGTTATAGTTTTCTTGAAACCAAATTTTTAAATTCGAGTTATTACTTTGTCAAATCATGTTCCGGTTTTTATGTAATTTAAAATTGTTTCCGGTTAGTAATAATGAAATAAAAATCGTTTTTGAAGGTTCTTTGTGATAGCCGTAGCCATAGTCGCCAGCTATCTCGTCCTTTCACTTCCCTTCTCCATCGTAACTATCGTCCGTCCACTCGCCGTCGCACCTCGGCTCATCCTCCTCATCTTCGATACCGTAACTTCTCTTATAACCCTAATTCTCCACTATATTTTTCAAAATTTTCATATAACTCACTCTTATATGGTCAGGTGGTGGTGACACTTAACACAGCAGCAGCAGCTGCGGCAGCAGCAATCGTGTACCTTGCACACAACGGCAACCAAAACACCAACTGGCTCCCTATCTGTCAACAATTCGGAGACTTCTGCCAAAACGTGAGCACTGCGGTTGTAGCCGCTTCTATCGCCATTTTCTTTTTCATCATCCTCATCATCATCTCAGCCATCGCCCTCAAGAGGCCTTGATTTCATCTTTTTAATACGTATCAAAATCGTGACGGGCCTAGAGGGTTCCTTGTGTATATGATTGTGGCTTGTGCTTTTGTGTAACACTATTGTGTGGAAAATGTAACTCAAGTCGTTTATGTTTTAAAGAAATTTGTCTGTGGTTGAGCTTTAACCTTCCGATTTATACAGAGGTTCTCCAAATGCTAAACCCAACAAGCGATACAAAGCCTAAAATACCAAAACCGACGGTTAAAATGTCAAATACCGATTCTACCCTCATCTTCCTTTCCCTGCTCTCCCGCTTCATCTCCATAAACTCTTCGTGTCTCTTCTTCGATTCTATTTCTCTCCTTCTTCCATTTCCTCTTTTACCCTCCATTACTCTTCTCAAAATGACCAAACTGTCCCTCCCGTTTAAATGCGTTCCCTCCATCTTCTCCACCTTAAGGTTCACCTCCTTCACGTGCATCTCCTTCTCTCCGCACGTGACCACCGTGATCACACACTCCACCGTCTCGTCCGGCGAGTCCGATCCCACCACCGTCGTGAATTGTGCCTCCACTTCCCCGCTTATCCAGTTCCGATGCACCGACACTGGTCGGTGACTCGACAGATTCGCCGCTCGTTTCCCGATAGGATCGATCACGATCCAGCTCAAAGTCAGATCCTTCTCTAGATCACGACACGTATCTTCCGTCCACCTTCCTCGCTTGATCGGCGTCGCTACCGTATCCTTCGGATCCACCAAATCAATCCTCAACGGCGAGCTCCGAAACCACGCCGTAGTAGTCTCTGTTTTCACGACTCTGCTGAAAATCAATTTCCCTCGGTAATGAAGATCTACGGCGGAGATCAATTCTGGGAACGGACGGTCGAGATCAGAGACTGATCCAACGGTTTCCACCACTGAATAAGCGTCGGAGAAAAAGGAACGAGAGCCACCGGAGCAGGAAGGCCACGTGGCGCGGCAGATTTTGGACCAGAGGATCTCATTGGAAGCGAGATGGTGAAGGTGTGAAGAGGCGCAGGAGACGGAGGCTAGAGTTGCGCCGTCGAGACGTGTCAGGATGTGAGCCTCTATAATGTCATGATGGACGGTGGAGATTAAATCTGTTACGGTGGAAGAGGAGGAGTCAGACATCTCTGCTCACGCTGCTGAGTGATTATTACTAATTGCGAGTTATAATTTGATTATTTAGTTACTGATTTTTGATTTATCAGTGAAGGGGATTTATATAAGAGCGATAAAGTCTTTGTTAGACAAAAGGCCTATATTTTTACTTTTATTACACTAATACCATTGCAATAATACCACAGCCGAAACCGGGGCCAGCTTGATATTTCTTTAATGTCAATTCAGTATAAATTGTATAATAATCATTGACCCAATTATGTTCGCTATAAAACCCAATAAATAATAAACAAAACACATTTTTATTCTCTCTTTTTTTTTATTGTGTGTTTAAAAAAATAGATGATTTAAAACTAAAAATGACATGAGTGAGGAGAGTATAAATAAAATTTGGGATGAAGTTACAGGTTTTTTTCGATAAAGTTTTATGAAGTTAGAGGTTTTACATAAGAAATGTCCACGCAAAGAATACTTAGCAAAAGCCTCACCATACTTGCATTCGATTCCCGGACAGCTTGTCTTTGCTTTTTTGTTTTTTTATGTTAATGACAACTTGATTATCCAATGGAAAGTATGTATATTTAAGCTATTAACTACTTAAGCACATAGTCTTAAGACGCTAAAATTAGTCATCGTTTGTTTTAGTAGTAATTAAAATTGTTTGGTTTTTTAAGAAGCGTGTCCTGACTGACATTATATATAGATAAACACAAATTTTAAACCTTAGATATAGAAAGTTTATCTAATAAACATCAATCAAATATTCACATATACGGAAAAAAAAACATATAAGTACAGGCCGCGCAACCAATGACAGAATCCTTAGAAGTGTTTATGCAAAAAGAACATAAAGTGATGAAGATTAAAAACGTACACACATATGCGACGAGACATTCACAACAAAGGAGTCATAAAGATACGTAAGAAGATGGGAAAGGGATGGCCCATGTTGACCTCTTGTATTTGATCTGCTAATATACCATCTTTCTTCTTCTTTTTTTTTTCTTTTTTTGTTAAAGGGTTTGCCATCTTTCTTATTTCTCTATCACCCAAAGTTTAAACTTTCAATTAAGGTAGCAAGGGTCGGCAATACATTATTAGTGAAATACTATAAGACACAGTAAGTATAAGGCTTCGAATGGTTGGAGATTTGTTTAGAGCTTTTGATTTTAGTTTGTGGGGGTTTTTGAAAACAATTGAACAAAACAGGTCCATGCAAATTGATACGACGAGATTTATAGTATTTCTTATGAATTTTTTATATATAGGTTGAGTTTTAACTCTAGTTTCAAGATTAGAAATATTTGAACTATTAAATAATTAATTATTTAATTCATTGTAATATTTAACTAATATATTTAATCTTATAAACATTTAAACTGCGTAAAATTATATGATCTAGCTATAGTTATTCTTATTAGGCGTTACACATTGGATCACCATTTGGTTGGTGTTTAGGGTTTTTTGAACATTGACAATGAAGTTATATTTTATAGTTTAATATGATTTAAAAAACAACAGGGAATGGACAACCTTATAACATCATTGGATTAAAGGTTCTTTTAATTTTAAGTCTAATATATCACCGTCGATTAGGTTTATCCAGCTTTTGTGTTCGATAAAATAATTGACTAGTAAGTAAACCAAAAACAAAAGGCTGGATTAGAAAAGGAGAGGCCAACAACGATTTACATCAGCATGATTAACTATTGAAAATATTTGTTCAAAACGTTGTCTTGGAATTTTCTTAAATATAAAAAAATTGTTCAATATATACTAATTAATATGTCTATTCAGCAAAAAAAAATTGTATAAGCTAACTAAAACAAGGCGTATAGTTTTGACTATATGGTAGTTAAATCTCGTTTGAGAAAAAGCCTTCATAAATTTCTGAGAGACATGAATATCTTTAAAAAAATTAGAAGATACGAAGACATGATATGGCTAAATTTCTTTTTTGTGAATTTCTTATAAATTTACTACTAAAATATGTCTTCACTAATATATCTTAAATTTGTGATAATAATCGTGAAATGTTAATGTCGTTCAACCAATTTACGGTGTTGCAGGAAGAAGTCAAATTGGCAATTGAGAGATCGTCAAATCTTAGCGATGCAATCACTCACGGGTAACAAGATCTCTATCAAACTATCTCTTCTCACGCTGCGCAACACAATCCATGCAAACTGGTCCGAAAGAAACAACCGCCTACATAGACAACACTTTCGTTCAGCTGACTCGATTATGGTTCACATAGATCTCACGCTGCGCAGCAGAGCTTCAAGTTTCAGAGCTAACAACCCGCGATTACCTTCAGCGCTCCTTCAACGTTGGTTCTCATCAGCCCCGTAATAAGCTTGATCATTAGATCTCTCAACTACTCTCAATCTCCATCCAAATCATTCACTTCCTCATATTCAATTGCCGATTCGACTTCTTCCTGCAGCACCGTAAATTGGTTGGACTGAGTTACCAACATTAACATTTCACCATTGTTATAATTTGTGATTTCTTATAAATTTACTACTAAAATATGTCTTCACTAATATCTTGAATCTATTACTAATGATTTTAGTGGATAACATTTTGTAAGAAATTCAACTTTAGAAATTGTTTTTTTTTTTTTAGATACTTTAGAAATTGTTGGAAAACATTTGATTCATCCCACATATGAATTTTATCTTTTGATAAACCGCGAAGGTTTCAGACTTTTGGCTCATAATCTTTTTCGGTACTCAGGAACTAGCATTTGCTCCATTCCAAATTTTTTTTTTAAATGTCTTTTCGTCCCAAAAAGAGATCGACCCAGTGCACAAAAAAAACTAACCTTTTTATATTACCACTAGACCACCACATATTTGGTAAACAAATTGTAATTCCCATATGAATTTGCTTATAACATTTTAGGTTTTGATCAAACATTTGTTTTTGATCAATTTCTAACACCTTAAATTTTAACTAATTAAAATCATATATCGAAATTGTTTTTTTTTTTTGCTAAAAATATATATATCGAAATTGTTTCAGCTTAACTTTATAAGTAATAGATATTACTGGAGTTTCATTTAATTTATGTGATCGATATTAAAAAAATAAGCCGACGACTTTATTGTATCCGTATCCGGTTCCTACTCTCAACCTAATTTTTCCCTTTTGACAGACTATATCCACTGCATATATACAGTAACATTTTGAATTGTATATTTCTTATATAGTAAGCATTGATGTCAGCGAATGTTTAACATCTACAGTCCACGATACAAACAGAAGATATCATTAATAAGAACCTAACTTTTTTGTATATTCGTTCGGACACAAAATGTCTTTTCTCATATGGAAGTTTATATAATTTCCAGAAAGTGAAAGGTCAAACTCGTGAGTTTTATCAGAGAAACTGTTGATACCTCTCCCGGTTGTAAATTTTGACTTTTGGAAAGCAAAGATAACAAACATCGACTAAGATGCACGATCCGATATATTAGCATCCGTGAGAATTCGGCTTGGTATAATTAATTTTGATTATAAGTTGTTTGGTTTTTCTTAATTTGGTTAGACTTTATAAAAGCTTCAGTAATGGCACCAGATGTAAAAGTAAAAGTGAATTCGAAATTTGGATCAGGTTCTTCCAGTTCCGATACGCTAAACCGGTCAGCATTGGGCTTTACGCTCCTAGAAACTTTATTTTCAGCAGGTTTAATCTTCGGCCAATGGCCTGGATATTTCAATTAGACTGAGCCTAGGGATCATATTCAAACAGGCCCATGTTAAGGTCCATGTATACATAAAAGTTGCATGCTAATGCCTAATTATATGCTTATTTTGGGGCATATCTATAAACTCGTCCATTGTATTCATTCTAATATTCTATAATATAAAATAAAACATTAATATTTCCGTATGGAGAGGATTACTTATTAAGTTTATATTCACACTAGTTATAAAAGATGAAGTTAATTACACTCTTTAATCACATTATTTGTTTAAGACATCTCATTTGTGTCAGTACTCATACATTATTCTTGTCATAATTCTCTGTATTGAAAAGCAATCTTGTACTCAATTACTTCTAAGTGCAATGCACTTGCGCAGATGATCTCAAATCATTTTATTAAAGCCTTTTTTAAGTATTAATCCAGGTGTGTCAAATACCTACTAAATCAAACTTGGATTCTCTGTCTATTTTTAATTATTACATTAATTTCGTAATCAAAAGTTCACAAATATTGTCGAAAAAAATCTACAAATTTTGTACTTGTTACACAAATGTACATGCACAGTGCACACATATTTAGACGTAGGTGTACGTAGCGGCACGTGGGTATACTTTGCCTAGATACTTCTATGATAATTTTTCTTTTGTCACTATATGTTTTCATTTTGATGCTTCATATATTTAATTATATCATAGATTGCTAAAAATCAATCTAGTTTTACTTACGAGCTGAAAAGCTGAATAAGTTCGCTATTAATTTTAAATCGGAGGAGCTACTTTTTTGGCTGCTACCATATTTGAAAACGACGTGACAAATAAACTTTGGTTGATACTGCATCACAGCTTGCCTAGCCAAAATATTAGGTTCGACATAATAGACTTTTGCACATGATTAAGGAAATATATGTATAATATTCGTTTTATTTACAGTTACTTCAAGTCGTATCTCTGATTGATAACATTTGACCCTTGTCTTCATTTCAAAGGATTACAGCTATAATTATAAATGATGGTAATTAAAATTCTAATCAAGTCAAAACTGTCAAATTAGTTTTTTTTTTTTCAAAACTACTGCAGTCTTACTTAAAAAAATCAAGAAATGTGGCACAATTTTCTTAAAGAAGGTTAAGACACTTTTAAAATAGTTTTTAAATCCTTCTAAAATAAAACATATGGTTTTAAATTATATATATATATATATTGTCTTAACTGTTATGCTACCATAATAATGGGTTAAGTAATATTTTCTAACTTGATTAAAAAACTCGAATGTCATGGCAGCAAGACAACAAAATGATTCAATTTTATATTTTTTTTTTTGTTCTCATTATCAAAAAAGGAAGAAAAAAAACAAAGAAGAAGACACATTAAGACATTATGGCTTTTTAGTCAAAATTTTAGTTAATACGGGAACAAAATATAATCAAGTCGGTTATGTTCAAGCGAATCCGAAAGATTTTTCACATCTATTTTGATGGATTTAATTTAAGGTCTGTTCGTAAGATGCTAGACAGAATATAAATATGTTCTGTTTGATTGAGTTATTTTGAATGATTTTGATTTAAGCACAATTAAAATGCTTTTAAGAAATTGAATATCTATTTGGGTATGTGAGACAAATTTTCAACTTTTCGTTATAAAGTTGTTCCTTTTTTTTTTGTTCAAGAAGTTATAAAGTTGGCTGATTGGTGGAATTATCGAATGAAAATTGAGGATTAATTAACTGAAAGTTATTGGAGGGTCATGTATAAAATGCCTTAACTAACTTGTCTCGCGCCATATTTTATTCATTCTAATGAAGCTTATAGAACTGTTTACATACAAATTATTCCAATAATAGAACTTCGGAATTTGATTATAAAAAGGATTTATTTTAGACACGAATAACTATAGATTATCACACCATATATAATTGATTGGTAGAAGAAACAAAATAAACTATTTTCCTTTGTTAATTTAAACTTATTATATTAACAATAGCTATGAATTGTCGTAGTTGTATAGGTAAATCTTTGAATAGTAGGTTTTGTTTCTTTTTGAATCTTTGAATATAAATTAAAGGTGGCATAGTTCAAAATAGTTACATTTACTAAGATATAGAATCGAATCTAAGAGACTTCAACTTCATAATCGGTCCAAAATCATTCCCAATTGCTCATACGTACTATTCATTACTTATGGTTAGCTTAATCTTAACCCGAATTCTTGAGTCTTGACTGAAATTAATAATTTATATGTTGCAATGTTAATCTAATTTTATATAGGTTTACGACACGGCTTGACATGAAGACTTTATTTGTATACGTAGTGTGTATAGGCATCATATATATAACTTTATATATATATATAGAGTGCATCATAGATATTTAGTATTGCAATAAAAGAAGTTATTGGGATCGTAAACGGGAACACAATAATAGCGAAAAGGGAATCAAAATGAGTACAGCAAAGCAAAATAGCCATAAGCGTAGAGCATATATGACCTTCGTGCATGGTCAAGCTTTATTAGTCTCTCTCACTTTCCTTACAATCAATCCCATTATCTTTTCATTTTTCTGAATCCAAAGATCTCTCCTCAAATTTTACAATTTCTCGGAATTTGTTTGTCTCTCATTTATATATATATATATATATATTAATTTATGATTCCCTAGCTTTGATTAGTCGCTAAGGATCCATGTTCCTTCTCTGCTATTCTCATTATTGCTTTTTTTTTCCTTATTTCTTATTCTTACAGTTTTGATATAATAAAATCAAATTCATTTCAAGATTAACCGCAGTATAACGTTTTCATGCTAACATGCATGATTTATTATCAAATAAGCTTTTTGGAAAACATTTTAGTTGGTCTTTTTTATATATTATAATTTATGTGTTTATAATTGCTAAGGTCGCCTGAAAAGAATCATAAAAATAATTTTTTTGTCCTAGTAACTTTTGTAGCTGAAAATGAAAATTTTTCAAAAATTCTATGTGCAATTTGAATTTTTTTTTCCTTAACTAACATAAATCTAAAATATCAGCAAAACATTAACTAATTTTAAACGTGCAATCAAACTTTACGGCAAAAGTCACTTGTAAGTTTTTGTTGGAATATAACCAAAATTGAGAACAAGAAAAAGTCCTTCATTTTTTTATTTTTTAAGTCCTAATGGGCTAATGGCACAATGTCAGCTCTTTTTATTTCATTTTTAGAAGAACTCTCTAAGTAACTCTTACAAACTGATTTTACAATTTCCATAAAGGTAAAGTGTAATTGGGGAGAAACATTGATGTCAGTAGTAGAAGTGAAGCAAAAGGGTTTACTGATAAAAAAAATCTACTTGGAAATTGAGGAAGTTTCGCGGCCATCGAGGCTGAAGTATCCATTAGGCCATTATCACTTGACGATATGTACTTTGTACTTGTTAAACAATAGTAGTAAATATAAAAATATCACATTAACAACATTTTGGTGGACAAAACTTCTTTGAATAAAAATGCTTCAAGTTGTCGACAATATATAAGAAAGAATCCCAACATAAACCTAAAAACTAGTATTTTTTTAAAACTATAAAAATTAGGTTTTCTATCATTAATATATATATATATATGAAAAAGTAATTAAAATGGCAGTAAGAGAATCCCAATTTTATCAAAGAAATAAAAGAGTATAAACCCTTTATCTACTTCACCACTACAAAAATACATGTTTTACAGTTATTTCTTCAAGTTATGAGTCATATGTGTATATGTCTATCACTAACATAAGTTGTAGTACATATAAGTTGAATTTGGATTCATGTCACACAAATTTCAAAATTCTGAAAACACTTCGCGTGTTTGTTGACATATGATAATGCGATTAGAGCACTTATCTGTTTTTCATTTGTAAGCGTAGAGAAATAGATTAACAATTTTTCCAGAGACTTTTCTACAACATTTTATCATTTATATAAACACCTATTTTATAACCAGTGGGGCTCTAACTTAAAAAAATAAAATACTCAAGATGAATTACTAGAATCTGAAAAAATCATTTAATGCGATTGCAATTGTCAAATGTTAATGTAAATCGTTAAAAAAATTCTTTTAGTTAGGGCATAGCTATACAACAAATCATTTGACTATTGAACCGCCATTATTGTTTTCCATATAAACATTTATTGTAGAATTCACATGATCGTTGTAACTTCTTTTTTTTTTCAAAAATTTTGGTTAGCGCAAAAAAGGTTATAAGAATAATTTGACGAGAGTTGCTTCTTATTCAAGGCTCTACGTTTGGGTATTTTCAACCTATGATCCTGATTCGTGAAATGTTTAATTAATTGTCGTGCCTAATAGAGCTTAGTCCTACTGTTAAGCAATAGAAAAAACAAAAAAAACTCAGATCCTGATCGGTAAAAATAGTTTGAAGAACGTTTTAAAATATATTTTTCTCGAGTTGAATTATGTTCAGTTCAAAAGAAGCGGAATATACTTAAGAACTCATGTTATGCTTTACTAATTAATAATTCATAATTAAAAGAAAATATATCATCAATTAAATTATAGTTATGTACATTATCCTTTAAGTTAAGCTTTATTAATGATAGAAAAAGTTAAGCTTTATGAATGTATTTGTAAAAATTTAATGTATTATGTTTATGCACCCTATCATTTAATTTATAAAATTAAAGCAACTATATTAAATTTTTATGAGACCTTTAGAAAATTCAAATTTTACTGAAGTTAAACTACATTGCATAAAGTGATAATATTATTAATTACTATATGTAAAAGATCCTCTAGATACGCATCTAAAATTGTGATTTTAGAAAACAAATTATTTCAAAAAGTCACTATTTCACGTGTGACTTTCGAAAAAACCATTTCTCCAATGCTCCTCAAAAAAACCATTTTTATAGTAAAAAAATGATTTTGCCTTTCGATTAGTTGAATTTTTTTTGTCTATCTGTTTTATTTTGTCAACGAACTTTCGTAAACAAATTTATGCTATATATTTTATTCATGAGACAGTTTTGTATGAATAATCAAAACATTATGTTTGAATAATCAAAACATTATGTTTGAGTTCACTATTTATAATGTGAGATTAAGTTTTATTAGTATATAGATTTTGGTAATTGATTCAAACCTAACAATAACGGTTTGGATTCTTCATTTATAATTTAAGTTTAGTTTTTTAATATTTGTTATAGACGAAAGACTGTACATTACTTGGTTTGAGTTTTTTATTAACAATTTATGATTTTTTTAATGTTTTTTATAGATGCAAGACTGTATATTAATTGGTTCGAGCTCATCATTTACAATTTTAGGGTTTAGTTTTATTTTTAATATCTTTTATGAATGACCAACTGTAAATTAATCGGTTTGAGTTCCTCAATTATAATTTAAAGTTTAGTTTTCTATTTATATGTATTTTATGGACGATAGACTCTATATTACTAGGTTTAGATTCTTTATTTACAATTTAGTTTTTCTTTTAATGTTTTTTATAGATGCAAGATTGTACATTAATCGGTTTGAGTTCCTCATTTAAAATTTATGGTCTAGTTTTGTTTTTAATATCTTTTATGGATGACCGACTATACATTAATCGATTTAGATTTCTCATTTACAATCTAAGGTTTAATTTCTCTTTTATGGACTATCAACTTTACATTTATCGGTTTTGAACAAATATTTCGGTACAAATCATTTACAATTCTTCATAAACGTTATTATCTATGTTATTTTTTTGTCTATAAATAACTTATATTTTTGTGTACCAAATATTTTTTTGGAATATAAGTTGTTTTTGTGTACCAAACAATTTATCTCCATAAAGTAAATGGTAAAATCGTCAAAAAAAAATTATTGTAATGTTATTGTTGACAATTACTATAGCAAGTGGTTTTTTTTCAAAAGTCATCTCGAAAAAGTGACTGTTTTCATAAATCTAGAAAATCAATCTCTCAAGATCATAATGACAGATTGTGATACAAATATGTCAGAAAAATGAAACAAAGAGGACAAAGTATTCGGAAAGACATAAAAAACAAAAAGCGCGCGAGTAACAAATCATAAAAGTTTGTTTTGGGTTTACGTAATACATTTACGAATTATTTATTTATTCTTGTTTTATTATATGTTTGTTTGTGAGGAGGGGAATGTGAGGAGAGGATTGAAACACGACCGTAAAAAAGACAGACAATTGAAGACAGATCTTATCTCTATCCCTCCCACGACTCTTCTCTTTGGAAACACAAAGCTACATCTGTTTTTAATACTATAAAGTAATTATTTTCCTGAGCAACTAAAAAAAAAAATCATTTCATATAAGATAGTCAGAGACAAACAATTTTTGAAATTTGATGCACAATACGTAAACATTAATGAGATGTGTCATGCACGTGATGAAAAAACTAAATAAGGAAAGGCTGTACATAGAAATCTTCTTGGTTAAGAGACAAAAGATCATTTTCTAGGCTTTGGTCCATGTATCTGCATTCCTTCTAATTTTTTTTTCCTTTTTTTTCATACTTGTCAAAAATAATCCAAATATCTGCATTATTATTTAAAAGTAAAGTAGGCTACCTTACTATTTCTGGAATTATACGATATTTTCTAATGTAGAAATATGGTTTCTGTTAAATTTAACACAAAAGCTGATCATTATACCGCAGGGAATTGTAGGGTCAAAAGTTCAAGTTACAACGAAATTAAAAAATATACTACTGTAAGAAAACTAGTGGTAATGTCAGTTTATTTGTGATGCAAATGTCAATACGTCAAAACTAACATAATTAAGAACGAGATAATTGGATGATTTGTTGGGTGGTGAATAGAATGCACGTGCTTGAGAAGTTAGTAAGTAAGCTATAGAAAATCAAGGATAATGCGATAACATGTGCCTTATCCCGACAAAACACATCTCACATGTAGACATATATACATATAATGAAAGCCAAAATGTGAAATCTATACTCACTAAAATTCCAGGAGATATAACAATCCCTATTATTTATATATTAATATCACCCACCTTTTCTTTTATTTTTCTGTGTTTTGGAACACGGTAAACTTTTTACATTTATATCTGGATATTACATTAATTTTCATTTTCTATGGACGTCATATATTTTTAGCTTCTACAGAAATTGACGAGTCTACTTTTTAGTTATTACTTTTTTTACATCGAGGCTTCGAGATTTATGTCCAATTATACACGTCAATTACCAAAGGCATATATAGTTGATACTAGTATTGAATTATAGTAGATAATTTTCTCTTTCTTTGAAACTTATATATACAGATGTAAATAGAAGGCAGATACATGTAACAACTCTAAACAAAGCATTGGTATCTCAAAAAATATATTGCCATCTCTCTTTCTCATCACTATTCGTCATCTCTTTCTCTCTCTCTCTTTCAAATGTCAATAAACCAATACTCAAGCGATTTCCACTACCATTCTCTCATGTGGCAACAACAGCACCAAAACGACGTCGTCGTAGAAGAGAAAGAAGCTCTTTTCGAGAAACCTTTAACCCCAAGCGACGTCGGAAAACTCAACCGCCTCGTCATCCCAAAACAACACGCCGAGAGATACTTCCCTCTGGCGGCTGCCGCCGCAGACGCGGTGGAAAAGGGACTTCTCCTCTGCTTCGAGGACGAGGAAGGTAAGCCATGGAGATTCAGATACTCTTATTGGAACAGTAGCCAGAGTTACGTCTTGACCAAAGGCTGGAGTCGATACGTCAAGGAGAAGCACCTTGACGCCGGCGACGTCGTTCTCTTCCATCGCCACCGTGCTGACGGCGGAAGATTCTTCATTGGCTGGAGAAGACGCGGTGACTCTTCCTCTTCCTCCGACTCTTTTCGCCATCTTCAATCCAATGCCTCGCTCCAATATTATCCTCATGCAGGTACCCTTTTCATTAAATTTTTTTGTTTGTTTCATAACTAGAAATTCATATTTATCAATAGGATATTTGACATTTAAAGCACCAACTGTGATTAACATTAATTTAACCTGGAGTAAGACTACTTGTTCCCAAATCGTTTAGCTAGATTATTAACTAATCCATTTAATATTAATATACAGAAAACAAATTATGGGAATTGGAAAAGAAGTCTATTTTGTCGCTTCTAATTTTTTGTCAACGTATAATTCATTTTCCATGCACTCCTGGGTAGATAACGGTATCAAAATTTAAGGAGTCATGGTTTTATATAATTATTTAACTTAAAAGTGAAAATCTATTTCATGAAATATTTGAGGTTACGTGACCATCCAATTGAGAAACTCTTTTATCTTGTTTGGGATTTTGTAATGGCGCGTGAGGGTAGACGCGCATTAAAGAGAAGTAAAAATAAAGAAATGATGGAAGCCCATAGAAACAGAATTGGATTCGTATTATCTGCACTGCGTGACATTTGTTGCGTTTCCTTACACCTACTCTTTCTAGATTTTAATTTTTCACTATATTTATTTATAAATCCGTATATATCCACAAACATTTATTTTCTATTTTTCTTATTCGGTATCTTGGACAGTAACCAAAACGGCATATGTTCCGAATGGCGAATGTACTCATCATCAAAACATAGTTTAGAGTATGTGTATTTGCAAATGTATATCATGTGATGAGGACATAAAGATTTGCAGTATCAATTTCGTTCGCTTATAATATAATATATAAACGTGACGTCTCATTGTGGTAAAGCTTTGTCATCTGAATACCAAAATTGGAAGTTTTCTTTTCCGATTAAAAGTCTTTTTTGGAAAAGTATGTCTAAAGTCTCTGTAGTTATCCATTATAGATTCCTCGATTTCGATTTCTACATGAATTTAAATATAATATTAATGTTAATTTTATGGCAGGGGCTCAAGCATTGGAGAGCCAGAGAGGGAACTCGAAGACATTGAGACTGTTCGGAGTGAACATGGAGTGCCAGCTAGACTCGGACTGGTCTGAGCCATCCACACCTGACGGGTCCAACACATGTCCAACTAATCACGACCAGTTTCATTTCTACCCTCAACAACAACACTATCCTCCTTCGTACTGTATGGTACGTTTCAATTAGTATTATTTTAAATAAACAAATAACTTCATTTGTTTTCGTTTTATTGAAGTCGTTATAGAGTAGTTAAATATGGACGTCCATACTATTCGAACCAACATTTTATGTTTCTCGGTCACGCGTTTTCATAATTAGACCAAATTATTTGAGTTGGTTTCACTTATAATTACCAAAGACATTATTGTCGTTAATTACTCTATATAATTTTATCTAAATGTTTTAGTTTTATTTAGAAACTAAGAATAGGAACATATGGTCTCTTTTTTTTGGGTTGAGGAAATACATTAGAGAGTGAAGTTGTACTGTTCATTTATCACGCCAAGGGGTCTATCCAAAAATCTTATCCCAAAAAAAGTGCGGTCCATTATTATTATTGTTATTACTACTACTATACTATAACTGTTATTATTATTAGTGTTTGTTATTGTTAGGCACGTTTCTCATTTATATCATATGCTTTTTGGTCTTCAACACCAATAATTTTGACAATTCCGTCAAACTTTTCTTCTATCCTAATCTTGATACATGAATAAAAGCATAATTCATGTGTCGATCGTTACGTGTATAAGTATATGTTTAGACACATATATGTCTTGTTCCCACATCTATTATTGAATTTTCGTACCGATCACAATAAAATCTTCTCTTCGACAACGAAAATATTGGGATTTTGGACATAAGTGTTGCCCCAATAATAAATATAAATTATCATATTCTTTTGGGAGATAATTCACATCTAACACCTAATATATCTCTTTATCTTTAATACATAAGTCAAGAAAATGGAAAGTTTACTTGATACTTTTGCAAGGGGTTGTAAGATTTTTATATTTGTTTTGTAGGACATAAGTTTCACAGGAGATGTGAACCGGACGAGAAGCCCACAATGATAAACAAAAAAAAAAAAGCAGCTTCACATATGGTTCCTTTCATGTTGTTTCAGATGATGATCGCTTAATTTTGCAAGCTTATTTATGTATTACTAAAAGTAAATCGTATTGATTCTTCGTTGAATCTCTCTCAATTTTCACTCTCTTCCTTTTCTTCTTATGTATTAGATTCTTTTATATAGCTAACAATTGTATAGAATTCAAAGTTACGGCTATTTGAAAGTTATCTTCTTCTTCTTCTTCTTTTTTGTTTTTTTGTTTTTTTTGTTCTTTTTTATTCTTATCCCAATCATATGTAGGCAAATATCAAAAAAATTATATTAACATTGAGGAATTTTGCAAAAAAAATAATCTAACTTATCGTTGGTTTTTAAACATAAATGATCTTTTTTTTTAAACTAACCTTAATCTTTAAACTAGTTTAATTTAAAATATTTTGAAAACTAAACTGCATCTTAAATTAATTTGCTGAAATATCTTTACCAAATTAATAATAGCTTTAATATCTAAATCAAAAAAATTACAAGGCCCAACATATTTATGTAAAAGTTAAATTAAGCCAGCAATTATCGTTGACACTCTGACAATATAATTTCATAACTTGTGCAATGTTTTAGAGAAGAAACACCCAAATATATGACAAAGACACAAATTGTTTTTGACTAAATTACAAGAAAAGAGCTCACTATCTTAAAGACGGATTTTAGCCTCAACCAAAACTTGCTATCACTTAAATTTGTGGTGTTCTGCGACGAAATAGTGTCAAAATAATTGATGATTTGCAATAAAAATTAAAATCAAAACCTAAACGCTCACCCCCAAGTTAAATTCAAATTTATCAATGGCCCATAATGATTCAACTCGTTATTACTCTTCGAGTCTGTACATAACTCGTAAAGGCCCAAACTATAAAAAAGGAGCGTAATATTCTGTTTGGAAACGACTTATATAATAACCCGAACTCGAATAAAACTTCCAAACAAGTCTGGTATCGGCAGAAACCTCTCTAGGGCTTAACTGTTTAAGGCAACAACATTCTCATCTTCTGGTTTGGTTTGTTTCTCAAGGAAAAAAAATCAACTTTCTGTCTTTTTTTTAATAGTCAAGAGCAGTGACGGATCCAAAAATATATTTTATCGGGGTCATAATCTAAACTAAATATTATTTATTTATTTAAATGATATATTTTTTCTGAAAATTATATTATAGTAGTAGCATAATATTTTCAGTTTTTAAAGAAAAACTCAAAAATAAACATAAAAGTACATATTGCCAAAATGATTTGTCTTAATAATTATAGATATTGATATTAAAACTAGCGAAAAAGATTTTGAACAGAAAATTTGAAAAAAGAAAGGAAACTAGTTATAAAAATATATTTATACGATCATATATACAAGTATTTAAGACAAAAAAAAAAAAGGCATAAAATTTTTAACTGAAAGGAAAAACCTGATGGAGAATGATTAGAGTAGGGCGTCAATATGGTGAATCGAACTCACGTGGACTCTGGAGAATTGTAGCGAAGTTAACCACTTTGACTAACGTTAGTGATAACATTAAACTTAAAAATTTCATTTTTAATATTTAAAGGGGTGTCAGGTGAACCCTGGTCAAGAGATATGTTTTCAATCTTAATCTGATTCTTCTCGCGGCGGCGAATTCTAGTGCCGCTTTTAGAGACTGCAACTTCAAAAGTTTTTGTTCTATAAAAATCATTACGAAGGTTGTTGTAATGGCGAGTAGGAAGCTGGTTCGAGATTTATTGATTACAAAACAGCCTCTTTTTCAGCAATTGACGTATCAACGGGTTCGTTTCTGGGGATTTTTGTTTCTAGTGATTGTGATTACGAGCTCAAAAATAGGAGCTGATTATTTTGTGTTTTGATTTAGAGAGTGGGAGCAAGACTAGGACTTTTGTCGGATAATGGTTATGTGGGTCATCGCCGGTTTAGTGTTTTCAGTGAGTTCTCGAAGAAATTTAAAGGGGAAGTTGATAGGTAAATCATTTTTAATGCAAATATTGTTATGTATGTGTAGCTTGTGAACCTGAAAGTTAAATCCTTTTTTGTTTACATTGTTATTGTAGCAATCCTGAATTTCAAAAAACAGTGAATGAGCTGAAAGGTGTAAAAGAGGACCTGAAAGTTAGGTAATTTACATTTCTAATTGCATTTTAATCAGAGAGATACATTGTATATGTCAAAGTAAGCTTATGAAATGAAATTGAAAATGCAGAACGAAAGAGACGACTGAGAAGCTGTACAACCAAGTTGATGGAGTCTGGACGGAGGCTGAATCTGTGGCCAAAAAGGTATGCTTTAGTCATTGTATTATCTCATTCGAGAATGTTTGAAAGGCAATATTGTTTTTGAAATGCAAAGACTTTGTAAGCTGGGTTGTGTCTTCCTTGCTAGTTTTTGCATTTTTGATTTCCCTATGTTGTGCTTTCGTCTCTTGGTAACTAAATTATGCTAGTGAACTTTGTTCGTTGTAAAAGGCTAAGAATCACTGCTTACAAAACAGCTTTGACTATGCAGGTCTCTTCAAGTGTGAAAGACAAGTTCATAGCAGCCACAGAAGAGGTCTTACTGGAATCACACTTCTTTTGTTGTTCTTTCAGTGCTCAATTGTGGCATTTTGATTATTAACCTGGTTATGTATCTTTGTGGTTAGGCCAAGGAGTCATTCAAGTTTGGAAAAGAGGAGAATGCAGAGTCAGCAAGTTCATCAGGGACAGGAACCTCTGAAGGAGAAAAACAGCAACAGCAGCAATCGGGTACTATGGAGGAGCAAGATACATTTTTTGGAAAATTCAAGTCAAGCATTTCTTCACCAATGGTATCCCAGGCTTTTGACAAGCTGAAGGAAGTCAAACCCCTGTACTTTGCTAAGAAGGGGCTTGACATTGTTAAGGATGAATTGCGTGTAAACCCATCTAAAAAGAAGCACTTGGAATATACACCTCCTCCACCATTCACAGGTGAGAGGAGTACGAGAACGGAATTGGTGGTTACGCCAAAGAAACAGTCTAAGTGGGAATCCTTTAAAGAAAAGGTAAGTGGCCCTCTATATCTTGTCCACTTATGCCATGTTTTAATCACCCCTTGTTGAGTGTGTTCCTTAAATTTGGTTTAGATGCAAGGTTATCCTATATTTAAACGTCTAAGCGGGATGAGTGAGCCTGTTGTCAACAAGAGCCAAGAGGTAATGAACATCTACTCTTTATTACTCATTTTGTTTATCTTAACTTGCATTACTCTCTTTGCTGATACTGCTTTGTTATGTAAATTGGCAATGCATTTGGACCCTGTAGATTGCTGAAGATGTGAAGGAACGATGGGAAACCAGTGATAATCCGATTGTTCACAAGATTCAGGAGTATGCTCTAATTGCTCCTTTACTATCTTCCTTAAAGATTACCTTACGTACAACAACTTAGAGATATGTGCATTGTTTTGTTTGGCAGCATGAATGCGACGGTCTTTCTGGAAACAGATTCTGCATCAACATACAAAGAGATACGCCACCGAGATCCGTAAGTTATAGAGGCTGATTATTGGTTTTGAAGATGTGCTTTTGGTGACCATATTCTTATATCTTTCATGGCCAGATCGTTCTCATTGCCAGAATTTGCTGCAGAAGTTCAGGAAGCCATCAGACCAGTCTTGGATGCTTATAGTAAGGTGAATCTCGGGTTATGAAGTAGATCATCTCCTCCAATCCTCGTTTTTGTTTCCTCTAATTAATTTCCATCTCTGTGCAGGGAGATGTTGAGACCTTGAAGAAGTATTGTAGCAAGGAAGTGATTGAACGGTGCCTAGCAGAGAACAGATCTTACCAAAGTCATGGGCTTTTTTTCGATTACAAGGTAAGGTTGTCCTGGTTCTCAAGTAAATCCCTGAGTAAGATGCTTCATTTCGTCTTGCGTAAATCGTTCTGGCCGTGATGTGCAGCTTTTGCATATATCTGAAGTTGAAGTTCGAGAGACAAAGATGGTGGAAAGTTACCCAGTAATCGTGGTCGAGGTAATGATCTTCCTTTTTCTTCTGAGGCCATCCTTTTAGCTAAGGTATGGATCTGATGGATTTTATCATATTTGATGTCAGTTCCTAACGCAACAAATCCACTGCGTTCGCGACAAGGATGGCAAAATCATAGAAGGAAGCCAGGTAAATGAAACTGAGAATCAAAATCATAAATCAAATCCAAAACATAAAATCCACAGTCCTTTAAGAAGTAGTTGTTGTTGGATTTAGGACACGATACTGGCGGTGTACTACAGATGGGCAATGCAACAAGTGGAGGCAGCAGAGTTAGGGGAAGATGCTATTTATCCCATTTGGAGGCTCAGAGATATAAAGAAAAGTGGTGTTCTAACTCTCATTTAAAATCTTCCATCAGCTTTTCACTTTTAATAATAAGCTAAGCCTCTCTTTGCAATCTACCATCATTTACTCAAAACTTGTTCACTCTTAATTATTATTATTTTATTTTTTTTTGGGTTTCTTCTTCTCTCGGGAAGGAGTTAAGTTTTGACAAATATTGAATTAGTTCCCCAAGTCTTCTTTAAAGTTTAACGAAGTTTGTTGTTTTGTTTGTGTCCTAAAAGACTAAAGACTCTTTAGTTAGAAAAGTAAGAGAGCTAGATTTGGTAATGAAATTGTTAAATTACCGTTTTCTATTCAATTATTTGTCTTGATGTGAAACCTGCACAGGCATTTTAAGTCCATTGAAATGTGGATGATCAGACCACAAGAGTGAGATCGTTCCCTGATTACACTAAGAGATCCTTTTATCTTGTGAATGGCCATTTTACACTAAGTGCCCATTAAATTGATAAGAGAAAAAGAAATAATGGTGAGTTACAATGATGGTTTCAGTTTATATGGAGGGAGAGTGTGAAAAAAAAGTTTGTGAATGATAAAAATATGTTTTGGTTTTTTGGTGGGGGGGGGGGGGGGGTTATTCTTGAAAATTTCTTAAATTCATGGAAATAAATGTGAGACAACGAAAATAAGGGTAGCGGAAAAACAAAATTGACACTCGAATTCTGAGCAGCAGTAATATTCAACTAATTGGACTTTATTCTCTCACATTAGCGCTTGTATCTTCTTCTTCGCATCAGAATCTCTCTCGATTGCTTTGAGTTCTTCTCTTCCCTCTCAACTTTAAGGTCAGATCAATCAACCAATCGAATCGAACGAAACCTCAGTTCATCAAATCATGACTCTTGGCTCAGGAGGATCGAGTGTTGTCGGTAAAGTTCCGATTTTTATTTTATTCTTTCTCTTAAGTTTCCTAGGGTTTATCTCTTAGATTTCAATCGATCTCTTTATTGATTGTTTCTAGGGCTATCTGATAACTCGATTACTTGTGCTGTGTAATTTGATTGTTCTGTCTATCGATATAACTCTGAAAGTGTCTGTCTTTTGATTGATATGAACTCGCTCGAATAAGAAAATTTCTAATAGCTTTTTGTGTTAATCCCAATTCTGCTTACTGCTTTGAGTAGATAATAGAGCTTATTTGTGTTAATTTTGTTTTTGTTTCATTCACTAGAACAGAATTTTTTTAAATGTAAAGAGATTAAAAAGTGATGAGCTGAGCTGAGCTGAGCTGATGTTTTACCTTTTGTGGTTGTTAAAATATAGTTCCAAGGAATTTTCGGTTGTTAGAGGAGCTTGAACGTGGAGAGAAAGGTATTGGAGATGGAACAGTGAGCTATGGAATGGATGATGGAGATGACATTTATATGCGTTCTTGGACTGGCACTATCATTGGTCCTCACAACGTAGTTATATCTCTTTTTTTCTCCACTTGTTAGAAAACCTTTTGAATCATACGACTTTGTGATCTTATCTGACTTGTATTTTGTTTGTGCAGACTGTACACGAGGGTCGAATTTATCAGTTGAAACTCTTCTGTGACAAAGATTACCCTGAGAAACCGCCCACTGTTCGGTTCCATTCACGTATCAACATGACCTGTGTCAACCATGAAACCGGCGTGGTAAGAAATGTGAAGTTTTTGAGATTTGTTGCTTGCTTTTTGAATTAGTTTACTGAATGTGAAGTTGCGTATAGGTGGATCCAAAGAAGTTTGGGGTTCTTGCAAACTGGCAAAGGGAGTATACGATGGAGGACATACTTACTCAGTTGAAGAAGGAGATGACTACATCGCATAACCGGAAGCTTGTTCAACCTCCTGAAGGAACCTTCTTCTAATACTCTCAAAGCATGTATCTTTGAGGGGGCTTTTCTCCATTCTTGATCTCAAGATTTTGTTTTATTACCTAAAAAAAAAGTAAAAACAATGGTGTCTGTGGATGAATGATGATTTTGGATTGATCATATGGAGTTTAAATCCTTGTGTGCAAATATATCAAGACAACTTCTCAATTTCTTTTTTACTTTGTTAGATTTTGTCTGACTTGAAGCTTTTCTCATCTGTTCTGTAGACCTCGTTAGAAAGTTACTAATAGAAATGATCAGAAAACGTTTGTGAAAACACAATTGGATCAACACATTGCTTTACCTGGTGATTTAAATTAAGAAATTTATATGAGACTTATATAAGAAATAGACAATGGTATGTCATCTCCACAATTACCTTTACGGTTTGAAACAGTCACCAAAGTGCAACTCTCCAAAGCTTTATATATATATAAGGTTATGAAAAATGTTTATTAAATCTGTCATTGCTTACATATGAATGAGATGGGACTACACTCAAAAATCTTGTCTACGTTGATGATTTGAACATTGTGGTAAACTCTGTAGAAGTCATTGCCACATTCAATAGATATGTGTTCCTATTTTCATATGAATTAGACTTTGGATTATTGAATTTTTTCTATGTTTTTTTTATTTTATAATAAATTGGTGTGTTTTCTTGGCATTGAGATAGATAGCATGCATGCAATCCAAGTAGCATGGGCCTTTTCATTTCGCTGAATTCTCCTTTTGTGTTCACGCTTAGGCGCAATCCAGGAAAGAACTGCGTCAAGATCATTGGATTGCAGTCGTTCGTGTAGTTCTTAGACAAATTTAGCCGTTCAAAACTTATTATATATGTCAACTTGAGGACGATGTTAGGATTATGATTTAGTAAAGTAGATTGTATATAATTAGATTCTATATATACCTCTACAAAGCTATAAACAGAATTCCCAAACTTTATATTTTTCTTTGTCTCTCTCTTCCTCGTAAGTCGTATCTAAGTTTAAATTTCGAGTCTAATCCATTGGTGGAAGAGACAGATAAATGAATAGCTGGAATTTGGACATAATATGGTGAAGGCTGTAACAGTCCCAGTATTATTAGAATCATGTCGGTGTGTCTCTTTTCTCATGTCCTTAGGCGTCGGAAGTGTGTGTCATATCAACCGAAATAGTGAGAATACGGCCTGTGGCTTAGGGACATGCTTGATTATTGCTTCCCCTCTAGCTTTTCTCACCTCGACTCTAGATTCTTTTTCATTTTATTTGGTTTCAACGTGACTTTTCTTTTTCCTTCTTTTTGTTCCTTTCCTTTCCAAGAATGAGTTTTTTTTTTTTTTTGGATCAAACCAAGAATGAGTGTTTACGTCTCTTGAAACACAAGAGCGAGTGTTTAGAACCACAAGCACTTTAGTTGAAAGTTTGTAATGACTTCGAAGTCTATGCACATAATACCTAACCACACGGTTCACGAATCGTGCCACTTCATTTCATATCATATGTAGAAAGGATAATCATAAGCAACCGGTGAATCATTGATACATGATATTAAATTATGGTTATAACAAAAAGTGTAATATAATGTAGAGAATACATACATACATACATATGGTATGTTTTACAGTTGCTAGCAAGTAGCATTTACGATCAACGATATTTTTTGTTTGATTCGTAGTATCTAATGACCAGTGATATGACTAAATCTTGTTTGTTTTATAGTTTTAATAATTCCAGAAAATTTTAACATTCTAAGTTTTAAATCAGAATCAAATCGCTGGTCTTTATTGTTATCACCAACAACTACAAAAAATGAGTTTGTCGTTAGTCGCTAGTGCTAATTGTTGGTGACTGCAAAACAAACATGATTTGATCATCGTTGCTATTGCGATCATAAAACGAACATGGCAAGTACACTACAAACATCAGCATTATATTTTTAGAACAGTTTTTTATGTGTTGTTTTTAACATTATCCAACATAACTATGTTATATGTTGGATAATTTTCTAAAAATGTCTTCATATGTTTAATATTGATTATAACGCAGAATCATCAGCATCGTCATCTGTCTTCGTTTTGGCAAAAACATTTGAGATGCTTCCAAATATTAATCTTAAATTACCAAAAACATTTGAGATTTGGAAATTTTTGCATGGATCGATCAAAACGCTTCGAATGAGTGAAATATAGAATATTTCAAGGCCACCAGAGAAAAGACAGTAATGGTCCCAAGGAAATAAGGATTAGTTAGATAAGATTGGGCCTACATTCTTGAAAGCGATGATCTTAATATTTAATATCTTCACATATTAATTATAAGATCACATTCAGACATCCAAAATAGTAACGTCACATTCTCCAACTTCTGAGCTACAAATATTATATCTTTCGTATTCGCGACACCAAAACACTGTCCCCTCCTCACAACTTTAGTCAGGTCGCTGCAATTTCATGGACCCAAAATCAATCACATTACAAACATTAACATATCTCAATTATTACTACAACACGAGTGTTTCTGCGCTATGAATATGTTTCAGGATAACATTTTGTGTTTTAACCTCTCGTTCCAATTCCCAAACAAAACATCTACATAGAAATATATTATAAATGGAGAAGTGATCAGATTTCGATCTATTAATACTAAAACAGTATTAAATTTGGAATGTTGCTATTTAAATTTGGAAAATTGATGAAATAGATAATACATATCGACTTTATAACATATTTTATGTTAAGTTTAAATTATACGGTGGAACGAGGTAGAAATAATTTTGTATGTATTGGGTTAGAAAGCGGGATTTTTCAAATAGAGCCAAAATTGATGAGCTAACCTAAGGATAATATTACTATATAAATTTTGTATATTAATAGAAAGGAATCATGATTTTCATGTAGTGATGAATAGAGAAGGAGCTAGGATAGATTTCGTAGGAAGTGGACCACATTATCAGCTGGTACATCCCAATTCCCACCAAATGGTCCCCTTTTGTTTTGCTCTTCCACCACCGTCGAACTTCCATAACCATTATTCTATAGTTCTATTCATTTTAATTGTTTATTCTTAGTTACAATATACTTAGGAACAGGTTATGGATTCGTTTAGAAAAATCCAAATATTATTTAATACCTCTTTAATTTTGCTGCGAATCTCTCTTTCGAATCACGCTTTATCGACTTAAACCTTACGAACCTAAAACAATGATCTATCACGACTTGACCTTCGATAGTTATTAAAAAAAAAGGAACAACAATCCAAAGAAAATATATTGTTTGTAACGCATAAGATTTTGATACTCATCATGGTTTGTTTATACATGTTGATTTTTTTTATTTTTTTTTTTATACATGTTGAAATCTTTTAGATGCAGGATCCGTATATAGTATTTTTTGCATATGGTTTGCAGTTTAGACCATGAATCAGATCATTGAATTTTGTTGAGAATATATTATACATGGATTAGGAGAACACTATACATCTATGCATGGAACAAGTTATTAGCATTACAATAACTAGCTAAGAGCATCGAATATTGTTATATAAAGAAATGTGACGATTCAAATGAAACGCCTGCGAAGCATCCATGAAGACCAATATGGCATAATTAAAATTTGAAAGACATACAGCTTTCAATCATTATCTTTCTTTAAAAAAATCCACATGAGTTGTCTATTACATCCGCTTATAGTTCTATAATTATTTTCGAAGCTTCTACTTCAGTAACATACTAATATTATTTGTCAATTGAGATGGTTTTCAACTCTTAAATAAAGATATGATAGTGAATTAGTGATTCTGATATCTCTCCTCCCGTGTCATAATCTCCTCACTGGCATCGCGTGAGAGGCACGTGAGCGAAAGTTACGTGCAAAATTGAATTGGGAGAGACTCACATGGCCCTGCCTTCTATCATATATAAATTCACCGATACGATCTATGATTACTAATTTTAAATCATGAATTTTTATGAATTTTTTATATATATGATCTACTGCATTGTACAGAAAAATAAAGCATTGACAGTCATACTACTTTATGGAAAAATCACTCTCGCTGTGATATTAATTAAACTATCTATTTTGAACAATGTATGTGGTAAATATTTCTAGAATCGTCAGATGAATTATTGACATGAAAGTTAACATAAATATACATATATAGCGTAATATATTAATGAGAACCTATAGATAAAAATATGTAAATAGGTTTCAGGTGCGAGCAGTTTCCATGAAAGAGAACACACAAGCTGTTTCCGATTCGGGGAGGAGACGTGTAATAAAATTTAGTTTTAAATACAAAATAATTGCAAACTTTGGGAATATTATTGTCTGATTTTACAAAATTTTCTTTAAACCGACGTCATATCTTTTGTTTGTTGGTCAGTTAGTTGGTTTTATTGGTTGTTGAGTTTTTCTTTTTATATAAGTAAGTCTTTGATTCCTTTTTCCATTTAAATAATTTGTCTATGTTTGTCGTCTAAAATATTATTTGATTTTATGGATTTCGTGTCTGTTTGAGTTCTCTTATATTGGTTTCAAATTTATAAAATAGCGACTATATTAAAATTGAACTTAATTATTAGTGGTTAATTAGTTTAATACGAATTGAATTGGGTTGTTACTAACATTTGCATCAAATATATATTTAAAGTTTCCCATTTCATTTGTATCTGATATACCGGGTTTAATCTTTCTAAAAATTAAAAAACTTAACTTCTGTTAATATAAAAAAAACCAATGTAATTAAAATGAATCGGCTTGCTACATCCGCCTTTTATATCTTTCGGTAAATTAAGCTTTGAAGACAACAAAATGAAAAGTAAATATCGATGCTTACTTCTGGAGACATGAATTCGGAATGGAACTAAATTTAAAAGATACTTGTTTATGGACCAAAAATTTAATGTGACCTAATATTTTGCCGTTCTATAGAAACAAATAACGATTACGTTCTTTTGCCACGTGCAATACATATATGTAGTCCCCTAGTACGGAAGCTTCAATTATCTTTCTGAAACTGCGATCATTGAAACTTAGCTAACTTTCAAAATAATTAATATAAAATAGTTCCATTCGTCTGTAATAGTCATCACCAATGTTACACGGTAAACAATGCTAAGCGAATTAAACAAAAACAAAAAAAAATCAGTCGGATTCAAACTCAATAATTTGTGATATACTCACTCCTACAATTTAAATGATAAAATAAAACCTTTTGCTGCATCCATTCAGAAATTTTAAAATATTTTTTCAATAAGTCTAAAGATTGAAGAAGCTCTGAAGAAAAGAAAGACGAAAACAAGAAAGTAGTATCATTCATTATAATAAATACGAAAACAGCTTAACCGGGAAAAGGTACTGAAAGATAGTATTGAATGAACCCCAACCAAACAACATTAAATTTTTGAAGACATTAATTTAATGCAACAACCAAAAAACTTCAATTATAAAGAAATATAATAAGTAGACGTTAAATAAGTAAAGAATTAGACCCCACTATTCCTCTCTGTGCTCTCCCCTTCAAACCGTTAAAATCTTCCCTCCCTCACTCCATTAACTCCCACAGTTTCTTATTTTGAATCCAATCCCCAAACATACAAACAAAAGAAAGAAGAATAAGAAAATCAAAAATTGTTTTCTTGTTATATTCTTTTCAAGAACTAGTCAGAAAAAAAACAAACAAACATGAAACTCCCATTTCTAACCAAGAACAATTCTTCATCTTCATATTCTTCAAACTCGAATTCAAATTCATCATCCTCTTCATGGCCATGGCCTTCTTGTCAACAAAACCCTAAAACCATATCTTTCAGAGCCACCATCACGTTCACCAACCCTATCCACGACCAAGAACTGGAAGAGTTCGACCCATCGGAGATTACAGAGTCGATAGAGGATGTGATAAAAGGGCTAAGATCATCAGAGAGACTCATCTTCGAAAGCAAAGGAGAATCCAACTCTATACTTGAAGAAGCTACGTCTAAGGGAGAAGAAGAGAAAGAAGAAGAAGAAGAAGACGAAGAAGAAGAAGGCTTCATGCTCTTGTCTTTGGAATCAAACGACCCTTATTCTGATTTCAAGAGATCCATGGAGGAGATGGTTGAGGCACAAGCGCTTCACAACGAGTGGAAAAGTCTCGAGAAGCTTCTCTTCCAGTTCTTGAAAGTCAACCCCAAGACCAGCCATCGATACATCTTTGCCGCCTTTGTCGATCTCCTCGTGAATTTAGCACTACACACGAAAAAACCCGTCATCGATAACAACACTTCTAAATACGACGGCGTCTCGGCCTCACGCGCCTCCGCCGCCGGAGAAGCAAGCACTTCTTGTTGTAATAGTATGAATCTTGGCGAATCTTCGTTCTCTCCGTTGTCGTTCTACACGTCGTGTTCTTCTTATTCTTCCTCCGATGAGACTTCATCGACTTCTGTGCGATTCTTGCCATTGTCTTCGTTGTTAGAGATGGATGAGAAGACTAAAGACATTTTGGTTTAGAATGCCTTGTTTTTTTTCCTTAATTAGTTTGTTCTTTAGCTTAATTAAAAATTTGTGCAGAATCGTAACATTGGCTACTACACATTTGGAGATGATGAATGGTATTAATATTATATTCGTATGTATTGTGCATTTGTGCTTAGCTTTTAGTTTTTTTCAATCATGTAGAAAATTGTTTTATTTTTATGTAGGATGATGATAGAACGATCGGACCTTTTCTGATAAAACAAGATTTAGGCCAATGAATCGGAGAATTAATCTCAGTTTTTGACGCAACGTGCATAAAAATTTATATACTGATTTATAGTAACATTTAGTTTTTTTTTATGTCTATAGGAGAAACAAAAGTATTCATAACTATAGTGGAATAAAATAAAAATATTGCTTTTAAAATAACAATAATAATAAAAGAAATAGTAAATTGTTGCACCTTTCAGTCAAAACGTAAATATATAAAAGAAATAAATTGGATTATTGACCATTGAGTTGAATTCTGGATGCTAGGGTGAACCTACAACGAAATTATTTAGATAATATTTTAACCTGCAAAATTTTGGCCTTTTTTGAATTGAGTCAGACAACGTTTGATACTATATTAATATAAAATTAAAATTTTGTTTGAACGTTGGATAAGCTGAGAACGGGAAAACAGTGAAGATCTTCGCTTCAACGGCAGGTTTGGATTTAAGATGAGACATGTGGGACTGTGAATCTGTGACACAATCCTACGAGATTGTCTCCTTAATGGCGTAAATCTATATTTTACAACAACAACAAAAATCAATAATATGATACCTAAATAACATGGGATGAATTTATGTATGATTTTAATTAATCTATGGCATCGTATTCTTGATAGATCTTATCTGAGCCGTTGGGTTTGAATTTTACTGTCTTTATTTATATTTGCAGGTTTTTTGTTTTATAAAAGACCTGGTTCATAGTAAATCCAAAAATAATTGCGACTGCAAAAAAAAAAAACAGAAATGCAGACTATATTCCAAACTATTGGATGCTGCAAGATATAGCTGCATCTGCCCTTTTTAAAAAGCCCTGCAACTCTGTTTTTTTTTAATTATAAATTTTCCAATATATATATATATATATATATAATTATTACTCAATACAAAAGAAATAGGTTTATTGCATCATTTAAATTGCATCAATCAAATAAATGATACTAATTTAAGATACTTATTAACAATAGATATAAAATTTATGAATTAACATCATTTACAATAAATGATATTATTTGACATCAATTAAACAAAATTGGTACTAATTTATCTTAATTTGCATCACTTATAAAGAAAAGATGTAAAATAAAAATTAACATCAATTGTTTAAACGATACAAACTTTGTATCATTTAAAAAATAATGTAATTTATTTTTTACATTTGTCCTATATCGTAAAAACAAGTTATGAAAGGAAAATGACTCCGCTATGAATAAACTCATCACAAAATAATTAGTTTCACATATTTATTTTAATTAAATATTAAATAATATGTGAGTTTGTCAATAAATTTACATATTATCATATAAATTTAATAATATTTAATAATTTTATTAATTAAATTTAATTATGAAATTAATTAATGTTAGCATCAATTATTTATAACCGATGCAATTATAACATCAATTACAAACAAATGATATAAATATGTAGTATTAATTGTTAGATCTGTAGTAAATATTAATATCAATTATATTAACTGGTACAAAATTAACATCATTTGTTTGTAACAGATGCAAATTTAACATTATTTATTTGTAATTGATGTAAATTAACATCAATCACAATAATGATGTAATATTTTTCTCAACCAATGCAAATACTTTGCATCACAATTTCTAAAATCATTTACATAAATGATGCAAAAGTAGTTTACATCATTTATGAGTAATGCAAATATATAAAATAAGTGATGCAACATACCATTTTTTTTTTGTAATGACTGTTAAAAAAACATTTACGAAACATACTGGACAGTGATCCAGCCTTTAAGTTCTATAAACTAACAAAAGCTAATTAATAATAAATTAGAAAACAATAATATTGCCAGTTAAATTGTGATTGATTACGAGTCATCTAAAACCATTTACATCCGTCTAATAACAAAATTACGTAATTTCATTGCCTATAAATCGAACATCAATATAACACATAAACCACATTTGAACTATGAATCTCAGTAGTCATCAATCGCTAAACAACATAGTTTTGTCTTAGTTTTATATGGTCGGCAACATGCAATATGTAGATTTGTAATTTTCAAAAAAAAAAAAATTGTAGATTTGATTCCTACAGATGATATATCGACAATACTACTTTCTTAAAAATCATGATTAAATACTGTCTTAGTTGTTTGTAGTATAAAAAAATTTCTTATGAACTTATTAAGTGTAAGAAATTTGAGTTAAAATGACACATCATATGTTATTGAAATATGAAATTTAAAATATCTTTTAAAATCTAATGTTATTCGATTAATAATTTTAAAATATACAGTCAAATCTATTGTTATTGAAAACATTTTAAGAATTGAATTAAAAAATTTCAGCTGAGATTTCAGGGATTCTTAGTCAAAAATACAAAGATCAAAATCTCATAATTTTAGGTGAGATTTCAGAGAATTTAATAACAAAATTTTAAATCACCAAAATTCAACCAAATCATCTCAAATCTATTAAAAC
The DNA here is from genome assembly GCA_028015245.1 of Cardamine occulta. Classification (NCBI taxonomy): domain Eukaryota; kingdom Viridiplantae; phylum Streptophyta; class Magnoliopsida; order Brassicales; family Brassicaceae; genus Cardamine; species Cardamine occulta. The sequence continues at coordinate 13,967,475 of CM051377.1, read as the reverse complement.
TCTAATATCTCCAAATTATTTATCCAATACATCCCTTTAAAAATAGTAGTATGACATTAAAAATTAGTGTAAATTACATTCAACCATTTTTCCGTAAAATGGTTGACATAAATATTGTGTCAATATAAAGTAAAAAAACATCTTTTTAATACTAGTAAATATTTTTAATACTAGTAAAAAACATCTTTTTAAGATTTCAATATAAAGTTTGACATAATATATATATATATATATATATTTAAAATTTAATAAAAATAAAAATAATAGAACTTTAAGGAGTAAAAAAAACTTATACCAAAACGATAGAAGTATAATTACATTCATTTGATCTCTAATCTTTCTTTCTCATGCTTATTGCTTCCTTTGGTTAGGGTGTTTGAGGCACTAATACGTTTTTCGATGACCAAAAACCCCCTAAATTTATGTCACAAAACTTAAAAAATTATTCTTTTTTTGTTGTGTCAAAATTTCAAGATTTTAGATGAAATTTATAGATTTGTTCAATAATAATTGTGTCGGATATTACAAGTTATCACCAAACAAAACATTGGAGTTTGACGCAAGATTTGATAATATTTGTGGCATATTCAAATAATTAATCTATTTTAAAACGTAGCACTCAACTCCAACTTTTGGATCTGCTGACAGTGCTTAGATACATTTTTTGCATTTTACAAGTGCATGTTTATTTAAGAGTGAAATAAGATTCTACTAAACTCGAAAAGAAACGGAAAATCTTATACTATAATTTTTTTGTTTATGTTTATGATGAGCATGGAAACTTTAAACTAAAAAAAGTGTGAGGTTTAAGAACTGATATTGTATAATATTTCGTTTTATATATATTGGAGCTGCGATACCTTTTGATTCAGTTACTTTTTGAAAAAGAGGTAAGAGATAGAAGAAAAAACAAAAATATAAAGGAAAAAAATGTAATCTAAAGTTCACTTCAGGGCGGAGATGTGAGAAGAATGTCTCTAAATACAGAGAGTGGAACGAGTGGCTCGAACCAAGCCTCTATCATTTCCAATATCATTTAAATTATAATCACCACTTTGCTCTGTTTTGGAACTAATATTGTTATAATGGCAGTTGCTAGCGATAATGATCAACGACGAGACTCTGATCCAACTTTTAGGAATTTTGTTACTATTTTATGGAATTATGATGGTTTGAAACTTTTTAAGAACTAATTTCCAAACTTGAAAATAAAAATATAGTTAAGCATGTAGTTTAATTATATAACAAACAATGCTAATTAAGTAGTTTCATAACTTAACGGTTAATGCCAACGTCAATTAAGTTAAAGACAATTACTTCTATAACTATTGATGTGAAAAAAAAATACTGTAAACTCTCTTTCTCTCTACGTTCGAGATTAATCTTTCTTCAGTGACAATGATTCAAATCTCAAGAAGCTTCTAACTTTTGTACCAGGAGCCATTTAAATATTATTCCTAGTCATCCAGTTTGACATATATTTTTTTCTTCATATTTTCCACTTCTCTTGGCTTTTTGTTATATAGTATTTTTAGATGATTCTCCAAGTTTAGTCATAAAAAAAAATACAACCATCACGATCACCATTAGCCCTATTAGTAGATATCCAGATCCGGATCCGAATAATGAATCTTTAGATCCGTCGGATCCAGCTAAAAATCAAAATAATAGATATAATATATTTAAATATTAAAAAACAGATACAGATATATACCGGATATTTGGGATTTACGAATCCGGATCATGAAATCACGGATCCGCCAAATATCTAGATCCGTCCACCCCTCACTTTTGAGTATAATCAAAGTTATGAAATGGAATAATATAAGCAATTAAAAATATGAGCATAATAAATGGATTGGGTTCAAAATTTCAGGCCGTGTTTTGCTCTCTTGAAATTCAAAGTTCACATTTATTAGAAAAACCAAGCTCATATTACCAAGCAACAATTCCTTGGTGTTGTCTCTTCTTTTCTTTACTTCTCATTTCTTCTGGTATTACTATTATAGCTCAACTAATGTAAAGTTATTCGTTATGCCAACTTATAAAAAATAAATTCAGTGACAGATCTTCTTTATAGGTGCGTAATTGGTTTTGTTAATAAATTATTGGATAAATACACTAAATTATTCAAATGTTGTAGTATGTTCTTTGCAGAAATAACAAACTGTTACTATTTACTAAAAAAAAAAAGACTCATGATTATCTGCGTTATTTCATTTCCATCAATTTAGTTAGTTACTTCAATCCTCAAAAACGTTATATACCTAATTTTATCAATAATTCCATTATCTACGAAAAATGTCAATAAAATGATGCATACGTTATATGTCACTGTCTTATTGATTTCGGGGAGTTCGTGACAATAAATTGTTAGAATTACTGTTGCGACCTGTTATTTTCACCTATTAATAAAAGTTGTTCACCTGCGTTGGAAACAATCATGCATGACTATACCACCCACACTAACTTTTTTTTATCTAATGAACGTTTTAAGTCGGATTAGAAGTTGAACCAAACTCATTTTTGGACCATGGTTTATGTTGTCTAACTCAGTTTCGTAATCAAATCCAATAAAACTAACCAGTTCAGTCCCGTTTCAATTGATTTTGTCTACTGTTTTTTTCCCGTTTCGGACACTCAGTTCGAACCTATTAACAATAGTTTCTCAAATTATTTAAAATAAATGGGTTCATTAACATAAGTTAAATTTCTAGGAAAATGGAGATACAGTTAATGGTTTTGTATTGTGAGAAATTATGTATTGGGTTTCACTAAAACTTTTGGGCAAGTAAAAGCCTGCAGGTTTGGGGATGTATCTGATACTTTGTCTGACTTCCAATAATCAAGTACATCCGACCCATGATTCGAATGGTGGACTCGTCTTGGTTAGCTTACACATCGCCGTCAACTGTGTTGACTTTTAATTAATACCGTTGGTTACTGAGATTTAGTTCCAACGGATATTCAGACTCTTTAGTTTTTTATGTACTTTTTCTCAACGGGTATTAATGTACTATATTTTCTTCTCATTCTGTCACATTTTTAGTATTTGTTAAATAAATATTATTTCGTTTTAGTATACATCGTTTGAGGTATGAATCTAACTGACAAAATAAACAAAGTTGAACTCACCAAATGATAAAAATTTGTCGAGAACAAAAACTAGTAGACGATTCACTTGAAATAAATGGTAATTTGAAAGAGCATTCTCGTAGAGTGACCAAAACAGCCCATATTGTTCAAGCCCTTAAACAAGTGTCAAGTATGGGCTGATTCCACTTGTGCAGTTATAGGGTTCGGATTTTAAAACATTAGTCTCACTGACGATAATTTATATTTTGAGTATAGTAACGTTTTATAACATATGATCGACAAATCCACATCAACACTTCAACAGTATACGTGACTAAAAAAATATAGTATACAGTATACGATCTGATCCACGTTAGTAGATGCAGTTTCTACTAACTCCCCCATCTCTAACACATTAATCTTCACACTCCAATCAAATTGCTAATAGATTATTTCTAATTTCTTGTCAAGAGCACAATAATCTTCAAACACCCAACCCTGAATAGCTAGAGAGTGTATGGATTGTGGTCCTGTAATTGAAAATTATACTTTTGAGTTGAGAAGTTAGATTTCGGATTAGTCATTATAATTAAATGACAAAATTTATCCGGCTTTTCAAATTACGTTAGAGATTAGTTTTAACTCATTAGAATTGGTAATGATAAAGATTTACAAGCTATAATTTCAAAAATTTAAAGAAATTTTGCTTCTGACGCCATTAATGGAGGATCACGAGAATCTCATATCCTTAATGCTCCTTTAATTGTTTTTCATTTTTATAGTCACAGATTTCTGAGCTTATAATTATTACTAGTTGCTGGTTAGTCTAACCTGAAATTTACTACAATATTGATTACAATATTTACTTTTGGTAGTTGGGTCATATATTTATAGTACCCATTGATTATTCATTCAACATTAATATCAATGCGTGTATTGATAGTCATAAATATTAATATGAATGCGTGTATATACACAAATGTGACAAATATCTATATATATATATATATATATAATGGAGATTGTACTTACGAGTCTAGTTGGATCAAGTGCAGATGGAATTACATATTTAGTTATGGGATTTTGGTTTTGGACTTTTGTGATGGTAAAGGAGTGTTTCTAATATAGAACCACCGGGACAGATTCGTCTAAACTTCAGTGTTGAGCAAGTTTATTTTCCAAAGATCTCTGTGGTTTTTACGTCCACACGGGTCATGCAGCCAAAATCATTTAGTCAATGAAAATTCACAAAAAAAAACTAAAACAAGCAAATTTGTAAACTGGATCATTTTGGTTTCGAAAATTTTAAGGTATTGTAAATCACAGCCAAAATCATTGAGTAAGGTATAGGTTTCGAAAATTTTAGAACACACGAAGTAAATTAGATATTTAATATATTTCAATAATTTACATTTAATTTTAAAAATATTTTTAAAAATTTCACTTTGCATCAATTATAAATTTTCAAAAAAATTCATGTAAGAAATACAATCATTTAATAATAATCAAGTAAAGCTACAAAATGAATGCATGTACAGTTAATGAGACCGAATGAGTTTCAATATTTTTTTTGAAAAACCAAGTGTCTCGTCTATGGGTTTTAATAGGTTGGCTTGATTTTTTCACTTATTAACGATTTAAAAAATCACTTACATTTATTGAATGGTGACACAAAAAATCTATATATATATATATATTGAGATAAAATATTAAATTTGCACAAAATTTATTTTTTTGAGGTTATGTTACAATTTACATATATATATATATATATCAAAAATTATAAAAGGACTATATTTAAAAGGAGAACATTATCTTAACTATATTCTAATTTTAAATTTGATTTATCAATTTTTAGTAAACTCGATTTAGTTGGTTACACAATATTGATTCGTGATTCAAAAACTTTAATTTTTCAAAGTTTGGTTTTATTTTAAAAATACTATTTCCTAGTTTTTGGCTAAGATTTTCAGCTTGGTAACTGTTTTCACTCAAATTAAGTTCTTAATTTTTCTTGTTTTTTTCTTTTAAATACTATTTTAACATATTCAAGGATGAATTAAATAGCTTGGGGGCCAATGTTAACTCTCATACAACAAAGTTTTTAAAATGTAATTTCTTGAAATGTCTGTAGAACTGAGTGGGCCAGTAAACAATTACAATTTTCTTTTTTGGGCAACAATAATTACAATATACAAATAGTCAAATATTTAGAAACTGTAAGAAGGGTTCGGCCAAAGTATCATGATATATTAAAGTGTGCTGTAAATAAAATGATACATTAAAGTGTCTGCCTCACTATTTATTTATATGTAGTTAATATTACACCCTCTTTCTAATTATTACGAATACCAAATCCCAATGATCCCCCATGTCTTTTACCGCCAAAGCCGCAGAGTCCCTACTTCTCTATGCCTGTTCTATTCAATGAAATACATCGAAGTATTTGAATAAATTACCTGTTTAGGGTAGTAAAAAAATAATTACGGGAAATTCTTTTTAAGAGGGTAAAAATGCTATAACTCTTGACAAAAAAAAAAGTTATAACTAAGCAAAAGAGTCCTGATTCAATTCTGCAAATAGAACATAGAAGATAAATTTAAACTGTATCTCTTAAGAGAAAAGACCAAAAGAAAAGTTGAATGAATACGTTTTATACCAAAAAAGAAAGAATAATGCTTTTTCATCTAACGTTTATCTGTTTGATATCTCAGTTTGTAGGGTAAAGGATATTAAATTTTTTAATATTATTAAAGATATATGAATGAGGAATTAAGGATGTTATATATATATATATATATATAAAGCTTTGATTTGGTGGAACTGCTTCAACTAAACTTTTTTCTGGATAGGTTTCTGTTGCAAATTTTCTCTTTTCCATGTACATCTCGCATGGATATGAAGTCATAAATAGAGTATAAAATGTGAACATATTTTTCTCGCTATTTTAAAATTAGAAAATTTGAAAAGATTAAACCTATTAATAAAAGTTTTAAATAATGCAGGCTTAAAGCCTTAAACGAAAAAAGGAAAATAAACTTTTGAAACAGTTTTGACTGTAAATTTATAATGATACTTAACAATTACTCCTGTGATCCAAAATACAGTATCTTTCGTTTTTGGATCATTTTGAAAATAATATCAATATAATATAAAAAGTCACCTGCTTTTTATTGGAAAGTTATCTTTTAACACTCTGGCCATAGCTTGCCATGTTTGCAAAATTATTTTCCATGGGAAAAACACATAATTAGGGTCTCGAATATATGGAGATAATACATGAAATGGTTTGCTATATGCAGTATACATGATTTTTAAGCTACTAAATACTTGTAATCAAAATTGACTATGGCAGATCAATTATACATCCTGACATCGACAAGTCATTCGATCCATTTTCAAATTTGATATATCTGACATATGCGATTCAGTCTTGTCTTACTGCCCGTTTTCACAATCATAACCAATGATTAAGACTTGCCTTACTGAACCATCTTAACACACGATGATCCACTCTACCATTATCCGAATCATGATCACAACCATTGATCATATATTTCCGTATCTCACCATGCATGATTAATTACACTCACGAATTATTTTGTTGTACGGTGATGATCACACTCTCAACATATCAAACGTTTTCTTCCATGCAGTATTCATACTTAACACCATCGTCCTTTCCATATATTGAGCATACTTGATACACTTTCCGATGACTCATTCTTTCCCTGGCGATCAAATATTCAGTTCCCCTGGCCATATATATATACCATCATTGGAATAACGCAGATCATCTCACACACACGATTTTTATGTTGATTGAAAATATTGAACAACCATCATCCACCGGTCTTATAAAACTCTCTTATTTTTCTTTGTACTCAATACCATTTTCATTTTATACAAAGATTTCCAAATATGAATGATCTTGATCAGGTATACATTCCTAGAATGTCTCCTTTATGATTATAGTTTATTTTTCTCACTAAAATGTTTTGTACTTCTACTAAAAATCTTGCTTTGCAACATGGTCGTCCATAACTAATTTTAGATTGGCCACTAAATACACTGACATGCTTTATAATAGCAACCATAGAGCCTGATATTTCTTAATATACTTCCAAAGTAGAACATACAGTCCGAAACTGACAATAAAGGGCTAACAATAGTAGACACTGATGTACAATCCGAGATTGGTACTCTAATACGCACACTGCCAAACTCGGTGTGAAAGTATGAAATCAGTTACAATCTTAATTGTGTTACTCACTCAGCACGACAACACGTAGCTAATTCAAAGGTGAATGCTTATCTTAATTAGGCTAGTCCTCCACAAGTCCTATCAAAACATCCTCACAAATCACAATCAAAAGCTTTTAGGCTATAAAAACATTTTTTCGACGGGGTTATAACTTGTAAGGACTATTGCCGTTTCGTACATTTATCGGTCTTTGACCATATATTACGTGATAAATCGTAGTAAAATATCATTAAAATCCGCACATACGTAATAAATAAATAAAAGATTTCACGTGGACTTGTTTTCGGAACCTTCACGTCATCGTCCTTATGAGAGTCACGAGTGTCGCAAGATCTTTGAAACTTCTATAATTTTTTTGTCGATTTTGGGCCGAATACAACAACTACAAAAATCAACTTAGAAACATGTAGTAATATTATAAAATCCTAACATTGTCGTTACACTTGGATTAAAAGACACAGAAGAAAATCCCAAAGCTAAAAAAGTAAAGATAAGAAGTTAAAAAGCACAAACCCAATAATATATTGACACGTCGGTAGTAGGTGAAATGGATAGTCAACGTGTCAATACATTATTGGGTGACGTGGCATGATTCCATAGTTAAAAAAAAACTTAAAATAGTTATACATCCGAATCTCTAGTAGTGATTACGGTAACCACGCGAGGCACGTGACCCATGACGGTGGACGAGTGGAGACTCTTGGAGGCCGCCACGGCGTTTAACGGCAGCGGAGAAAACTCCATCCCAGATTTCGGAGAAAGCACGGATGATGATGCCGTGGTGGTAAGGCTCGTTGAGAGAGAGGAAGCAGTGGAGAAGCTCTCTGAGATCATCTTTGGAGTAAATCTCGTTCTCAAGAATCATCTGAAGCATCGACTGCCTGAAATCGAGGTAAGGGTCGTCGGAGTCTTTCTCGACGGCGACAGCAGCGGTGGAGGGTGTGGCGGAGGAGGAAGAGGTGTCGGAGAACCAGTGGGAGGTGGAGGGAACGGCGGAGGAAGTGGAGGCAGTGGTGGTGGAAGAGGAGTGGCAGTGGCCGTAATTAGAGGAGTACAGGCGAGGCTTTTTGGGGAAAGGGTTGAAAAAAGAAGACAAGTTTGGGAACTTACAGTTGCTGCAGCCGATGTCTACAACAGAGACTGCCTTAAGGACCATCTTCTTCTTCTTGCTTTTGCCTGTCGTCATTGCTCTTTCTCTCTTTGTGACTCTGAAGACTGTAGAGGAAATGTGTTATAGAGAGATAGTGAGAGGAAGAGAGAGTCTCCTTAGATTGGTATTAAAGGGTACATGTGGTGACTGAGATGGATTAATGAGAAGTAAACTCTTAGTAATAATATTTAATTTGATGTTCAACAACAATTTGTAATTTCTTTTAATTTTTGTGAAATTTAAGTATATGTCTGTATGCATGAGCATTAATTCGTCGTAGACCTTTACACTTGCTGATTCTATAAAAGAATAGTACTCTTAGATAGGGTTATTTGAGTTAACTATATTAAACTAATTTATGGTGTCCAATTAATATTTGATAATTTATCATGTGGGTCATAATTATGGTTTCAGTATATCTACATGGATTCAATTATAGTTTCTAATTGTATATACATTAAAATTTAAATAGAAAAATAATCGATTTTTAAAAATAATCGAAGAATAGTATGCCTTTTGCGGGTGAGACCCAATTCTAAAAATAAACAAACATCAGTAATTAACAAATTTTAATGAATAGTCTCTCCATCAGAGGCAAGTTATTTTGGACTGTTTTTTTTGAAAAGATTGTTATTTAATAACAAAATCTTATACTGCACTATTAAAAGAGAGATACTATATTCAGTGTTTCCAAGCACTATTAAAATAAATTAAAACAGAATTAATATTATAACTATATCCAAACAGACTAAAACAGCAATATTATTTAATATTTTAAATAATTATTAGTTTCCAAAAATTTTAAATCATTTTCTCTCTTTAATTAATTATGAACGAAAATTAAAATTATTTTTTTAAAAAATTGTTAACCAATTGCAAAATAAAGATTGAGATTTGAGATCTATAGCATATTAATTTATTTCCGTTATCATAAATGAAAGATTTAGTTAAGATTTAAAATTATGATCCTCCTATCAATTTTGTTTGATCTTATTTTTAATTTGATTTGAATTTTCATATAATACATATAACTAATAAAAATCTAGAATTTTTTTACATATGTTGCAATTCAAAGTTTTTTAAACATACATATATCACTCAATAGATGAAAAAATGTGTGTTCAATGTCCCACATTGATATTATGAATATTCAAAGAGTCAAACCTTACAAAATATAAATTATAAAAAAATTTAAACTATTATTAATATATAAGGTATATAAAATGTTTAAAATACTAAAAATATTTTAAGTATAAATGTTATTGATATTTAAGCTTTATATTACGAATAACACTCTTAATCAAACTGTTTACAAATTTTTGAATAGTTTTTAAAAATATACGTAACACCACTAAACTTTTACAACTATGTCCTATGCTAAAATATCAATTCAAATTTTCTAACCATGTACATTTTGAATATCGGATACGGGATAAAAAGGAAAATCTTATAGACAAACAATGAATATGGTTTTTAAAGAGGTATTTCAGAATTAGAAAAATAAAGATTAGAGGTAAGTGAGCCTACAATTTTTTTTAACATTCTTACATACTTTATTTATATTTATTTTTTTAATAACTAAATTTAATGACTATTTATGTTCTGATTTAGTTCTAAGGAACCATGAAGAAATGATATATCTTAGTACATGTAGTTTTCAGATAAACAATCTCATGATTTCTTATATTTCTGATACAATGATTTAATGTTTGGAATGTCTTATGAATTTTTTATGTTATGTTGTTTTGCTATTGATAGATGATGTTGATATATATTTTGATTTCCAATTAGTTATGAATTTTTTTATGTGGACTAATTTAATATCTAATTCGGTAGGATTTTCTCTAAATTGTTTTAATGAGAAAAAAGCATGATTGATTTGGCGTACGTTTGAATCAAACAACATAAATTTGCTATTCATACATGGAAAATACTACAATCAAAATAAAAATATTTATAAATAGTAAAGAAACAAAATAGCACGTTAAAATTACACGAAAAGTAAAAATATTTATAAACAGTAAAAAGCAAAAAAAAAACTACAAATTTAAATCAAAACAATTGACCCGCGGTATACCACGAATTTGAATCTAATAATATTTATACTAAAATGAGCAAAGCATAATTAAGCATGCTTCTTAAAAATGATTTGGAAATATACTTATTTCGGATCTGCCATTTATTGATGGACTTTTCAAAACTATCATTTTCTTCTGGTATTGGGCCTAACGAAAAGACGAGAATACTCTGCAGTTGGATGTCTTGTGTGTATGATTGTTGTCTATGAGATTTGATAGTGTGGACAAACAATCCGATTGATCCATCGCGGGATAAGACAATATGCAGACCAATTGTACATAAAAATTAAAAGCAAATGTGCAATAAATGTTTGATCAAATATGCATAAATAACCAAGATCAAATGTATAATTAAATGTTGATGGACAAGAATGTAAACCAAACAAACACACTATGTTCAAGATGGACAACAATTTACTGCGATGGACAAAACGTGTGTGACTGTTGGTTAGATGTTTTTTAAATTCCATAAATCCATAAACAAATTATAAATACAAAAAACAGAAATTCATAAACTGAAAACACTAGAAATCCATAAACACTGTTGTGGCAAAAAAACAAATAAGAAAATCTGGTTAAAAAAAATTGAAAACAATAAATTGATAGAAAAGAAAAAGAAAGTAACCGATGAAGAAAAAGAAATTCGAGAGAGAGAATGAGAGATAAAAGAGAGAGAGAAGGAGAAAGGAAGCAAATAAAGGTAGAGAGAGAAGAAGAAAGGAAGAGTGAGATGGAGATATGAAAAAAAATTAGTTTGGTTTTTTTGGATTGACAAAAATATATACATTTAAAAAAATATTTAGAAAAGTGCATTTGCAAAAAGAAAAATGAGTGTTAAGAGTATTGGATGTAATATTCCCTACTTATTTTAGGCATAACTAACCCTTTCACTCCGACAGCCTTCCCGATCATGATTATCCGAAGAAAACAAGATTTCTGATACGTTACACAATATGACTCCCATTTGAATGGATTTTTATTGGGCCTTCATGGGCCTTTAGATTAACCAAAGTAATGCCATTCAGATAGATTTAAACCCAAAGGCCGTAGCTCCTACCATCCCTTTGATTTCAGGTTTGTGTTTTTTTTTCTAAACCAAAAACTTCGAACCTAAGCCCATAATTATTTTGGATCAGAAGAACATAACATTATAAATTATTTTCTCTTATCCATGGTGCTTGAACTATTGTTCTTCAAGATTCTATTCCTTTAGGTGGATTAGTACATTGGTTGAGCTATTAACGCCGACTTATTTATTATATTAGTTTTGGTAGCCCAAAAATCAAGTAAGAATATGTAGGAATTAGGATGTATGTAATATTTTTGGTAGCCCAAAAATATTTATGATTTCTATTATATTATTAGAGGCCGATGTATCGTTGAGGGTTTTATGGGAATCCGGTAGACATATAACTTTCTCGACTGTCTCTGGCGAATTGGCAATAAAGTATTTTTTTTTCCATTTTGATTAGGTTTGCCTGAAAAAAATATAAAATGAAGACTACGTTTGCTTCAAATTGTCTACTGGATAAGGATGTTTCGATGAAATTTTGATAGATTTAAAATAAAATTTTAAATTATACTAGCTATTAGTATATTTTAGAATTTCAACACTCTTTTTGGACGGACAGTTGAAGAATGTGTTATTAGATTTTATTTAGTGTAAATTCAGTCAAAGTTAATTTTGATTCTTGAAAGGCTTTGTAAATTCATACGAAGCATCGCACAATATTAAATCACGAGAATGACCATCAAAAAAACAATTATCGGTGATAATGGTCAAACGGTAAACTCGTTCCTCGTACCCCCAAAATTCAAGTAGCGTTTGTGGCAAGAAATTAATAACCGTTTACTTTATTTTTGTTTGTTTGTTTATTAACGTTTATATATTAACCAAAAAAAAAAAAAAAAAAAAAAAAAAAAAACTAAAACCCGAATTATTCCAATTATAGAACTCACACGTCTTCATAATCTTCCTCCTCTTTTCTTCTCTTGGAAATTCAAAGTTTTTGTTTTTGTTTTCTTTGCTTAAACCGTAGAGACACCCCTCTCTCTAAATTTAGGTTTGTTTATAACAACCTAGACAATTTTTTAGTTTCTTATAATATCAAAATCTATAACCAATAAACATTGTTTGATCTCATTTGCAGTTATAATCCTTCTGGGTTCCTCAGAAAACAAAAACAAAAAAAACAATTCTATTCATTCTTCTTCATACATTCAAGAATCCTTACGAGGGCGATATCTTCCTAACGTCTTTGATCTTCTTCAATAGGTTCGTTCACATTTGGTATACGCTTAAAAAATGCATCGATTCGGGTTACACATGAATCCATGATTATTGAATTGGTTTTGTTTTTGATAAAAATTGGTTTTGTTATGTTTGTATTGAAACCTAACCAGGAAACTATTCTGATTTGGTCGAAGATGTTGGGAGATTTTATCATCAGACTCCTTGTGTACGTTCTATCATATCTTTTCTTTAATTTTATTAAGTTTCTTGCATAAGTATTCTCTTTGATTCATGATATATAGTTAATGTATATATAACTAAAATGGTGAGAATGACAGATTAATATTAGGGTACACATACCCAGCATTCGAATGCTTTAAAACGGTGGAGAAGAACAAAGTTGATATCGAGGAACTCAGATTTTGGTGCCAATATTGGTATTTGTTTATTATCATTCTTTTTTATTATTCTCATTATTTTTAACATTCATATATAAACAACTATAGATCATATAAATTTTTAATTGATATTAGTTCATTCATAGTTGTATTTTTTTTTCCGGTTTTTAGGCATGTTTAATTTTGAAAGAAGATATCAAAATTTTGTTGGTGTTGTCCAAGTCTTTGGTTTCGAAGTTTAATTATATATCTAGTGTAGGAATAAATGGTACAATTCTATTAGGATATTTTATTGAGATCGCAGTGTATGTGATGCACGTTTTAATGTATAGTGTGATCATTGTCAATATCTACTGGAAAATGTTAAGTAATTAAAGAATTTTATTCGAATAACTAGGATACTTTTGGCGCTCATTTCATCATTTGAGAGGGTTGGCGATATATTTATCTCATGGTAAGTAAGATCCATTATGAGTTAATTCTTCCTTAATCCATCTTTGTCTTAAACATTTAAAATTCATCAATCTACAATTATTATTTGCAGGTTACCGTTATACGGAGAGATGAAAGTAGTCTTCTTCGTATATCTTTGGTACCCCAAAACGAAGGTAAATTGACATTTTGCTTTTTAAAATAGTTGCAATTTGGATAATAATTATTAATGTTTTTTTCTGTCACGATTATGAATGGTCACTGAAAAAATGAATGAAGGGAACGAGACATGTGTATGAGACATTGTTGAAGCCATATATAGCTCAACATGAGACAGAGATTGACAGAAAGATAATGGAGTTGCGAGCTCGAGCTTGGGACTTTTTCATCTTCTACTTCCACAACTTTGCCCAGGTCCTTTAATTTTCTTTCTCTGATCTCTTTTTAATTATTTATACGTAATTATCATAACATTAACAATATTAGCATAATGTTGATGCACAGGCTGGTCAATCCACCTTGATCCAAGCTTTTCAGTACGTACTCGCCCAATCGGTCCGGTTCTCTGCCGCAGCTAACCAACCGGTACCAACCTATTGAAACAACAAGACCCAATCGATGTCTAAATGATCTGTTGACCTTTATAAAAATGTTTTTTACCTATGACCATTTTTTTGTGTTCTTGCTAAAGCCTATGGAGCGGAACGTGAACGTAAACGCGCAGTCACCGGTGGAGATGGACAATGAACCGCAGACACCACAGGCTCCAAGACCATTGCACAAACCACTATCTGCCTTACGATCGTTAGAGAAGCAAACGAGCAGAGGGAGGAAGTGGCCACCACCGACACCACCACCAACACCAGGCCGAGACTCAGCCGGAACATTCAATGGAGAAGACGGAATCAATATTCCTGATACGATTCCGGGATCACCCATCACCGATGCTCGGGCTAAGCTTCGTCGTTCTAACTCCAGGTCTCAGTCCACAGCATAGTAACGTACATATACGTGACTCGACTCCTTTTAATTTGTTAAAAGATATATAGGGAAAGAAAAGTAAAATGAAAGTTTTGAATTGTTAAAGAAACAAAACAGATTGATTTTTTTTTCCTTTGTGTTTTTGTAAATTGAAGCAGAAGTATTAATACAGCGAGAATATTTGTGATTGTTTTTTGCTTTATCTTGGGGATAATAATGATGCATTTGGATGGTCAAAAAAAATATACTCAAATAGTGTACCATTGCAGCCGATGAAGTAAAGTTCTCTGTTAAACTTACATTAGTTTCTCTTAACCGGTGGCTCCTCTACAACATCACTCTAGCAATAAATGAATCATAATCTAATGGTACATTGTATGGAACGCACCTGCCATTCATTCATACATGTTCTATATTTGCTCCCTTGGTTTGATTTTGGGAGTGTTGTTAGGTTAACACATTTGGGATGAACAGAAGCTGAGATGTGTGTTTAGTCTTGGATCATCTCGGGGTTGAGTCAACAGCAGTTGGGGCTATCTCTCCCATTACTGGTGGTGGAGTAGTCGCATCGGCTATTCCATAATCCCAATCAATACCAGCTTTTGTTAGAGTTAAGGATTGCGTACTTTTATATGCAGATGAATACATTGAACAACTATAAGAGAAACAATTTGATATATTTAAGGATACAGTCGTTTTTCCACATATCTGTCATGCTAATTTCAGCATTCGAGAGAAGCCAGTAGTCAGAATCATCATTCTGCAAAATATAAGAAGACATCAAACGATGTTTTAGAGTATTTTAGAGTATCATCTGAAATGAGCAGGAAGATTGCTTACTTCGACATCAGAGGGAGTAATCTTAAGCATTCCTCCAACTTGCTCCTGCAAATAATTAAGATCAGAGATATCGCCGGGTTGAGGATGAGCATGATCATGAGACAACTGAAGCTCAATAGCAGTTCCTGTGTTATCGATGTCATGGTGTTCTGTAGATCCCGAGCTAGAAGCAATAGGCAAGCATGATGGTGCTGCAACACCCCCATTTGTGTCTTCAAACTTCCCTTCAAATTCGCTGAATATGATGTCAAAGTAAAGCATGTAAATTCGCTGAATATGATGTCAATTTTCTAATTGAATCTTTCAACTACTTGTTTTGCTATGTTCAACTATCTGTATACCTCTATGAGTAGAGTACATTGAATTTACAGAAATGTCAATAACAAAGTTTCTATTATCTGTATTAATAGCTACTCTAGAAGGAATGTTTCTATGTGGTGCTAACTGGACAAAACTTTCTTACGAGTAAACACCACACTATACCTTTATATGTTACGACATTTTGTTTATCATTAAAATAGATACGTAAAAATACCTGACAAGGTATACGTCGATAGGTCCCATTGTACTTCTAAGAATGATCCTGTATCTCCTTTGAGGGTGGTCAACCGCCTGTCAAATAGAGGAGAAACAAATTATCATAACGTTATGGCATCTAACAATGAATAGCATATGTCTTCCAAAGTCGTTGAAAGAGACTAACTTCATCTGGATCAGGCACTTCCAAAGTTGTGCCATGAGGAGCTTTGACGGCTATCAGAGTCTGGTTCTGCAGGAGCAGCAAAGAGAAAGTTGAGATATAAGTGAACAAGAAGGTCTTCGGATCGACATATGTACAATCAATTGATCAGATAAGAGTTAAACATATGAAATAGCAAAGACGTACCTGGAAACCTGGTAAACTCTTGATGTCCTCTTCAGTTACAAAAAGCCATCTGAACAATGTGAACGGATTGGTTAAGTGTCCATCATAAGAATAATACTACCTCATAGTAGAAACAAACTAGCCCTGATAAACGATAGATAGGCAGAGAGTTTTACTTCTGATTCTTTTCATTTTCGCTTAGATCTCTTAATCTTTCCTCTGTTTCTCTGAAGAAAAGTTGTTAAACGTCAGCATTGCTCGAGTAGATTACACAACAACCCAAAACTCTAATGAATGCTATGAAACCTGATCTGATTATCTAATGCTCGCTCCTCGAAGGAAAAGTTTTCAATTTCTGCCTGCAAGGAGGAAAAGAAGATCATTAACCAAACAAAGTGAGAATCTAAGTGCATGATGTTTCACGATTTACGTGCAAGATAACGTAAAGTGCATGCAGTTTCACTTCACCTGTAACACAGACACATCAGCATCCACATCGCCAGGCCTCGAAGCATCAACTCCCCTAATCAAGTTTATTGATCCTCAAGTGAGTTTACATGTAGTTATGTGATTCAAGAAATATCTCAATGAAGCATATGCAAAGAAAGATATGGTACGAAGTACATAAGCATACTATATGATAACAATCCTCACTTCCAAAGTATTTTGTTCTTAAAAGGCTTTTCGATGAGATCGATCCCCTCCAGAACGTTTGTAATATCGTATATACGTCGTTTCTGCACCTCCAATGTTTCTGCAGCTTTGTTTAGGTCCAGCATTCCATCTTTGGCTTGTTTAATTAGGTTGACGAACTTTTTTGTAAGGAGACCTGGCCAGATTTATGTCAACATCTTCATATACACAACATAATATATCGCACATAAGAGACATATATATAAACAGTCGTTAATTACCTAAAGAACTGTCATAACGACAACTTCCAGAAGGAGTAAGTGTGACAGGAGAGCCTGCAAGTTTACCAGGAAAATAATCAGCTCTTCGACCTACTTGTAGTTCTTAGACATGAAAGATTGTTCAAACAAGGATCTAATTATACAATAAGGCCACAAGATGTAGACAGTCAAGAACACCAAAAGATAAGAACATCCTGCAGGTTAAACGGAAATCTACAATTCTTCTTACCAGCATTGTTTGTCGAGATGGGTGTTTGAGGAATTGACTTATTTCCTTTGGCCTTTGACCTGATGTTGACTCCGCCTCCTTTGGCTAAAACAGGAGTTTGACAGGGACTGCTGGGTATGCTAGCGAATCCATTATTAGATGGAGCAACAACCACATCCATCGTCGACTTTCTCTTCCGTGACTGCAGATAATCAAGTTGTTACTAACTTGAAAGAAGTTGGTCTAATCCCAAACCACACAACACAAACAGCAAAGAGATATCATCCAAAATGTTAAACCATCAGAAACTTTGACAACATTGGGATCTACTTGAAACATTATACATGAAAAAATATGCCAAGCTTCCTGCACCATCACAGCATATGCTCAACAGAACAAGAAGAAGCAGCTTGAGAGAATATGCTCAACACAATATGAAGAGCAATTGAGTCCAATTTCACAAACAATTCAACACCCAATCAGAGATATATGGAGAAATTGTTGCCTGATTACAAGATTCGCGTGAACTGAGTGTAATTGAAACGCACTCTGAGACAAATTGTGCGCAAAATATACCATCGTAAAGCTAAACGAAGACAAAAATTGACATGAATCCACAATAATCTGACGCTGCGAAGCACTTAAATCAGACTAAGATGCAACAAGTAGCGGAAATGAAGCAAGAGAATCCGATAACATCTTCGAATTCTAAACCAATCTCACTGATAAAAATCCGAAATCGAACAATCAAAATCACTCAAAACCGAGGCAAACTCACAGGAAATCTAACAACGACAGCATCTTCCTCCCGATCTACAACTCCACAGCCATTAACGAGGCTTCTATCATTGTTAGTAAGCGAAGAAGGGGTAAATCGATGGTAGTCATCTGAGGGATGAAACGGCGGTTTTGTTGAGGCGAACGGTAAGTGACGACGTATAGATGGTACAACCGGCGCAGATGTTGCCGGAGCCGGAGATGACGGCGGATGGTGAGGCGGCGGCGGTGGCGGCTGAGAAGAACCGGGCGGAGATCGTACAACGCCGGACATGGATCGTAGTGAAGCGTGAGTCGGATAAGAAGATTCCGACGACGAGAAAAGCGACGGCGATTGAAGGAAACGAGGGTTTTAGTGAGAGAGAGAGAAAGAGAGAAGGAGGAAGAGGAAAAAAGGAGAGAGCAGAAAACGAGGGAAGGAGGGAATTTTATGTTGGGATAGATGTGGAGGGAAGCCTACAACAATAATAAAAATAAATAAATAAAAAAGTTTTAATTTTTGTCTTCTATTTGTGCCCCGGATTTTTGTATTTAGTTATAGATCGACCCCACTAACTTTAACGTAAATTTCTTGATGTTGCTTTGTAGTAACGGGATAATTGGAATTTTTTTTTTTTTTGTGTTGTTTAAAGGGTGAGCTGTGATATTTGATCTAGAACTTGTATTTTTGAATCTGATTGATTTTTAAAGGTGTAGTTGGTAAACAGATTTCTGCAAAAATAGATTGGGGATAGAATTTGTTTATAGTACATGTGCTGCTGTTTCCGTTATCCATGTTAATATTATAAAACAACCCATGAATTTTGAATTTTTATTTTATAAAATCAGAGGTTCATGTACGGGAGTGTAAAGCCACTCGAGGCGAATTCATAGTCAATGTCATTATTTGAGGAGCGTCTGAGATATTTGGATTGGTAATACCTTTAGGCTTTCGTTTTTGTTCTTAGGAGTTTAAGTGGGAAAAGAACGGGTATGTGCCATTCAAATATCATAAGAGGAAACCAAAACCCCCAAAAAAGAAAGGGAACCAAAAAAAAACATGTAAAACAGAGAATCTGATCATAGACTAATGGCAAGATTCAGGAACAATAAGGACTGTAAAGACCAATCACTAACTCATTAGGCTAATCGATTCGTATATTCATTATCGTGCCACCAATTGTAGAACCACATTCTAGTGCAAATCGAGACTCTACACGGTTCTGGACTTGCATCTACTTGACTGATCGGGACCGGAAAACATCGAATCGAGAATCGATATTCCATTGTAAATGAACAATCGTTCTCTCAAAATGTAGGTAGAGATCGGTTTCTTCATTCTTTGAGTTCTTCATTCAATACAAAAATGTACCTAAAACAAAGCAACCCCATGAATTCTCACCAATTCTCCAGACCCAAAAGAAAAAACAAACAAAAAAACAAGAAACTCTCACCCACTTCCATATACCAAGTTCTAGCACAAAAACTCTATAAATCAAGAATCTTTTTGTACAGTAACAAGGCGAGAGGTCTTCAATGGCGGAGAAGAATCACAACATACCTCCAACGTATCTCGAAACCCAGCTTCATTCGTCTTCAACATCACCGGCAATGGGAATCTCACTCCTTTCGCCGCACAAGCTTGATGTCTAGGTTTTATCCGATTCTCTAAACTGAATGAAAAATACTGAGGAAACTCAAGAATCTCTCTAACATCTCTTCCCATCTCCACCATCAAATAATTCAACTTCGGCTCATAATTCTCAGCAATGCTGTAATTAAACAGCTGCGGGAATCTCTTAAACATAGCAGTAGCGCTCCGACGAGAAAACCCTAATTTCTCAAAGTAATCAATCCGTGGGACGAGTTTATGTTCGACGCTACAAGAGAGGAGATACGTATGTTTATGCGGATCTAAGATTCCGATTCTCTGGAGAAAATAAAGCGTTCGCCGGAGTTGATAATCAACGTTACAAGCGAGAAGACGAGGACGACGACGTAAGGCTTGACGGAGGTCAAAGATGGAGTCAACGCCTACTTCACGAAGGAGGAAAGTGATGACTGGGATTGTGTGTGAGGTTAATGGTGAAGTGAGAATCTCAGGGCACATAGAGACAAGACGGCGAAAATCTTGTAAAGTGAAATTGATTGGTGGAGTAGTCATGTAATCGACGACGGATTTAACGGCGGAGAGAGATGTGGAGAGGAGAGGAGGATGACGGTTGATTAATGTGAGGAAATCGATTCCGAGTGAATCGAGGTAAAGGAGCTTCTCGTGGATATCGGATTCTAGGGTTTCGGTGGTGGTGGTGGAGGAGGAGATGGAGGGGGATTTGTTGGGAGGGAAGAAGAGTGATTTTGGTTTGAAGGAAAGTGCGGGAAAATTGTGGAAGCGAAAGTGAGAAAGTGAGGGGAAGTGATTGTTGTGGTGAGGGGAAAGGAAAGAGGAAGAAGAAGAAGAAGAAGAGAGGAAAGAGAGAGCTTCTTGTTGCATTGTTCAAGAGACATCTCACAAGTACATGAGATGATGATGATTCGAAGCTCTGAAACAAAATGATGAAAGGATAAGATTGGGAAACAAAGTTGTGATTTCAAGATTGGGATTTTGGGGGAAGGAGATGGGATGGGAATACCATATCTTCACTGAACCGGTTTAATCTAAAACTTTACCGGTTTATTCCAAAATCAAAATTAATTAGACCAAATGTAAAATGCTTTTTTTTTGTTTTTTGTTTTTGCCAGGCCCACTGGGCGGTGTATATTAGATTTTATGAAGGAAAGTTGCTACAGCCAATGTGGCCTGAGCAAAATGCTTGCTTATTGTGCCTTGTAGCAAAATGCTTTTTTTTTTATAACAATTTTATTCGTTATTTAAAATACAAGAAGAAAATTTTGGAAAGTTGGCTTAAAAAATCAAGTTGTTTTTACTAATGGCCAAGATATTAAAGGAACGAATTCTGAAAAATGAAATTAAAAAAACAAAAAAAAAACAAGTAGACTAAAAAAACGTATGAACAATCTAGCACGAGTCGCCTTCGGAAGTGGGACTGTCCCAAACCATTTTGGACACAAAGTCGTCGTGCTTTGGAACATACTCCTGCAATTATAAACATAAATGTAAATCACCCGCTTTAAGGATTCACACATTTAGTCTACATATAATGATCATAATCGGACATTAATGGAAAAAAACCTCAAGAAGTTGGAGTAGTTGAGAAGCGGTCGGAGCGGATACGATGATACGGCGGGCGATGGCGGAGACAAATCCTTCGTCCACCGCCTTATCTATAAACATCAATAGCGAATCGTAGAATCCATCTACGTTCAATAGTCCCACCTGCAATTTTTTTAATCATGATTAAAGTTCTAATGAATTTTTCAAAACCTTGGTTAAGACTTAAGACATTATTCCATGTTGACCCATATGCTTAGATTCTCTTTCCACACATGACACATACATTGTGTAGCCAATTAAGAAAATGTCTTTTTCTAATTAGTTTGTATATGTACTTCTCCATCCATAAATACACAACAAACATCTCTACTTTCTCTAACTATGTTTTGTCGGATAACCGGATTTACCGGCCCAAGTCTCAAGGTATTTATGTACTCATTTCTTAATTAATTTAATTAATTACCGGTTTAGTGTGGATCCCAAGTTGAGACCAGGTGATGACTTCCAACAACTCTTCAAATGTCCCATATCCACCTACGTTGTTTGTCAAATAACACCACACGAAATATTTTATTAACCTTCATGATCTTAGATATATAAACATCTATAATCATTTCATTCTTTATCAATAAACAAATTGAAAAAAGAACAAAAATACAAACCAGGAAGTGCGATGAAGGCATCCGCTTGGCGACCCATTTCAGCCTTCCTTTGGTGCATAGTAGATACTGTTATAACTTCTCCTATTGATTCACCGGTTATCTAAACCGAAAATCATTTTATCACAGCCATCATAAATCATAATCATGTTCTAGTTTACATATATTTTACTAAAACTTCATTTGGACGACACAGAAGAAACTTTGTAAAGTCCTATTAAATGTATATATTGACCCAACAAAAATGTAATGTATATATATATAGTAGATTTGTAAATACCTCTCTTGGTGCTAGAGACTTCGGAATGATCCTGCATAACATGCAACATCTAATATAAATAATTATAACTTATAAATATATCAAATCATTCATTTCGTTTAGTCACCTTACTTTGTAATGGTCAAAGATTTATTAGCTTCCGGTTTAAGGTTTAAATATTATGTGAAACATTAAAGTTCAATTATTAGTAATTTATGTGTTTAACTAGAACTAAAGACATCTGCCTTTTCCCCTTTGGCCTTAGATTTTGCCTAAAAATAACTTAGAAAAAAAAGAAGAGACCACAGATTAATGTTTTCAAATAAGTTTCAAGAAATATTTGCAAACCTCAATAGCATTACTATAGTATTAATAATTTGTCTTGAAGGAGTCGAGTTGCTATTTATGATAATGTTACCCATTTGCAATGCAGGACAAGAACATGGGAAGACCAAAAAAGAATGATGAAGTGTCGCTGTGAATGTATTGATAAATCAAAACCTCTAGTTTCTTTATTGTTTAATTATTTTAGTAATAAAAATGTAAAGAGAGAGATAAGATACCCAAGAACATGACGACCACCATCATGAACAGCCTGAGAAATGAGACCCATTAGCCCCACGCTTCCTCCTCCATATACTAAATCGATGTTTCTCTCCACCTTTCACAATTACGTTAACATTTATGTGTGCTTTTAGTGACTAGAAAAAAATACAATTTAGTCTATGAACTTTTGGTTATATATATGTAAAATAGTCCTTTTACACGAGTTGGTTAATTTAAAGTAATTTCTCTTTTTAACACAACACTAAGCATTATGGAATGTTTTTAGTTTGAGAAATGAATTTGAACCTCAATATATATACGATAATAAAACTACACAATGATATGATACTTAGTTTCCACACACATCAAGCACTTAATTATATACATAATACAGGCTCAACTATTTACAAGTAATGGACAAACTGTTTACGTATATCACATATCTTTCTGAAGTTTATTTTAGCTAAGGGTTAAATGAATTGCAAAAAAAATAAAAATAGAAAAGACTTAGCATATAACGAAATACCAGTAAAAACCGAAATATGTTATCGTAATGTAAATAAACGTGAGTTAGTTAATTAAATAAGCATATATAGAGTGAGGATCGATGTAAATAAATGTGGAAATAGAGAGAAACCAGTTGGTGGGCGAGTTGGAGAGCAGCGTCGTGATAAGTGGATTTGTTGCCGGAACTGCTTCCGCAGAAGACACAGATCCTCCTGAATCTTGATTTTGTCTCTTCCATTCTCTCTCTTTCTTTCTGTCTTTTTCGTTCTTTCTTTTATGATTCTGTCACTTTCTCAACTCTATATATATATATATATATATATATATATATATATAGATATGTGAAGAAGAAGTATACTGATTTGTTAGACTAAGAATCCAGGTAGGCTGGCAATATATACATTTAAATGCCCTTAGTTTATCTTATAAATGGATCCCGTAGATTGTGACAGCTTTAGAATATGTATTTTAGAATATGTAGCAAACTTTTAACAAAAATGAAAATACGAATTTTTAATTAAGAATATAAAATATTAATCCAATCAAGGGCCATAGTAAAATTTAATTAGTTTATAATTGTTATGTGGTTTAAGGTTTTAAATTCGTAATTCTTTGTTTAAGTTTTAATCAAAATTTGTTATTTTATGGTGTTGGAACATTACCTGAAAATCAGCAAAAACTACATGAAAACAAATAAGTTAGACGGAGAATTATAATTATTTGCTATTATAAACTAATGGTTTAATGTAATATTTAACTATATATACAGAGTTACTATTATAAATTATTCTCGCAATGACACATCAACAACGTTTTCTGTTTCAATATATAATGGACTATGCAGTAAATTATTAATAATAAATTAATAGATATTTACAAAAAATAGTTTTTTAAAAAAATTTGCTAATATAGAAGAACTCTTAAATTATCCATAAACAAAATATTTTCATGGGAATGTGCATTTTATACTTTCCTTTTTTAATGGAATTCATATTTTAGTCGATCGGATTCTTTTTGTTATATATCATAAATACAATCCCCAAGCCATCAAATATGTAATGTACATGTACGGCAGATTATGTTCAGGCGTGACAGTTTTTATAGATATTAAAGTTTATATTAAAAATCAGGTTAAACATGTCCACGAGCTAGTTCGATATCCCAGAGATCATTAATCATTTTCATAACCTTTTATACTCTATCAGTTTTTTTTTTTCTATTAAAAATAATTACTACTAAAACTGTGACGTAGATATTGCAATTTGACTCTGTCACTCTGACCACACGGTAATCAGACAAGTGTCCACCTCAAAATATCCAGCATTCGATTCCGTTAATTCCTCTTGTGATACTTTAATCAAATTTATGAATCACTAAACCATATCCTTGATTGAAGAATCGGTGTCACTATGCGTATTAGATATGTTACTTCTTATATTAGTCACCAAATCTTTAGAATCTTTTGGTTTCATACCTGTAACTATTTTTTTTTCAATGGAATAGTGAGTGTTACTAACTAGTAATTACAATTAGTTAAGCTTACATTACAACTGGAAATAAAAGAAAGAAGCTCCCAATTGGATTCCCTCTAAACTATCGAGTAAGCTAATATTCCCTTAACTTTTACTATGTTTTCACAAAAATGTTAAATTGGAACATACTACATATCATAGATTTCATTCCAGAAAAAAAAAAACTAATGTTTTTTGTATCTTTCAAAAATTTTTATGGTTTTCGATAAGATTTAGTGATTACATACTGATTTGAGCGTCAAAATTTTTTCGGAACCCACAATACATATATGTTCCAAACCATACATTTTGCATCTTCGTATACATATATGCTCCAAACTATTTTTCCAGAAGAATTTAACAACCAAAAAAAAAAACTATTTTCACAGAAAAATCTGATATCGAGTTCTTTTATTTATAATACGTCTAAAATTTGTTTTTTATGTGTGGGCATTGGGAACTTTGGACATAGCCTAAAGTTTGTTAAATAATTGTGAGATCATATTGATAAATTTATTTAAATAAGAAGGTGATTATAAAGTTTAGTAGAAAAAGAGGAGGCATGTTATAAGGTTACTAGAAAGAGAGGAGGATCATATTAGATTAGTCTCGTTCATATATAAGACATGTATGGATCATATATTAGATCATGTGAGACAATTCGTTTTAAAATACAACAATCTGGATTTGAGAATTTTGAATATCCCAATAGTAAATCAACATATCATGATCGTAATACAGTTTCTGAGTGTTTATTATCATACTTTGGATATTATGCTTATCCAAGTAGCTCTAATAGACATAGCTGGCATAATCTTTTTTGGGGGGGGGCGAGGGGTTTTACTAGCTGGCACATTTAACTTTAGTTATTCATAAATTCTATAAAATAGTGAACATTTGATTCTCAATTCTCAAATGCTTTGTGAAATCTGTTTTCTAAGAATGATTAGAGCACTGCCAATAGACCAAGCAATCTCTGAATTTATTTGTTTGATATATTTGTTTAAAATAAACAAAAAGAAAAATCCAAGGTCAGAAATATATATATTCAAATGGGCAAGGCTATGGTCCATGGATATATATATTTAAAACAACCCGACCCGGACAGGATCCGGTTAATGTTACACTCATCACCAAACAGTCTTGAGTCTCTGATGCGCGCGATGCTGAGCGGCCTGAGCCGTAGGAGAAACGGTCGTCGCGTCGATCTCTATTCCTAGTCTTCCGCATTTTCTCCGGTGATTCTTTCGAATTACATTTTAATTTAATCTGCTAAGTGATGTTTCCAATTTCACACTGTTTTTCTTTTTTTTGTGTGTTTTAACATTTTGGGTTTCCCTAAAGTTTGAAACTTTTGGTTTAAGAACACTATCTACTTCTTCCTTTTTTCTTAAGTTTGAATCAGTTTGTCTGAATTTGTGCTGAGCATGAGCCAAAATTTTTAGTTTTTTTCAGCGATCTTGATCAAATACACACAGAACAAAGAAGCTAATCATACACAGATGTTCTGTTTTTCTCACAATTTGCTAGTGTGAGGAACTTGGTTTAATTTATATTCAAGTGACTGAATAAGCTAATTCAGTAACAAAAATACTATCTTTGGCATTATTATTGTTGATTATACAATACTCTTGCAGCTCAAATGTCTTTTAAGTTTTGAGGGTTATCTAGGGAGCAAGTAATCAGATGCCATTGTTTTAGATTCTATTTTCTTTGAAACTATGCAAATCCCATCTTTTGGGTTGTGTGGAGTTAGTTGAGTATTGTGTTATGTGACTCAGACAAATCTTCTTCTGTGAACAAAAGAAGCTTATTGGTACAACTTTGCTTTTAGATTAAGAAGAATGTCATGTCAAAATTATAACAACTTTTCTCCATTCTTCTCCTTTAATCTTTTACATCTTTATTTCTTAAAGGTTAGGCCGTCCAATGGAGAATTATTCCGTAAACTATTCTATTTGTTCTCTTTGTGATTTTGCATTTATTTTATATATGCTTTACTTTGGAAAAACAAAGAAACTCTTAGAAGCTTTTCTTAATACAACTTTGTTGTCTTCTCATGAAATTCCTGGAAAAAGTGTTTGATTTTGGGAAAAGTCATGTATAACCACACGCAAACTTAACTTGAAACTCATTTAAGATTTGGAACCAGTTTCAGCTTAACTTGAGACAAGCAACAACTTTGCAAGTTGTTGTAGTTTACCAAGATTTGAGGTTCTTGCCATGTTATTGTGTCGGTTTTGATGCATTACACTCTATGGATTTTATGATTTTTGGTCTTGATTAAAGCATTTGTATTTGACTGTCCTGGTCATACACTTTCCTTCAAAGGATTGGTGGATGCAAGTGGCTTTTCTTTTTTTTTGTTAGAGGATGAATGCTTTTGATAGGGAAACAAAGTTGATCGGTTTGGATTAAAGGAGAAAAGAGTTTGCGATCGGGTGTGCCCGAAGCAACCATCTCTGTTCCTTTTCTTTTTCTGTTCAAAACACTTTTGCCTCCATTTTTTTTGTTTCTCTTTGTATGGCTTTTGGTCTAAGCTCATAAACAACATTTGGTGATTTACTCTTTATTCTCTTAACTGTCCTCTTTGGTCCTACATGTCCTCCGTAACTAAGTATGAATTTGTGCACTTTTTCAATATAACAAGACTGAATATTATTTCCCTTCAGCTTGGAGTAACTTTGTGAAAACAGGAAATTCAAACAATGGTTCTCTAAGAATCCATATATATGATCTAGCCCCATGATATCGCCAGATCATAACTCTTTATATTCTTTTAATAGTATTCTTTCTACTGGAGCATAACTTGGATAGGTTCCACATCATTTGGGATTCTTCAATAATGATTGTTGGATCATTTGTCTCATCTTTAGTTTATGGTACACCATTCTTTTGTGTGTGTTCTTTTTTTCCCTCTAAAATTTGAGTAGTGATGGTTTGGTTTGGTTATAGGAGCCAGAAGCAGTGAGTGCAAGAGATTTTGTTGATTGATTAGTGGCCTTTGAATGAAGACTTACAATAAAAAACGAGTAAAAGCTGAATATATGATTGGGGAATGAAAGGAGGATCTCTAGTACACTTTTTTCTTAAATTCATCAGAAATTAATATATATTTTTACCATTTTATAAACCTTTTGGAACATAATATATACAATTATACATGTATATGTAAATGATTCTCTTATCAAAGTGTAAAAATCTTGTTGGAGATTCCTAGGGAAGGTGAATGGTGGTGCTCTCTTTTCTCTTCTTTCTATGCAGTGGCATGCTTCATGAAACAGATAGATCTATTCATCTAAGTAGAATTGTAATAGGATAGGCTCCTCATACCAATTACTGCAAAATGATCTCATGATCTATCTTGGATTTAATGGTTTTGTTTGCTTTTCCAAATTTGAGAGGCATCTAGTGTATGTATATAATGAATTATCAAGTTAGGATTAATATATCCGTAGATAGTATATACATCTCTTCTCTTTCTAAATAGTAGGCACCTTCCTTTCTTCTTCTTCTTTGTTTCCCTCGTTTTTTAATGGAAAGATATGGTAAAAAAGTAACACACTTTTATGAAAGTAATGAAAGGAAAAGATATGATATTTTAATACATTTATCATATAATTATATGTCTATGATGGGTCCTCTGCAAAATTTAAAGAAGAAACAAATACCAGAATAGTGATTCTAAATTTGAGAGAAGAATCTTTTGTGTTATAGAGCCTGAAGGATTAAAGCCACCATGATCGTTTATGAGTCTTTTTTATCTTTCCCATCAAAGAGATGGTTTGTGATAATCTTTTTGTGATATGGGGATAGCTTGCTTGGTTGGCTCTAGACCAGGTGAACTGTTGTCTTAAAAAGTGTTGGACTTGGCTATTAGTGGTTGAAGGAGGTGAAAAAAGGTATTACTTATATAATTGAAGATATTATCTTTATATATATGTAAGTGAATAATGATTTGCATCTTTAATTTGGTCTAGTTTAAATATTAAAGCTAAGTGATACACTTTGCATAAAAGAGAGAGACCCACTTTAGCAAGCAGTACCCATATTACATTTTTGAGCTAGAAAAATAATATTAGGGGGCAAAGCTGAGTTGCCTTTGGCTTTTGGTACTGATTTGTCACCACATGCATTCCACTTTGCATTACAAAATCCACTTTGGACCCTCAAATTTTGCCTCTCCTAGAAGAAAAGCATACACATACCTCCTCGTCCTCCTCATATAGTTTCAAGTCCCACTTCTCTTTGTACTCCTTCCTCATAGGCTTGCACAAACATCTCTTAGATTCATATCCACAGCTTCAAGCTTCTGTTAAGATCCTTTTGTGTCATTCATAGTCATATATATATTGAGAGTATGAGGAGTGGAGGTTGCAGTTTCCAGCAAGCCCTCACGCCTGAGGCTGCAACCATGGTGAAACAAGCCATGGCCTTGGCTAGACTGCGTGGCCATGCTCAGGTCACACCTCTCCATGTAGCTAGCACCATGCTCTCTGCTTCCACAGGTTTACTCAGAACTGCTTGCCTCCAATCCCACACTCATCCTCTTCAATGCAGAGCACTCGAGCTCTGTTTCAACGTATCTTTGAACCGCCTCCCAACTTCCATAGGGAGTCCTATGTTCGTCCCTTGTGTATCTAACGCCTTGGTTGCAGCTTTCAAGCGTGCGCAAGCTCACCAGCGGCGTGGTTCTATTGAGAACCAACAACAATCAATCTTGGTCGTCAAGATTGAGCCTGAACAGCTCATAATTTCAATTCTTAATGATCCTGGTGTGAGCAGAGTTATGAGAGAGGCTGGTTTCTCAAGTCCTCAAGTGAAGAGCAAGGTGGAGCAAGCTGTGTCTTTGAAGATTTGCTCCAATAAACCAAAAGCAACCAAATTGCTTACTACAGCGGTCACCGCTCTCCCAGCGTGGCTTCAACTATACAAGAAGGAGAATCAACATAAGGACACTGTGAGTTATGAATTATGATCACATCTTTCTCATTATTCGTATTGTTTTGTGTTCTAAGATTTGGTATCGTTTTGGATTTGATAGGTTTCAGATACCTCAATATGCGATTCAATCCAACAAAGACCATCTGAGAAGACCCTTGACCTTTCTTCTTCCTCTTCTTCCAATACTTATGCTAATAGAGAAGGCAGCTTAAGATTATTCGTTCCCGAACATGACAACGAGCTCACAACAACGCTCTTGATGAACTCTGCAGCTTCTTCTAGTGATGCAATAGACGTGGAATATGCTTCCAGGTTTGTGGAGATGAATGCTGAGAACCTAGGAACTCTCTGTAAAGCCTTGAGTAGCAAGGCACCAAGTCAGAAGGATGTAATCCCTAAGATCGCAAAAGCAATCTTGAAATGCAGGTCGGGATCATCACCTAGGAAGCTCAGCAGCGGGAAGCGTAAAGAAGAAACTTGGTTATGTTTCCAAGGTGTAGATGTGGAGGCCAAAGAGAAGATAAGTAGAGAGTTGGCAAAGCTTGTGTTCGGGTCGCAGAACAGTTTTGTTTCAATTAGCTTGAGCAGCTTCTCTTCCTCTTCCATGAAAGATCTTAGGAACAAGAAGAGGAGAGATGAAAATAGCTGGAGCTACACTCAGAGATTGTTCGAAGCCGTGTCATGTAATCCACACAGAGTGTTCTTCGTGGAAGATATAGAGGATGCTGACTATTTGAGTCAGATGGGTTTAAAGCGAGCCATTGAGAGAGGAAGATTTCAAAGTGGAAATGATGAAGAAGCTTTGCTTAAAGATGCGATCGTGATCTTGAGCTGTGAAAGATTCAGCTCGAGATCAAGAGCATGGTCGCCTCTAGAGGACGAGAGAAAGATGAAGAGCCCTTGTATATCTCTCGATCTAAACCTCTCCCTTGATCATGATGGTGATGATGATAATGATGGACATTGTAGTGATCATATTGGATTACTTGATGCTGTAGATGCACACATTCTTTTCAGCGTGTCGTCAACATGATTCATGTAATATATCACCACCATGGACATGATCTTGTTACATACTAATATGACATGGTCATTATCGTGTAGTTAGAAGGCTTAGGAACTTTATAGAACTTCCCTTATAATCAAACCATTAAAACTTCAGTAATCTTGTAAGACATCCATCAAGTGTATTACTCATACATATTTGACAAGGTAAATGGTTTAATCACTAATCCTCCTATACATCTTTTTTAACTATCCGATTGATATCTAGTAAAGGTTAATAATCAATATGACAGTATCAATATCTATAACATATTAGTGTAGCTTTTATACTTGAAAGTATAGTATACATATGATCATAACGTTAGAGTGGCACAAAGGCGAAGTAACTTTTTGCAGGAACAAATAAAACTGAAGTAGATCACACCGGAGAAAAATCAAAGAACCATTAATTTTTCCCACTTTTGAATAATATTCGAGTTGCATAAATAAATAGCAATTAAAGAAGAATTTGTTTGCTTCCTTCGGTTCTTCACTTCTGATAGGTATGGGATTAGGCTGAGTAAGATATAGTTCTTTAAAAAAAGATTAAAGGAAAAAAGATCATACCATGAAAAGAAGGGTTAAGTAGAAAACAAGAGGCATCTTATGCTTTAGACTATAAATTGTATAAAATAAGTCCTAAAAAACATTGCAGCCAAAGAAGGGACTTTGTCGTATATGGAATAATCTTGTAACATATATTGGGTCGTCGAGGACAATGTCGAAAAAATGTGTTTTCTATAATATTCAAGAGAAAAACCTCTTTAAACAATAAATGTAAACTAATAGTGGCAGGCTCATAGTTTTATTTGAGAAAGCCATCGAGCTTTATTGATGTGATCAAGATTTCCACGGAACCTTATTTACGTTTTGATAACTAATTCGGTAAACCATGCTGTCATGGTGGCTTAACACCAAATGGAATAAAGCAGTCATATGATACATTAATCCATCTTTATCAAGCATTATTTGTAAATTGTACAAATAAATATTTACTATTGATCAACGATATCTTTTTTTTTTAAGATCTTCTTTTCATGTACATCAAAATATTGATTAAACATATGTACTCTTTTCGTTAGTCAACTTCAAAGGAAGTCACAAAGAAACCCAAAACAGAGATTACTACCAAACCACCCAAACAAAAGTCAAAAACTCATCAGTATTTTCCAGCACTTGATTATATGAAGGCGGGCTTCCCAAGCGGCATATATGTTTATTGCAATTTCTTGCCGTTATTCTTTGGTTTTTATCGAGCATATTGCAGAATCTCGACCACTTTCGAGGTATTAAAATGCATCTGGAAGACTTGACGTAATATTGATTTTTATTACTTTGACACCTCTAATGACTAATGGAAAATGACTGAAAAAGACTTATTCATCAATAATTAATTTGTATATTTTCTAATCCTATGAAATTTGGACAAAACATAACTCCAAAGCCTAGTATGACTATTTCTGTCAAAAATCTAGTTTATAACACTTTTCCAAATATATACGAAAATGCCACGTAGCCTTAAGTTTACAAGTTCTTAAACTGCAGACCCACCTATCACTAAACACCATAAATGACTCGACATTATATTTAAACAAAGTATTAACTAAATTAATTAATGTTTTATTTATAAATAACAATAAACAAGGGAAGATGAAGAAATGTATACAATAGGCTCTATAGACGAGAAGTCATAATGTCGCTTAGAAAATAAAAAATAAAAATTAAACGAACCAATATGTATATGATGGAATGGAACATGATCATGAAAGAAAGCTAACATTTCAAAAATCGAAGTCGCACTTGATAGGGAAAACGGTAGAGGTAATTGTAGTTCCGTTGAAGGTACTTAAAGGAAGCCTTAGATCATCACAATTAACCTTAGGCTTAATCCTCCGAAACTTCAAGTCCCCAAGCTTAAACCTAACCCTAAGCCTGAACTTGATCTCTATATTGTAAACTCCGGCGATCCTCTCCGCGTTCAAAGTCCGGGTCTCTCCGGCGTCAAAGATAACTAGGTTTTGGCCTTGGAACATTGGTGTGAGAACGGTAGTGTTCTTGTGTCCTTGATAGAAAGGAGTCAACCTGGTGGAACTAAACCGCTTTCCATCGTAGTAGGCATGAGCTTCGATCCTGTCGTAGTATACTCCGATCCTCTTGTTAGGGTTACGGACAGGGACAGTGAGAGATAAGTTATACCTTAAAATGTTGTCCGGGGATGTGTGTTCAAAGCGAGTTAAGGATGCATCGGTCACGTGGAACTTGATGGCGCGAGGACGGACGATCAGCCAGAAGATGATAGCGGCTACGCCGAGGATAACAATAAGAGATATGACAACTTTGACGAAGAAGCTAAGAAGGCAGCAGCCGCAACTGCGACCGTGCCCACGTCGGTAGTAGCCTTTGGGAGCAGGTGGTGGAACTGATGGACCGTAGAAGGCGCCGTTGAGAGGTTGTTCAGCCATGTTTTAGTAATTTGTGGAGATTTCGAATGAATGGATATATGGCTAAGAGGTTGATGCAAGTCCTCTTTAAATACAGTTTTCATTTATGCGTTGGTCAACTTATTAGATTAAGGTATTGTCACGTTACGCGGTGATTTGATTAAATATTTGACCAGAGAATATTATGCAATTGTAGGCTTGTGATGTTGCCCCAAAACTTCCAATGAAGAGTATTTTATATAAGATTATATGTTAATACTTTTTGGTCTCGTCTTCCGTTGGTTTCTCATAATTTAACATTATATAAAAATGATGAAATTGTTCTAGAACCTATAGGGCAGCATGTGTCAACATGATTGTCTATGATTTTGAAAATTTTCGTTTTGAAATTTCAAAATTTTAAAGTTTAAGCAGAGAATAAATTAAATTGAAGGAGAACTTTTATAACAAATTGAAGGATTTTATACAACAAAATTCTCTAATTACAAAGGCGTGTTTGCATAATATTAACAGTGTGGTCTCTACTTCACTGCGAAGATAAAGACTACACAATTCTCTAATTACATAGGCCTTCAATTATTCAGACATGTCTTTGTGATTAACAAAGATATATAAGGATTAATCTTATCTTTAATCAAAAGTTCTTCTTAACTATTCACATGTGGTCCCTACTTAACAATGTGCCGATTTCCCAATTAAGATCATGAAATGACAACTGGTATAAACATTGTAATAGGAAAATTAGAACATCTATAAAGCTAATTTAATATACTCCCCCTGTAATTATTTGACATTTGAGACTTTTAAGTCTCAGCCTTCTCCTTCTATAAAGAATCACTTTTATCATTTAATTAGAGATATTAGGAGCATATATAATATGTCCCCTCCAAATAATATACACATTATTTTCGAATCTGATATCACTTGAAAAGTTGAAACCTTCTTATCCTCCTCCAATCGTTTTCCTCCTCACATTTTTACTTTTGAAATTAATTTCGCATATTTCAGATCTAACTCAACTAACAAAAATATACATCACAGAAATTTATGACATGTAGTTATAATGTCTTGACTGTATAATTTACGAGAAGATTAACTGAAAAAAATAGGTAAATTAAACGATACAGAAGCAAAAGCATTATCCTGAGTATTAGCAGAAATTTGAAAAATAAGAAGAAGAAGAAGAAAGGGTAAAGCAAACTTTTAACGGCGTCAGAGTTGTGTCCGGCCTTTTTCCCTAAACGTTGACACTACACTTAGTCACAAACGTGTACTTAACGGCGTTTTCGCCGACAGGAGCTCCGGCGGCTTTATCAGCAAGATTTATGTACGCCGGACAACGAACATGGAGATGATACTTCCCGGTAATAAGAGTCCCGACCTTCCACCTCACGCGCCCATCAGCGCGTATAATCAACCCGACAAACCCATGATTCTGCTCATCACCAAGAGCGACGGCGTTGAAAGGAGCGACGGGAACGGCGTTTCCATAGATAAAAGGAGACCAAACGTTGTTTTCTTTATGGCCTTGGTACGTCGGAGGAATGGCCGTACGTAAAGTGATTTGCTGGTTCCGGTAAGTAGCGTAGACGTGAAGACGGTCGTAGTAGATTCCGATTTTGGAGTTAGGGTTACGTGAAGAGATTGTGATCTGAAAGTTTGAGGTGAGGAGGTTAGGTTGCGTGAGGTTGAAGGCGAAGACGGTGGCGTCTTGGAGGATGAATCTTGGTTTGGTTGGTCGGAGGATAATCCAAACGAGGAAGATTGTTATTAAGACGATGATGATGAAGGCTACGATAGCTCCGCAGATTCGACTGACGGTTCCTCCTCCACCACCACCACTACCACCACCGTGCTTTCCGCAATCTTTGGTCATTGGTATTTACGGGTTTGCCACTGCTCGAGTGGATGGAGAAGATGTATGTGTGATAGAGGGGTGAGAGAGATACTATGGTTAGAGTTTATATTTATAATTAGAATTGGTATTAGTTTTGAGCCTTTGTGCACCTTTTTGGTTTATATTTTTACTCTTATATAGTTTAGGCTTTAGAAAATGAATTTGTACTTAAAATTAATAAATGAAATGTCTTTAGGCTATAGTATTTTCTTCTTAAGAAAAACTGTGATTTCTAAGTTGATAGTTTTCATTTTAAAAGTTACATGGAGAAAGTTAAATGTGTACGGATGAATGAGTTTTTAACTTTTAACTCAATTATGTGAAAAATGTATGGATATAAAACTTGTGTGTGGACATAAATCAATATTCTTAAAGGAAATGCTATTTAACTTTTAGTGTAGCTTTATCTGCCCCACCATTTTTGCTAAGAGGGTGCAAGGTTCCCCATGATTGTATCAGCTAATCAAGTATACACACATTGGACAGTGATGATTTTGTGAATTGACAAAACTGCCCTTCTAAACTAATGTGCTCCGATCTTCTCCACGGTGTAAAACAGTAAATTGGATTTTTTTTTTTTTTTTTTTTTGGTTCAAGTCCATTAATTGCTTTCTCCATACAAATATCTTTTAACCGCCAGCCAAACTATGAAGATACAGAAATAAAAGAATTATATTTCATTGATAAAGAGAAACGAACATAAGGTTAGAGACGTTCGTTTAATTTAATTTCAACTAAAATTAATTGCATTTTAAATGACTTTTCTTTATTCTTACTTTGGAATTGGGTACTACTATTAAATTTTTAACTTTAAAAAGTGTAGAACATTCATGTAGCATCGATCACCGGTGGGTCCAAAATCAGCATTTGATGTCTACACTCAAAGTCTCAAACCGTCAAACGATATATAATGAGACCGAAATAGTATTTCTCTAAATGTTTTTACATAGCTTGCACTTAGGTAGTTGATAATATTTGGCTCTTTAATTGCTTCTTATAACAATTTGTGTGAACTACCTCTTGAGAAACAATACGATGCAGTACGATCCATATTTCAGAATCTATTAAACCATTTTTATATTTAGAAAACATTCTTTGTCAATTCAAACAAACTTGTATAGGATAGAAATTCTACTGTGATGAAGCTTTGTTCTGGCAAGATAACTGGACCAATCTTGGGCCACTTATTGATATTACAGGAGCTCTTGGATCCCAAGTCACGGGAATTCCACTTATTGCCTCTGTTTCGCAGGTTGTGAATGATGGTCAGTGGATTCTACCGCGGAGCAGACACCCTACAATCACCTTGTTGCGATCTTGTCTCCCGGAAGTCCCGTCCCTATTTTCTGAGGAACACTCAGCTTCAGATTTCTTCCTCTGGAGAAACTCTCTCACAGAACCGCCTTCGAATTTTAACTCGGGAAAGACATGGAAGCTTTGAATCCTACACCACCCTCGGTTCCTTGGCATAAGGTAGTTTGGTTTCCTCAGCGAATCCCAAAGCACGCATTCATTGCTTAGTTGGTTCTTCGCGACAGGTTAACCACTAAAGACAAGCTTTTGAGCTGGGCTCTTAATGTCCCCTCTAGCTGCCTCCTTTCTGACAGAGCACCGGAATCAGCTTCTCATTTGTTCTTCAGCTGCAACTACTCCCAACAGGTCTGGTCCTCCTTCTTTACTCATCAAGACCTTTCTCCACCAAGTTCTTTTAACTCTATTGTTACTTGGCTTTACTCTCCTTCTCAAATCAAAAGACTCAATATCATCTCCTGCATTATATTCCAAGCTGTGGTCTATCTTCTTTGAAAATGAAAGGCTGCACACATCAACTTCCAAATCATACACATTCGTAGTCAAAGAGATCCAACCAGTTATTCGAAGCAAGCTATCCGGTCTTGATAGGTTGTCTCCTCTAAGACCTCCATCCTCATCAATGGAAAGACGAGAGGAATCTTTCCTCTCCACTTGGTTTCGTTACATACAAGTCTGATCATGACTCTCCGGACAACACAAATCAACTTCTACAATCTACTTGCTTCACCAAAGTTTCGATATCTATTTAAAATTTTTATTCACTGTCTAGATCAATTTTTACGTTTCAACTATCATTAATCTTGTAAACTAAAAAATGTCCCGTTTGGAGGGAAGAAAAGATGAATAAAACGTATTATTCAAAAAAAAAAAAAAAAAAATTCTACTGTGATCAATATAACCTTCAAGCGTAGTAAGCGACTACAATTGTCAATGTTCCATTTAAATCTCTTTAATATATAAAGAAAAGTATTCCGTTTTATAATGATTGATTTTCTATCTTTAATTTTGGTTTCATGAATGTTAAATTTCTTAATTAAGTTAAAAATGCAAACATAAAAAAAAATATCAGTGGATGATATTTGAATTAATTGAATTACTATTGGTTAAAGTGTTTAATGAATAATGAGTGAAATTAAATGATATACCGTAAATATAATTGTTGAGAAGATAAAAATGATTAGAAAGTATTAAATTTAATATATGTAAACTTTTTTTTTAACCAATCTCTATGAGAGAGAGAGTCCATAATTTACATCTAGTCCATGAACACTCTTATACTTTCAGATAAATATATTATAGTAAAATTTTTATTTTGTTCGTCCATGAAAATTCTTTTGAAAAATAATAACAAAGAAATATAACTCCAATTCTGTTGGACATAGGAAAATCTTTAGCCCAATTGGAACAAAGAGGGAACTTTGGAATTAGCCCAACCCCATAAGATCAAAACTTTTTGAACTACTTGACTCTGTTTTTTTTCTTTTAACTACATGACTTGTTCCATCAGAAAGTCCAGTCCTTGGAGAAGTCCATGTCCGAGGGCAAATGATAATGACATTCATCATTCTCTTGCTCTTCCGTCGTACTCAATACTCTTCTTTCTTTGCTCAATGACTCCTTCTCACTTTGATTCCAATTCCTTTGATCTGTTTTTCACCAATTTTTTTTTTTAAATGTCAGATTTTGTCCATTTTTTTGTACAATCAAAAACATTCAAAGAGCCAGTCTCAGTTTCTTTTCTAATTAAACAGATTTCAAACTACAAGTGAATATAGCAGAAACAAACAAACAAATCCTTATTCTAGCATAAGAACATAAGAAATAAATAAAGTTTTGGAATTTGACAAGTGAAGTCACTTACTACGCTTCTTGGCAGAGTTAACAGTCTTACAAGTTGGACGCTGAAGAGGGTGGAAAACGCCGGTTCCCACTGATTCCCTCAAAACGTTGACGTTTCGATGAGTCAGACCTCCCTTGTGCAACCTTGTCTCTTGTCTCTGTAAAACCTTAGCTCTATCTTGCTGCGACTGCAACCCACCACTCAAAACCAAAAATAAACATCAAAAGATGCAGAGAGAGAGTGACAAACTTTGCATTTTTTTCCCTTTGATAAATCAAATTTTGCATTTTTCGGTACCTCGTTTTTGCGGACCATCGAAAGATGAAGTTCATAGAAAGGATCAAGCTTTGGCCTTAAAGACTGAAGAAGAATCCAAACCAAAATAAGAACATGAGAAGTTTGTGAAAAAAATATGAAACATAAGACTAAAAACAGAGAAGAAAAACGAACCTGGAGACTCGAGGGTAAAGAAGGAATCGGTCTAGGTTTAGGACGGAGAAGAGACGTCGAAGAGCACTGGTCGGAGAGTGCATTCACAACGTCGGCAGTGTACGTATCACGGTGGTTACGACGGCAAAGCGAGTTGAATCCTCCTCCGGTGGACATTTCGAACTCGTTGAGAAACAGATGAGAACGAAACCCCAATCCTTGGTAACCCAAATCCATACGAAACTGATGATTTCTTGCCATGAAATCGAGATTAAAGACTCTTCTTTGAGGCAATCTGCTTTTTTAAAATGTGGCGTTACTAAAATGTTTGAGAAACATTAGAAAAGACATACATATATATATGAATAATTGTTATTATTTCGGTCACGTGATCCACTCTCCCACTCGCCCATTATCTCCATCAAGTAGAAATTCCCAGTAATATTCTGACACGTAAGATACTATGTTATCAGATAACTGTTAGCGCGTGTGATTAACGCTTTAAGAGGTGGAGTGTGCAACCCTTCTGCAACTGCCGCAGATACGCAGCCACCATTTACTATCCTACACGTGTCAGAGCTGTTACCTATTAGTTTCATTTACTATCCTTGTGTATTTTTTTGCACTAGGGTATTTTTTTTAGTTTATGAGTGAATTTGTGA
This sequence comes from Cardamine occulta, assembly GCA_028015245.1. Lineage (NCBI taxonomy): Eukaryota > Viridiplantae > Streptophyta > Magnoliopsida > Brassicales > Brassicaceae > Cardamine > Cardamine occulta. The sequence continues at coordinate 13,928,053 of CM051377.1, read as the reverse complement.
CTTTTTTGCCCTTATGAAGCTAATTAGAAAAGTGGGAAGCTGTGTGATTAGAACTAGGAGAGAGAAAAGTGTAGTTAGAATCGGGTAACTGTTTGATTTAATCTAATCCGACGGTGAGTATTAAAAGATCATATATTTATTTATGTGCGTTGGATTAGTATTATGTTATCTAGATCCTGTGTAGATTTAAAGAGAAATCTTGTGGCTATGATTATTAATTTATTTATTTATTCTCATCAACAAATGATCTCTTTTTCTTCTTCCCGCGTCGAGAGAAAATTCTCTCTCTTTTCTTCCTCCCTCATCAAGAGATATCTTCAATAAAACCTTGGTTCTTCCTAATTGTTGCAACGAGATCAAGTAGAGCTCTCTGATTCGTGCTATTGGAATCCATTGGACGATGTGAAGAACAAAAAAACTGCTCATTTAATCGAAGATTCAGATATTGATTCGGGTCGCGAGAGTGATTCAACAATTTGTAGCGTTATAAGTTTAGAGGATAAGTAAGTGGTTGACGTTTCTGGTCAAAATCTGGAGATTTCTCTTCTGGATAATCAGTGGTTAACACAATTTTTGATGTTGTAGAATGCATAAAATGGTCTCTGATTCATGATTCATTTGGTTCTGTTTACTTAAAGGCTAGTGCCGAGTGGCTGCAAATTGATTGGATGTGGATCAGCAGTCCCAAGTCGTCTGATTTGTAATCAAATTGTTGTTTTCATTCTCCATGTCCACAAATTGTTGCTTTCATCCTTAAATGTCCACATACACCTGTCCATTAAACGATATCCACATGAGTTTGATTTCCATGACAATAATTTAACATTTGTCACTCTGATTAGAACGAAACCTGATATAGAATTAAATGGATCTTAAAAGTAGATGAATCGAATGATTCGAACTGAATAATTAGTAATTACTGAACTATATCTCTCCATGATTCATCTTATTTACTTAAAGTTAGGTTATAGGCTTCGTAATTCAGTATATGTGTTGCTTAATTTTCACCTGAATTTAGATTAATATGTGATAATCTTAGCTTAATGCTTGGGCTTGAAGTCCTGTAAATGATTTTGGTTTTGATAATTACTTGAATGATAATTGTGTTGATAACTGATACCAGTCACTGACTATGTGTATGCCACAAGTAGCTGACCGTGTGGTCATTGGCTCGTGGACGTCAACTCTTTAGATTTTGTTAAAACCCACTACCAAAATGGTATGTCTATATACTACAAAACAAATGATCGTAATCTGCAAATGCTTCTAGTTATTGACTCTGGATTTCGTATGTTTATTTAATTGAATTTGTTGTAGATTTTTGTATGTGTTTTGGTTTAAACTGGTTACATTGTTTGATTTGATAGTATCATTTGCAGAATCGAAGCTTTTGTGAAGTGATAAACAACAACGCTGAAGCTATATACCATCGGGAAGCAGAGCAAGCAGGACCAAAAAAGAAGGATTAATTATTACACATCCTATAGAGTTTCTATATTTTCTTTTATCTTCTGTATTTTGGGGGTTGGGGAAAATCATGTCGATATTGGGAGTTTTATATTTTTACTTTCAAAAATATTTTCTATTTTACTGTTTGAAAATAGAGAAGCCTTCTAATTTATGCTATCATGGATGAGGTTTTATGTAACATGTTTTCTTAAAGCATACAAAGATTTTAGAATTTATACTCCTATGGATGGGGTTTTGTGTAACCTGTTTTCTTAAAGCATACAAAGTTTTTATTTTAAAAGCAAAGTCATGAGAGAATACAAACACAGATTTGGTTCCATATCTCTGATCATTTACATCTCTTGCTTCCCATATGTCTTCCCAATCGATCTATGTCACCGATAGGGACACAATCAAGAAGAAGATGAAGAAGAAGAAGAAGATCATGTTGGAGTGAGAGAGATCTTAATTTTATTTTTTTCTTTAATTTTAAATCTAATTCATGGCAATTAAAAATCATGTTGTTTTGTTTATTGAAAAACAACATGCAGGCTTTTTTTTTTTTTGTCAACCATAGTTAGAGAATGAAATAAATAGGAGATGTAAGAATGTATTGAGAAAATGGTAAGAAGGTCAATAAACATAAAAAGTATGTGGGTGTAAAAAAAAAGTGTTAGAGTGCAAAGAAAAAGAAAAAAAGGGCGTTAAAGTGCTATTTTCCTTACACAAAATGACTCTTAAAAATAGTTTCTACAGGCTAAGATAAGTTTTTTTTTCATCACATAAGTATTGCATTGGAAACTAAATAATTGCTATAGGAATATGAATAAATTAATAGTTAATTGGCCAAATCTTACTTTTGGGTTCCAAAATGGGCTCTTCTTATGCTGACTCGGAAACTTTTGTAGGATGACAATTAAGTGATTGGTAATATGGACTAGCTTGGTTTAATGGGCTTTAGATCCCCAGATTCTCTAGTTTTCTCCAAGCCGCTGGGCTATATCTATTTTCAGATTCTTATCGATTTATGAATGGATGTTGTTTATGGATCCTAATTAGCTCTGGTTGATCACGTGAGTTAGCGCATTGGTGGCGGTCTCGAAAATACTCTGTTATAACCAGAGTCTCTACTATCTAAAATTATAGCTAACTAACTTTTGTATTTTCTACCATTTTCTCTCATCTTCTTCCGACTTTCATTTCTAAGGTGAATGATTCTTAGGTCAGAGCTTATCATAAAGCTGATATGTTGTTTTTCTTTGGAGACATGTGGTTTTAGTTTGGAGCCATCACATGGTACGTGAACAGAAGTTACCTTCACAATAAACGGAACATATTTCTTCTATTAATGCTTTTTTTTTAACTCAAAAATAAATAATTTATATATGTTGAATTCTACGTTTAAATTTTGAAATACCCTTTTACATTTTTATAGATCAAATTTCATAAAATCAAATACTAATTCGATAGTGGACAGTGGACTTTAAATTTATTTTTGTTGTAAAAGTTTTAAGAAACCGAATACAACTAAACTATGTCAACACATTTAAGTAAAGTAGTGTTATGCTTCTTCTTTTTTTTTTTTTTTCCTGGAAATTTAGTTATGCATCTTCTTAACATCTTCAGTTATGTTTTACGTAATCGTTCACTTAATTACTAAGTGTGTTTATTCACTCAAAGTTCTTTTTCAACTAACGTGGAAACTAAATAAAAATGAACGAATATTTTTATGTGGAAATGTAATAGTCTTTTCTTATTAATTAGACAGAAAAAATGCTTCTGCTTGTTTTTTTTTTTTTTAATATGTCAAGCAAAAGGGTATTAAGCTCAGTTCAATAATAGCCCAATAAAGCCCAATATATCAACATTCATCTTTGAAATGACTACCAAAATTACCGGGGGATAGGGTAGGTGTAAAATGTTTAATCAATAAAATCTGATTTTTCTACATCATGAGTTAGATTATATCCAGATTGTATTATTCTAATGGATTGGGAAAAAAGTGTACACTATTGTTAGGTACGTTTTTCTATATACTGATTGTTTCACCTAAAAGATACGAGTAGAGATCCGATAATTTTAAAATGTCAACATAATGGAATATACAAAGGAAGATAAGAAAAACATAAGTCGGGAAAAGAGCAAAATTCTGTTGGCAGAGCAAACTTCCAAGCAAAATTCTGTTTTTGGCACAATTCATTAGAATTTATGATTCGTACGATATGTAAACTTTTATCAGGAACTGACTTAAAGAAGTTTGACAATTTACAGTTTAAAATATTGGAAGCAGAAGTTACATGAATGTGAATACAACTTTTGTTTCTGTTTTAGTTTATTTAGTACATGCTACTCACTTTCTCAACACATATGTTGTTTTCTATGAACCTTAATCCCAATCAATTGAAAAGATAGGGGAAAGAGGATGAGAATATGTTTCTTGCAATTGAAAATTACATTTTATTTTAATGTAACTTTATTCAAACTAGGGAAAATGAAAATAAAATAAATAAAAATAAACATGTAGGATACCACACTATGTTGTAGTAATGTGAAAGTTGGAATCTCATAATTGAACAAGAATAATAATAATAATAAAAAAAAAAGCTTACAACTTGCTCTTCAAAAAAGTTATTGCTAAGGCCCCATATCCCTACTATTCTCCATTCATGTGTTTCATTTTCTGGTTTTCTTACTTTTAAATTTATTTTAATTATTTTCTATATGAAAGAACACCATCATATATTTATTTTGTTAAACACAACTTTGGAACTACTCATATATATATATATATATATGTTATGAAATGATGGCAAGATCACGCCTAGATCCGCTTTACTTACGAAGGAAAAATTCGGTAAAACACCATATTCTTCATGGGATCGAACCCTTACTTCCTAAATGGATTCTTCTTTATCGTGATTATATTTATTTAACTTCAACATATAGTAGAACCGATCCTTAGTCTACTGAGAATAATCTTAGAACCAGGATCACATACTAGATATCTAAAAAAGTTTGTTCTATGTTATATATTTTGTTAAAAAGATTGTTTTTTTCAAAAGATTAATTTTTAGGAGTAACAGATTTACAGTTGTGGACATTTTGCGTACGACCTCTAAATACATAGGATGGGCTCTGCATTAAGTAATTTCACTGCTTCAATATATAGCCCACTATTAATGTATACGCGTGAAAAACACCATGAGTACGTCCTACAATTTTTTATTTTATGAAATCTATTAGTTTTAGAAATATCAGATAAGTTGTCTTTTGCTCATAAGATATTATTTATTGAGTTCTCTCCTTCTAATGATATGAAAAAGTTCATTTTCAAGATTTCATAGCTTTATGAATTTAAGTATTATTTTTGAAGTGTTGTGCTTGACAAAATGAAACACAACAAAAGATTGACATGAGAGTTGTATAACAATGATTCTGATAGTGAAGTGAATATTTCATATTTTATAAGTACACACATGCACCGATACACCTATATATACACACACATACATATATTTACTCAGAAGTAGAGAAGACAATATATATACGGCTTTATAGGGACCCAAACTTCCTTCGGTCCCTATAGAATTAGATTCCATGCTTCATATGTGTTATTACTAAAATTTGCGGACTATGAATTCTTACCCGATAGAAGAGAAACAAACAAGAACGATCTAACTTTCAGTTTTACTAAATGTATGCAGGTAGGTATGGTAATATAATCTCTTTCTCTCTCTCTATATATATATATAACACATATATTCAGAATCCTGTGATTATATATAATCTCACATAAAATAATATCGATATTTTTAATGGAACTGCCAAAGGTTCACTAAAATAAACCTTAGTTGTTTCATGCCATTTTATTTAAATGTGCATGTTTTGTTTTCTACGAACATTCGTTTCTTCTACTAAAATGTTAAACATATACATCATAAAAATTTCGTGGCAGTTCACCTCAACTATTGTTCCATCAATATTTTTTTCTTCTGTCAATCTATTAATACAAAATTTAATCGATAACAGACTATTTGTCGATTAAATTCTATCAATAATCCATCGGAGTAATATTCACAAATTAAACCAGGTTATTTTATATCTCATTCCAAAATATGAATATTATATCCCATTTATGTATAAAATAATATCTACGTTACACTAGACTTATTATATATATATATATATATATATCAGTAAACTGGAATTAGGCAATTATTGTGGTGTAGCCTTTTTGAGTCTTGACCTATTTATTAAAGGGCCAATGGTAGCCTTGTCTTTCACCCAAATTTTTGTTTCTTAACATTCAATGTTGTCCCTGTGAAACTACGACTTTTTTGGGGGAAAAAAAACTATCAACTTTTGTAAGCATATCTTCAACTATAATATATGAAAGTTCATGAGACAATGCGCATGTATATGGTTCATAAAACAAAATTTCAGGTTACACATATATCAAGTGGTCATTTGTTTAGTGGTAAACAAAGTCCGTCGAAATGTTTAAAACACTTTGTTGATAGTTGGGGAAAGGACTGCTCTAACCATGGTCTAGTTTTCGGCCTAGAGAAAGTATGGATTTTAGTTCAGAATTTTTTGATTAATTAAGAAAATAACTCAATGTCAACTTTTCTTTTTCTAACTGGTGCCAAGAAAGCGATTGGAATACAAGCAACCACAGAAACACAACAACTAAAATTTTATATATTTCAAGAAATTTGCACCGAGTAATTTGGTAAAAGATATCTCGACCTCAATCGTGTCAGAGTAAGTGCCAAACTTTATTTACGGGACGTGTTTGAGGAATAGTTTTAGTGTCGTTATCTCAAGGAAATTTCGAACAAAAAAATGTATGGAAAACATTTACTTATTGGGTTTTTCACAAGGTAATAGATATCCTAGAGCTCAATTTTTTTTCATAACACTGTCTCAAAGAGTCATTATTTTTTTAATATTCAAAGAATCATTATTCACAGTCACTTTCAAATAATGAGTAACCTAGTCAAATTCTTTTTCTTTAACTTTCATACATTACCCCGATGCGGGTAGGCCTCGTAAAATCGATTGGATTGCATTAAAATGGAAGTCAATAATCAAAAGTCAGGCTTTGCCTACCCTTTGACCGCACAATTATACAAATGTGATCATATCTCTTTGTTTCCTTTTTTCTTTTGAACCAAAACCTCATTGCCATATATATAGCCGCCGAAATAATAACCAGTGGTTCTTCATAGCCTTTTTCACTTTGTGACAACATATAAGTTCATAGAATCATATATATAGGTGTAGCTAGGACATAGCCACATAGTAATGCTTTTTCAATGCTACAAATTTATAATTCTCAGAGTGAATGAGTACCCCCTCTTTTACGTTTTCTACGAGCATCCAAACTCACAATCTATTGAACTTACTCTTACAATATAGAGGCTCTACCTAGAAGAAAAAAATGGAAGATCTCACGAGCTAAAATATCCAACTACTCTTGTTGGGCTTATATTTATTAAAAAATCTTATATAATAATTTATAGTTCGCGGATAGACCTACCAGCATATTTAATCTTTAATGCTATATATAATAAATCTGGAGAGATCGCCACTTGCTCGTACAACCCTCTAAGCTCCTCCATCTCTATGATTGGGGTTTTCACAACATTATATCAGCATGGTTCGTGTAATATGACGTGTCTCGTTATCATTGGTTAACTGATGACAGCAAATTTGGACTGTTCTTGTAATGTGTTAATAGTTCACTGGCTCTTTGGTCGGGTTATGGGCTTTTTCTAATTTTGCATGTTTTTTGTAAATACACGTATTATGATGTTAGGCACACTTTTGTGAAAAGTCTTTTCTAACATTTCCCCGTTTCTTTTTAAAATTCTTATCTTCTTATCATTATTAAATATTAATGTAGATAATTGTTTTGGAAAAAAAGGTTCGTCGTAATATGCACGGCCGTGAGAAGAGCGCGTGAGATAAGCAAACTATTGGGTTTTTTTTTTGTCATAGTCCTGTGATGTCACAGTGAGGATACTATGTTTTTTGTCCTCTTTGAAATTGCGTAGGCCTTACGTCACGCGCCACTTCCCGCTCCTAACACGGCAACTTAAAAATAATATTCCCACGCGCGCGTGTTGGGGAGAATCTCCGCCTTCCGATCAAAACCTAACTAACGGTTTAGAGATGAAAAGGGTAGAAGCGTAATTCATTAGAGTGGGTCCAGGTGATCTGCGACCATTGGTTTTAGAAATGCGGGACAACGTCGAGTGGTACTAAGAATTGACACGTGTCTATAAAAACCAAACCGACAAAGACAAAAGTCGGAGATACAACATATCTCTGGCATTAAAGGACCAAACCCGATCGCCTAATCAGTGTTATTACTAAATAATTGCGACTAATTAATTAATTAATCATTTTAAATGAAATTTCTTCGAAATACTTTCTCCGTTTTTTCCAGTAAAATATTTTAAAAGGCTTTTGTTTGTTTTAATTTATTTGATTTATTTCTATGTTTTTAGTTAAATGTCTCATGAATAATAATAACTGAGAAAATACCAAAAAAAAAAAAAAAAAGGTTTCAAAACGATAAAAGGAGTTGCTGGAGAAAATAAATGTTTAAAGGTAAGAGGGGGAGAGAGCCGTGGAAAATTGTAACAATTATAGGATTGGCTGCTTTCTTGACTTAAGGGGGGACACGTGGGACCCTGCTATTTGTGGAACTACAGGCCCCTATAAAGGATTGAAAAAGCGGGAATTTTGATTGGGATATGGGGCCCACGCTCGAGGACGAATCTTCTTCTTCGCTATAAGAAGAAGAAAGAAAAAAAAAAGTTTTAATACTAGGGAGGAGAAAGAGCCAGCCACGTGTGGGGTCCACGTAACACTGTACACGCGTCAACTCCACAGCTTCCATTTTCTCTTTCTTTCATTAAGGGGGGGGGGAGGTTTTTCGTGCGTTTGGCACGTGGGAACAAAACACGTTTGGGTCCCATTTTTTTTTTTTTTTATGGGGTCGGAGTAAATAAATATTCGCTTCAATCTTTTTTTATTTGATAAGAATGAAATTGTGTGATCGAGGTTTTTTTGTTTTAAACTTGTTAGATAATTTTGCGTGATAACATTTTGAATATTCTCGTAGAAAACTAAAGTAGCCAGGAAAGTCATGTTTAATTATTACAGGACTTTGATAGTTTTTAATCACTGGATTACGCATTTTCAAGGGATTATATATGCCAATTGGACGCTCAATCAGTTTCTTTCTCCAGAATTCTCTTTAAATTTATAACTGAGTTTAACCAAATTAGTATTCAACGTTAGAATTAGTCAAACTTAGCAATTTGAAATGGAGTTTTAAAGTTGATTTACTTTGGGTCTAATTTGGCCAAGTCAATGAATTTTATGAATTCATATACATATAAATCAAAAATAAAAGTCAATTCAAAAATGAGTAAATTACTACATAAACAATCAATGGTGATATTTCTTCTATACGCTCCAGTTAGTTCAAACTCAATGTTACGATTCGATGAATTTTTGTTTTCTGTTGCAATTTCAATGGTTTTTCGAGACCATATTTCGCATTGATTTGAGTTGCTCGTAGATATTATTAACATATACTGTACTATATTCATAAATTTAACATAAGTTCGCATTAGCATACAAATAGAAAACAAAGATTGCATTTTTTTTATTTAGGGGTCATTAAAAGGCCATTTATGGATTGATATAACACCTTATCTATTTAACAACTCCCATCAAAGCAAAGGCTTAAAATTAAAGTATCAATTAGGTTAAACTGACTCGTCTAATTAAAACTGAAAATCAAATCACCTTTTTTTGGTCTCTGAATTGGTTAATTAAGAAAATCGAATTAGTGAAATTAAATTGTGGCTTATCATATATAAATCATACGATGTATCAAAGGACCCCTATTTAATTTTAAAATTTTCACATGGATATTCGAATTGCTTAGTTAATGTTTTTTTTTAGTTTACCTCATATTTGAGAAAGTTATTTTTGATATTACTAACATCGTACGTACACACATCTAGATGTGACTACAGTTTTGCAGTCATTTGAGAGACATCTCTATAAAATATAGTGACAAGTACATAAACTGAATAATTTACAGGAGAATATCAATGATTAAACCAATGACTAATTACGATCTCATAATCAGACTAAAATACTAAATCATCGTCAAACACAGCAACAACTTAGCTGACACGCAGATCAGTCATTGAAATCTCCAAGTGGATAATATATATTGGTAATTGATTAAGTGACATGTCCAACATCCTTTATGTGTGACATCTCTTAGGAGACAAATATTTGAAGATCATTGTATATATAATTTTGTTTTTAAAATGCAGTTTGAACATGATTAGAGAATTTGTATCTCTGGAAGATATTTCCCAAATTAGAGGACTTGCAATAAGCAAGTATAGTATAGCTAGGCGCTGTAATTACTCCAAAAATTACATAATAAAATCAGGCTATAAGGATGTTCAAATGTATTGTATAGTCTATTATTTAAAAATATTTTTGGTTTTCAGTCGAACTCAAAAACATTTAGACGATGAAGTGCATCATATATCGCCGTTTGGATGTGATTATTTAAAACCGGCTATGTAAAATAAATTAGCTCGTTTGATCGCATATTTCGAACTTCTTAAATGCTAAAATCATTTATTTATTTGCTTTGCTAAAATTAAGAATATCACTTGTTTAAAAAAAGGTCTGTCATCTTTGGATTAGTTGGATAATCTCGGATTTTAAATTATTAAGTATTGACACAAATAAGTCAAGAAAATGTAATTGATGATATACTTTTTTGTTTTAAATTAGTTGTCGTTTAAAATTGTTTCACACATATTTAGAAAATATTTAATTTTTCTGTTTTACCCCTAATTAATGTTTATTTAATTTTATTTTATTGGTCAAGACATTGAAACATGAGGGACAAAGTTTTAAATCTTATTAAACATATGCATTGAAAACATAAAACGATATCTAATATAAAACGAGTTTTAAGATCCAAAATGACAACTAATATAAAAGGAAAAGAATATATAACAGTACTAGATTATAGTTAACTTGCTAAAGTATATATATATGAATGAGTATGTTGGTGCATTGGTAGAGTCAAATACATATGAATAAACCCATCCCTTTCGTTCAAAAAGTTGTACAGCTTTAATTTGGGAAATAAGGATTTCCTTTCACAGAGGATGAGCTTTCACTTGCAGTACATTTTTTGTTTTGGCCTGAAAATTTGTAAAAGCAAAACATTAAAAAATGTAGTAAATTGTTGATATCCAAAAAAAGAAGCTACCTATGCACAATAGTCGATTTTGCTGTGAAAGTAGACATTGTATTGTATTACCTTGTCTTATAAGTTATAACCAAAACAAACAAACTGGGGGCTATAAGTTAGTTATATAAATTAAAGATCAAACTTAATTGTTCATTTTAACAAAATTAGTTACTCAGCAATAAAACAAATTTTTAAAAATGTGTAAGTTATAACCATCAAGAGGTAGAATATTCTATGTAGCAGTGTTTTTTCGTATATTAACTGAGTTTATGCATGTTGTAATTTTTTTGTAATTTGCGATGATTTCTCGCTCCTGGAAAAAAACTCTATTTTAAACTTTTCATTTAAATCTGTTCGATAATATGTAGTGAACTTTGCTACTATTAAATTAAACTTCATCGTAAAATCCGTGGCAATGTTGAAGAAGTCACGTAGCATCTGGCATTAATTGTAACGAAGGTGAAACATATTAGTTATATGTGGGCAGCTTGTGAGTTGTGACAAAAATGACGTAAAATGATCAGTCACAAAATTTTACCAAGTTATGTCGTCTTTTGTCGCAAAGTAAGATATATCATTTTTGGGTAATTTTGCAGCCATTTGCGAAAATGGTATGTGGGTGAATCGGAAGTTTTTAACAGTTTATTTGTTGGTATAAACGAGAATTTCTTGTTGAAAATCGTCAACATTTGGCGCAATAATGCGTTAGTATTTGTCACAAATTCAGAATATGCGAATCATGCGACATATTATATTTACCTAATTTGTGGCTAAGGGACGCATCTTTTTTGTATTACAATTTATCGCAAACTTGGATTACGAAAAGACTCTTGGTTGTGAGGTTTTTTTTTTTTTTTTTTTTGGTTTAAAACTTAAAAGGCGTCTTAGTTGTGAGTTGTGACCAAAAAGAAAAGGAAAAAGAAAGATGTCTTAGTTAGGGACAAATGGTCTGCAGTTAATTGTCACAAGCTGTGAGTCCGTGACAAAGAGATATTATGGCTTTATAGAATTATAGTGGCAAAAGTGACAACAAGACATCACTATATTTTCTCATAAAGTTTTTGCAGATATTAGAAAAACTGTGAAAAAACAAGTGAAACTTTGGAATAAAATTGAGTTAATTAGGTAGATGACAATGTAGAAGACTGAAATTAAGTAAACAATTAAGTAAATAATAATAGAGTAATTTATTACAAAAAATTTCAATCTCTATATTTTACAAAAATTTCCGTATTGACATATTTCACACATATTAAAAAATAATTTGAATATATATACAAACATATCTCAATTATTAATGCTAATGCATGACTATAGGTTATTGCCTTATTATAACTTTCATGATTAAATATATTATAACCAAAAAATTGTTGCAATATGTTTTGTCTGATACTAAGGACTGAATGGACAGAGCATGCCTCTAAATCTGTTGATGATGGCGAAAATGCTCCGTTTGTAATGCTACATTAATCAATTCATGCCCGACTTCATCTAGGTCCTTCCGAAAGAGGTTCTCTGCGATCTCGAATAATGAGAGAGTTGCCTCTTAGGTAGCATTGTCTCAATCGTCTTCAAAATATTATTTCAAACATTATCTTTACGTGGTATGTTGTGACTTGACGTTTTTTCTAAATGAGAATATTTTCTTCTACCGAACTTACTGTTAATAATTAAGTTATATGATATTAGTAAATTTGTTTCTGAATTATGTTCGTTTCAAAATTTTAATGTTAATAATGTTTAGTTTTGATTTTTTTCAATCATCATAGGATTAGTTAAACCTCATATAATGTTTAATTAACTAATTACATGACTGATACACAAGAAATGAAACTGTAATATTCTGATTTCTAGAAATATAGTGGTGTGTGAAAAAAAATTAAAAAATTCTATACGGCTATCTATATCATCAAAATTAATTACACATATTCTTTTTTGTAATTCGTCCTCATATAACTCCAACATTAAGCATGGATGAGTTAGAGCAATTAAAAAACGAGTGATCTACTAGAAAGCGATTCAATATTGTTATAGATCATGCATGCTTGTTTTTATTCAAGTTTCATGGATCCAGGCCATATTTACAAGTAAACAAAATTAGTTAAAAGATTGGTCTTATATGTATAATTATGCATAATGCTTCAAAAATGAATTGAGTAGGGATGGTAAATATTGCAACCACATTCATCCTCTTTTGTTTTTTTTTTGTTAAGTCATCCTCATTTTTTTACTAAAAACTATATAGGAATATATATATATATATATATATTTATTTGATTAAAATATATATTTTGTGAAACTTAATAATCAACTATTCTTAAACTCAGCAGCTATAGCTAGGGTTTTAAAACGAAAATACCAGAGGATCTCACATGGGCATATATCATATACATAGGGAGTCTGCTAAGATCTCTTAAGCTTTTATGGATAATAAACGAGTTAATTGTGAACGATTGACGAATTCAAGTGGATGGTTGAATTTGTACGGTAACTTTTTCATGAAACGGCCGGGATGGACAGCTTCAGCCGGTGCTGGTGCCTACGTAAATTATTATTATTTTTTTTTGATAAAACGTAAATTAATTAAAACTATCATATTTCTAATTATATTTTGTAACTTATATACTTTGATCAAATGCCTTTTAGAATATGAAAAGGCAAAATTAGTTATTGTAAAGATAAAACAATACACAAAAATCTACGTGGAGAAGGGTGGAAAAGCATAGGAAATAAAAATGGTATCATGAATACCCATTATTAAAATAAAATAAAAATGGTATCATTAAGAAAAAAAGACAAAGTCATAACGTGGTAAACTAAAAGAATATCGTTGTCTAGATAATATATCAATATATTTGTGTGTGCGAAGTAAATCTGTATTTAAATGGGACCCATTCTTTTCTATCATGCTTCGTTATCATTATCGTTATCATCTTCTTTCTTCCTCTCTTTCTCAATAATTTAGATTTTTGTGTAATTAAATATTTTAGGTTTTCTGCAGAAGGAGACGTTTCCTCGTTTTTGTGCTGTTTGGATCTTCTGACACATTTCACTTTTTCGTATAATTTTTCAATTTCTCTAATCCCATTATGTATATTTAATATATTAAATTATTCTTAATTTATATATTCTTAATCTTTGACCAAAACAATTAATTTTTGTTTCAAAAATTATAAACATTTACTTTCTCTTATATAGATATTAAACCCCAAGATTAAACGATAAAGCTTTTAAAATGCAAGTCTGTTTAAACACTAAAATAATGTTAATGTGTTTAAACCATTAGCGAACTTAGAAATATATATTTACCAGGGTTAAAACACAGTAGAATAAAGATATTGAAGTGCAAATCTTAAAATTTGACAGCGTCATACACAACTAAATATGTCAAAAACTCATATTTTACAATGAATATTTTGTTTTCTTAATATTTTAGGAGTGTCATTTGCACCCCCTACCCAAAGCATAGATCCATCTGTGGTTTGAACTGTTTATGACTTTTATGTGTAGATGTGATATAAAAAATTACTAAACAGAATTAATTGGTAAAGAATATTATGATATGAACTTGGTAACATAAAAACTACAGATTTTAGTCTCATTCTTGATTATAACATCATAATCAGTTAAAAGTTCTTTTTGAGTCTATAGTCTGAGCTTAATAGGATGATTAAAGTCTGCAAGAATAGTACTCATAAGAATACTATATGTTCAGTATTGTAGTTATATCAATAAAGAAAGATTTGGATTGAGATGCGTGTGGGATTTCTTTTTATTAAATAAATATAAATATATTGTTAAATAAAAAATGATATGATTCTAAATTGGACACGACATACATGTCACTATTTCTTGATGTGATAACATTTACTTCATAAAATAATATAGTACGTAAATAACTAAATAAAAGAGAGTGTTTGGTTGTTAGGGTATGTGGGTTCATTACCTGGTCAATACATAAAAAGGCCAGAGTCATATCATACAAGTTCCTCTGTTTTTCGATCCACTCGCAAGTACATCAATTCTAAAATCCTTGTAAGATATAATATATATATACGTTTGTGTGTGTTATGAAGTTGATATACTGTATCTTTTGGGCTGGATGCCAAACTAAAATTTCACCAATATACATTAATTATGTGTACAGAAATATTTTAAATCTGTTTAGTTCTTCTATCACTGAATCACTTTGATCTTACTATATATGTACATGTATTTGGTAAATATTATGGATATTACTTATCTCCATTCTATGCAGTAATAAGTATGAATCTTGATTCTTATTAAAACATAGACTAGAATAATACTTCCATTAGCCAGTATAATCCTTGAAAGTGTTCGATTAAAAAAAAATCCTTAAAACTGTAAGGAAATTTATAATTAATTTTTTAAATATATATATATATATATATGTATATATACTTGACATAATTAGTTTTAGAATTTAATTTCGATTTTCTAAAAGAAATTCCAACATGGTTAGAGTGTCCACTAGTTTATTAAATAAAAACATATATATTATTAGCTGGTGGTGAACGCAAAACACACAAAAAACCAAAAAAGAAAAAGAAAAATGGGGGATACAAAGTATCAATATGAATTTAAAAATCAAGTATCGACTTATACATATATAGTGAATTAGTTAATGTCCTTAAAATTGGTCATTGTCTCATTTACCAAAAAATCCTCTTCGAAAATTATTTGGATTAAAAAAAAAAACACCCACTTTAGTTATAAGATATACCGACCATAACACAATAAATAAAAAATAGAAAGAAAGTGAGGAAAAAATGGTGGCGTACTAAGACTGTGGGAAGATTAATGAGTGAAGGAAAAGATGGGTGTCTTTTATCTCTCCTTTCTTTATCCTCTCTATCTCTCTCTCTCAATATTTATATATTCATCTTTTTATGTATATAAAACTTATTTCTCAGCTTTTTAAATGTATTTTATATTTCCCCTTTGAGCAAGAAAAGAGTTGCAGAGATCTTTGAGTCTGACACAGAGACCAAACTCACATAGCAATCACACACATCTCCACAAACACAGGTATGTATATATATATATATATATAAGTGTATATTCGTGTGTGAGTCTCTCTCTCTCCCCCTCTTTCTCTTTGATAGAACAATTCTCTAATGTAACTTTCCTTTTGCAGCTTGAGATGATCATGAAACACGTGCATCCTCAGATCTCTATCAATCCAGGTTCTTCATCTTTCTTTCTTTTTTAATATTATTCATTTTCTTTCAATTTCCCTTAACTCTATTATTTTATTATTTTATTTTCAATCATGATTATGTCTTAATTTTCATATCCTTCGATCTCTCTGTCTCGTAATCCATAATTCGTCTCTTCTTCTACTTCCTCTTGATGTGATCACAATTCTTTCTTTCTTTCTTTCTTTTAACTCTATAGATATATTTAGATCTATATGAACTTATATGTTCTTTTTCAAACTTTGGTTTATTTCTATGATCAATCAGCTCGGTGAAAGAAGATCAAGAATTGAATAAGGATCAAAGAGAACGACGCCGGTTCATTCGAGACTAACAGTATATATATACTACTAACTATAGATGGCTGCTTACTTCCACGGAAACCCACCGGAGATCTCAGCCGGATCCGACGGTGGTCTACAAACGTTGATCCTCATGAATCCAACGACTTACGTTCAATACACACAACAAGACGAAGACTCAAGCAACAACAACAACAACTCAAACACAAACAATAATAGTTTCGTCTTCCTCGATTCCCACGCGCCGCCGCCTAACACAAGCCAGCAGTTCGTCGGAATCCCACTCTCCGGCCATGAAGCCGCTTCTATTACAGCCGCCGATAACATCTCCGTACTTCACGGATACCCTCCGCGCGTGCAGTACAGTCTCTACGGTAGTCACCAAGTGGATCCCACTCACCAGCAAGCCGCGTGTGAGACGCCACGCGCGCAGCAAGGCCTCTCTTTAACCCTCTCGTCTCAACAACAGCAGCAACAGCAACATCAACAGCACCAGCCTCTTCACGTCGGGTTCGGGTCCGGACCAGGAGAAGATATCAGGGTCGGGTCTGGCTCTACAGGATCGGGAGTAACAAATGGAATAGGGAATCTTGTAAGCTCCAAGTACTTGAAGGCAGCTCAAGAGCTTCTAGACGAAGTAGTCAACGCTGATTCTGACGACCTCAACGCTAAATCACAACTATTCTCATTGAAAAAGGGGAGTAGCGGAAACGATAAGGCTGTCGGAGAATCTTCGGCTGGTGCCGGCGGAGAAGGTTCCGGTGGCGGAGGAGAAGCAGCTGGGAAACGTACAGTGGAGCTAGGCACGGCGGAGAGGCAGGAAATACAGATGAAGAAAGCAAAGCTGAGTAATATGCTTCATGAGGTAACAACATTAATACGTGTTAATTATATACAATCAATCTACTGAGTGCTCTCTTATATCACACATGAAGTGGACTTAAAAAGCTATATCTTCAAGATTTTCAGTCATTTTCAAAATTCATATTATATGTATATTAAATCTACAACTTTTTTATTTTATTTCGGATCTTTTGATATCTCAAATCAACAATCTTGCAGAAATTTTGTTTGGTCCCTCTCTTATTAAAGACTCATAAATTTTGTATATAACTTATATATATATATATATAGACAGTTTTACTCATGATAATAATTCATAAGCCTGATCTTACGTTGTTGGTTGGGAAATGAAAGGTGGAGCAGAGATACAGACAGTACCACCAACAGATGCAGATGGTGATATCTGCGTTTGAGCAAGCGGCAGGGATAGGTTCAGCGAAGTCATACACGTCACTTGCACTTAAGACCATATCAAGACAGTTCCGGTGCTTGAAAGAAGCGATCGCTGGTCAGATAAAGGCGGCCAACAAGAGTCTTGGGGAGGAAGAATCTGTGTCTGGTGTTGGGAGGTTTGAAGGGTCGAGACTCAAGTTCGTTGACCATCACTTGAGACAGCAAAGAGCTCTTCAGCAGCTGGGAATGATTCAACATCCTTCCAATAATGCTTGGAGACCTCAACGTGGTTTACCTGAACGAGCCGTCTCAGTCCTCCGTGCTTGGCTCTTCGAACACTTTCTTCACCCGTAAGTAACCCTCTCAACACATTCATTAGTTTTTTTACTTGAATACAAACTAAGTCTTACTTTAACTTGTCTTTGTTTTGATTAGATACCCTAAGGATTCGGACAAGCTCATGCTAGCCAAGCAAACAGGACTCACTCGGAGCCAGGTACGTTTCAAGAATGATTCTTTCTTGTCTTATTATGTTATGAATTAAGGAAAGGTATTTATATATATGTGGATTTATATTTTCCGTTATTTAGGTCTCGAACTGGTTTATAAACGCGAGAGTTCGGTTATGGAAACCGATGGTGGAAGAGATGTACGTGGAGGAGATGAAGGAGCAAGGGAAGAACATAGGATCCATGGAGAAGACACCTTTGGATCAAAACAACGAAGATTCTGCATCTAAATCAACTAGTAACCAAGAGAAGAGCCCTATGGCCGAAAGTTACAATATGAATCCTAATCACAACGGTGAACTAGAAGGTGTCACGGGAATGCAAGGAAGCCCCAAGAGGCTAAGAACCAGCGACGAGACGATGATGCAACCTATAAATGCGGATTTCAGCTCCAATGAGAAGCTCACGATGAAGATTCTTGAAGAACGGCAAGGGATAAGATCAGACGGTGGGTACCCTTTCATGGGGAGTTTCGGGCAATACCAAATGGATGAGATGTCAAGATTTGATGTAGCTGTATCGGATCAGGAGCTCATTGCACAGAGGTACTCAGGAAACAACAATGGCGTGTCCCTCACGTTAGGTCTACCTCACTGTGATAGCTTGTCGTCCACGCACCATCAGGGTTTCATGCAGACCCACCATGGGATTCCGATAGGGAGAAGAGTGAAGATAGGAGAAACAGAGGAATATGGAGCCGCCAACATCAACGGTGGTGGCTCGGCCACAGCCGCACATTCATCAGCGGCAGCAGCCGCGGCTTACAATGGGATGAATATTCAGAACCAGAAGAGATATGTGGCTCAGTTATTGCCCGACTTCGTTGCTTAAAACCAATCTCTCTAAAAAGGAGCAACCGAAAAAAAGGTTATTATACGTTTTTAGTATTAAATTAGTATATAGTTTTTCTTATACCATTGAACCAAAACAAAGAACAAAATTTAATTTTAGTCTTAATTTGGTTATATGGCCGACGGTTGTATATCGATTTTGTAATTTCCTTGTTTTTTTTTGTTTGGGTTTTCATTGGGGGATGGATAGGATTATATATGTATATGGATTAGTTACGTGTAATAGCTTGCTTTTGGTGTATACCAAAATATATTTGTACTTTTATTTCATTGCATGTAGGTCTTGAGAATTATAACCGAATCGAGCAAACTAAACGAACCGAACCAGATTTAAAAATTCGGTTTTGTTTCGGTTACAAGAGTAGAACTGATCGGCAACATTCTTAATTAGATTCGGTTCTTGGTTAGGTACAGTTAACCGACAACAACAAAAAAACATTAAATCTTTTGTTTCTTTTTTTTTTTCTTCTTCTTTCTCTTCTTCAATTGCTTCTTCTTGTTCTTATTCGATTGAAACGACTAACGAAGATGATGTTGAATTGTTTTTTTTTTTGTCATCAATGTTGAATTGGTTTTTTGGAGGTGTTTTAGTAAATGATATGATGTCCACGTGTGCATAATAAGTTGTAACTGTAACTGTAATATATATGTCCACACAATTGCCAAACTGAACCTGTAACTGCATTTATAAATGAATGCCAGAGCATCCGCTTGATCATCATCCTCCAAATCCAACAACTCTTGCAAGTTTCCATTTGGAGAATCACGATTTCCCCGTAATTGGTTCCATTTCTCAGCTTCTGAAACTCCATGAATCTGGTAACAACTTGAAGTTATGCTTAAGTGGTGCTGGGTTCGAGTTCTGAATACATATATAGTTCTTATATTTTACACGCTTTAAAAAAGAAATGCTAGATAATGGGCCAAATCATTTTGTTTGCTTATGGGCCTGTAATTATCAGGGCCGGTATATAGTAATGAAAAAAAAACTATATTAAAAAAAAAAACAATTTGTGTCAATTTTCTACTTTTAAACTCACTTATGCTACTAATAATGAAACATGGGCTTTTGTTATAGCATGGACAATCCAAAACCTGCTATCTTTAAATCTCCCTCCTTGTTTAAAAGAACATTTGCTCCTTCATTCAAAATCAACTAGTATGAAGGTACAAATGGTACCTTATAACAAAAGCCCAGCTCTACAGCTTTGGGTAATGGTTGATTTCAGAGAGGTTTGTAAGAAATAAAGCTACAAAAAAATGCAATTATATTAATAATGTTTGGTGGCCAATCAAGGGCCCAAATACTTTCCTACAGATATTAGAAAATAATAAAACTAAAGTCAACCTCGTGAGTCATGAAATGGGTTGCGACTATCGAGCCCAATTCATCATGGACGATGCATGCAATTACAAATACAGAGAATATCTCAAATTCTCGACCCATTAAGAAAAAAAACACAATGTTTAGCTATTGAGTAAGCACATCCATTTTAGCTTAGAAGCCCAGAATCCAATAAAGGTTCCGATCTGATTAGGCACCGCACATTACTTCTTTCATGTATCCCTCCAACATCACCAGATCCATCACTTTGATTAGGCCCAATTCAATATAAGTTTTTTTTTTAATTGCATAAAAAATCAAATTCTTTACAGCGGGGGATTTTCATGGGCAAAATTTACATTAAATGTTCAAAATAATCAGCTATATGGTTAGGTAGGAATTTAATAAACTATATCCAAGAATAAATGTTCAGAAGTTGTCCAATTCAATCATTTTAACACAGTATATAACGACTCCCCCTTTTTCTAATGATATCTGATATTTTTTTCTAATGAAATCTCGAAACACTATGTAATGAAAGATAAAATGGAAGTTTTTAAACCACTGAAAATTGCTAGAAGATCCTCAGGTGCATTCAGGGGCGGATCTGTAGAAGAAAGCCCCATACTGATTTTTAAACAACTTAATTTTACCATTGTGCATCTCTATTTCTATAGGTCAAATGGTCTTTAGTGCCCTATATATATAGATGTTAAGGTCCAAAGTTCAATTTCTCCTGTTTTGTTTTGTATTGTTTGTTTGTTTTTTTTAATTATTTGTTTCTTTTATGGGTGCATTGTACCAAGCAATTCCAATTGTTAGTCGTAAAGTAAGATTATATCACTTAAATAGCTAAAAGAGTGTGGAAACACATTAGTGCACTTGTTTGCATATATATAGAATAGTAATATTATTTATTTTAAAGAAAATTTCATACACGCATGCACATTCATGCATATATTTATATGGTGGCAATATCTGTTAAACCGTGTTATTTTTTTGCGTGGGTGGCATAAGTTGTTTGTCCACGTATAGGTGTTTGATCGATCTTCTACTAAACTGATTCCCATCCAAATATGTATCGTCTCATGATTCTCTCTATAAAAACGATTTGCTACTACTAAGTAAAAGAAATCTGTTTTGTAAATTTTTATCTTTTTGAAAAAATATTTCTACAAAAATTATAGAAATATTTATTATGAAGTAGGGGTTATTGAAATTTTAGATATCTCGAGGATTGGGTTGAAATTTTGAGTGAAAGTCGGGTAATCGTTGTACTTATATGACTTTATCATTTAATCATACCACTTTTCCTAAAGTCTGAGTAACTCCTTATCAGAGACTCAATAATACGATATGATTTAACATGATGGCTGCCCAAATTCAATATTTATGTCATATATATAAAGAGGTTGTTTTCATAACAATCAAACATCAATACCCATTTTATCAGACTTTGACTTTTAGATAGAGAACCTTTTACAATTATATATCCACGTCGTCAAAGTAAGTATGAAAAATCACGAAAAACGATTTAATGAAATGTCAATATTCAAAATATTGTAGAAGAGCCTAGAAAAAGGTTGAACATAACTACTATGAAAACTAGTTATAACTTCGTCGTCTGGGTCCGACGGACCGTTAATGGCACTTAATTAGGTTTTGTCGGTAACTAAAGAAGAAATAATCAAAAGAAAACAACATTTTGAAATTAGAAGTAAAAGGTTGCCTCTAGATTATGACTGCAATCGTGGAAAACGTAAAGGAAGTGCACAATGATGAAATCGGAATTTGGGCCACCCACGCATCCTGCAGAGGCAAAGAGGGAGATAATAAGAATGTTTAATTTATAAAATTGATTTCGTTTTCGTAACAATGCGTATCACTTACCAAAATCGAAGGATATAAGGCTGGTTCATCAGCAAGTCCAAATGTTATATTTAACCAAGAAAAAATTGAAGAATTGAATTCCGAAATCAGGTGTTTCTATGCAAGGATGTCGGTCCGAATAATATACGATGTAATTCTCCAGCAGAGATTTATTTAATCGTGGCGGCATGCTGAGTGTTGCACAAAACATAAGAATGATGCATTTTTTTTTGTATCAAACAAATGTAAGCAAAATGTTATCAAAATTTAAAAACCATTTGATTATAAGAATATCGGGATACGAAACTATATTTGTATAATGATTCGAGAAAAGTCTCACTGGACTCTTCTATTCATTCTCAATACAAACCAATAAAAAACTGTTTAGGAAACGAAGCATGCAAACTTGAAAAACTCGAAAATAGAGTTATAACCAAACTCAAAAAACACTATAAGATACATCCGAAAGCCAGAAATTATAGAGCAACTAGGAATGTAAATATCATATCGACAAACACATGCAAAAATCACCAACGTATTTGGGACACAAGAAAAGATTCTAAAACTTGTGTTGTATCACTCAGCTGGCTGCCAAACAAAAGCTTCTTTTCTTAATTAGAAGACAGAGTTATGTCAAACACACTATGATTTGGATCAAACTTAACCAATCTTAAATATATCACTATTTATCAATAATTTGACCCTTTTTTGTCAAAGAATAATTTGATATTTTTCGTAAGCGAGTATATCAATATTTAGCACACAAAAAGTAGTAATACATAAAAAAAAATTTTAATCACTCGCTAATCACATGTTTACATGCATTAGATAAGTAGCATTACTTTATAAATGGATCTCTTTCATAATAGTTAGATAAATCATTATACAGTACTCTCAATAGTTTTTGTCCAAGACATTGTCATCTCACCTAATTATTAGAAAAATAATTGTTCAAATTATGTCTGTTCAGTTTTACGTAAAAACAAATGTAACGATTACATGTATGATACATCAGAGCCGACGACGATAGAATCATGTCAACAATATTATAGATGATAGTGATGTGGCGGCAACTACAAATATTCATCGTGGAAATAGAATTTTAATAAGAAATATGTATACTACTATTTTATATACAGTATTAGTGCTAAAAATTTAATGAAACAGGATAATTCGTCAAATACCAAATGATTTTTAGAATTGGACGCCAAAATCGCAACGATCCGCTTCCAGAATAAAGAATTTAGACTGACCACTTTTTTTTATTTTAGACTGACCATTTAAAATCATAAATAATGGTTAACGGACAATAAAACAATAGCTACTCACCAAGTAAAAGGCCAAAATAAGTGTGGAAAACCCCATAAAATTGGCTAATTATTGTAGTAAGTTCTAGTTATTAAATTGAAGAAAGTCCGGGGAACATGTTAAGTGGTCCGTCAAGGCAGATTTTGCTGAATGGCGTTGGAATCGATTGATTAAAAAAAAAATATAGTCGTTCGTAGTTCAAGATCTATGTAATTAAGAAAAGGTGGGCAACCAGATTTCAATATTTGAATAAAGAAACACGGATTTTTGAACAACGCTAAATGATGGATACGAATCCATTTTTATTTTTTTTTGGGTAAATTGTGAATGCAAAAGCTATTTAAGTAAAGTAGTTGTGCGCAGTTTGTTTTAAGGAGAGATTTGGGTGGCCAATGAAGAATCTTCGTGGGTATGGAAAGGGTATTTGGAAGATTGATCAGCAGGCAATAATAATGAAGAGTCATTAGTGGGATTGATTGGTGAGCACTCCACCCAAGTCCTAGAACAATATATTTTGATCTCTCATTTTCTCAACACCTGAGAAAGAATTAGAGAGGAAAAGTTAAAGATATGTTAAAAGAAAGAAAGAGGAGCTAGAGAAAAGAAGGCCGCTGGTTTTGATGGTTGTGATGCGTTGAATTATGTGTTTGAGGGACTTAACGGAGAGAAGTTATAAAGAAAAAGTGCCTTGAGTCTTGAGAGCTTCAGGGCCGGGTTAGTGTTAAAATGTTGAACGATATGCTCGATAACTTTGGTGGCAATGATAGTGGAATAGTTTCAAAACGCATGTTTGAGGGTTTTGGTGAAAGGGAGATGTCAAATAAGATGCTTGAGGACTTGATTATGGTTGTAAAATGAAATCTTTAATATTATGGGCGGAAATTCGAAACTTTGAATTAACACTATTACTATATTGTGTTATATTTTATCAAAAAGAAATACATTTTTTGTATTATCTGGTAAGATAACAGTTAATATCTTAAACAAAAAAAAAAGGTATTAGTGAATTTGTTTGTATAGTTACTATTATTGTTTTACGAGACAAGAAAAAGGAAAGACTGAGTGCATGCTACTCGAACAAAAAGGAAAGAAATTCAAAAGTCAAAAGGGGTGGCAAAATTGAGTAAAAAAGAGAGGAAGAACCAATCAATTATGGCATGTGAGTAAGTAAAAAAAGACACAAAGCAGTCACTCTTCTCTTCACCACCGCCACGAACCCAATGACTCTCTTTATTTCTTTATCAGCATTTTATTATCCGTTAGTTACAATTTCTCTTTTGAAAAGTCAAACCTCTTAATAAGTCTCACGTGTTTTTTTCTTCGCCCGACTCAGAGGAAAATAAAGAAAGTCAAATCTATGTTCCTCGTTCGTTCCTTCTATAAGAAAAAATAATACTAATAAACTTCTTAAATAGGGGCAGGTTTTTTCTTGTTTTGGCATATATATAGGCACAGCTTTACAAAGAGTAGTATACAATATAGTATTTGTATTTTCCGTGTCTTGACTTTTTAATAATTGTGAATTTTTGCCATCTCCTTTATATTTAAACCCAACCTCCTCTCTCTCTTCTTCCTAACTTATTGAAACCAATTCTCATCTTCCCAAACCCAACTACTACAACTTGTAGCAAGAAAAATATATAAAATTTAATTTTGTTCCTCAGCTTCTGTGATCAATATATTCATTTGGGTTCTCATCAAATTTCCGGAGGATTAATGGATGAAGAGATCGAGATTCCTCCATTCTTCCTTTGCCCCATCTCTCTAGAAATCATGAAAGATCCGGTGATAGTCTCTACCGGAATAACCTACGACAGAGAGAGCATCGAGAAATGGCTCTTTTCAGGCAAGAAAAAATTGTGTCCGGTCACCAAACAAGACATAAGCGACGCCGATCTCACCCCGAACCACACTCTTCGCCGTCTCATCCAATCTTGGTGTACTCTACACGCCTCCTACGGCGTCGAGAGGATCCCCACCCCAAGACCTCCGATCTGTAAATCTGAGATCGAAAAGCTCGTTAAAGATTCAGCCTCTTCGCATCAAAACCAAGTCAAGTGTCTTAAACGACTTCGTCAGATTGTGTCGGAGAACGCGACCAATAAGCGGTGTTTGGAGGCGGCGGGAGTACCGGAGTTTTTGGCAGACATCGTAAGTAACGATTCAGAAAATGGGCTTGACTCTTCGGGTAGTTTGACCGACGAAGCCCTCAACTTACTCTACCATCTTGAGACCTCTGAGACGGTTCTCAAGAATCTTATAAACAACAAGAAAGGTAACGATATCGTAAAGTCGTTAACGAAGATCATGCAGCGCGGGATCTATGAGTCCAGGGTATATGCGACTTTGCTTCTCAAGAACATTCTTGAAGTAGCGGATCCAATGCAGATTATTACTCTGAAGCCAGAGGTTTTCACTGAGGTCGTTCAGATCTTGGACGACCGGATCTCGCACAAGGCGACGAAAGCTGCGATGCATATATTAGTGAACATATGTCCATGGGGAAGGAACAGGCACAAGGCCGTGGAAGCTGGAGTTATCTCTGTGATAATCGAGCTTCTTATGGACGAGAGCTTCTCATCCGAGAGAAGAGCTCCAGAGATGGCGATGGTGGTTCTTGATCTGTTGTGTCAGTGTGCGGAGGGAAGAGCCGAGTTCTTGAACCACGGAGCAGCCATAGCGGTGGTGTGCAAGAAAATATTGAGGGTTTCACAGACGGCAAGTGATAGAGCTGTTAGGGTTTTGTTGTCAGTGGGAAGGTTCTGCGCGACGCCGGCCTTGTTGAACGAGATGTTACAGTTGGGGGTTGTATCAAAGCTATGTCTTGTGCTTCAGGTTAGCTGTGGGAGCAAAACTAAAGAGAAGGCAAAGGAGTTGCTAAAGTTGCACGCTAAGGTTTGGAAGGATTCGCCTTGTCTCCCAAGAAATATGATTCTTGCTTATCCTTCCTGATGAAAACCTAGAAAACAACGTATAGACACATGCAAATGAGTCAGATTCTCAATGAGTGAAATCACTTATATGAGAGTTCTTCAATTCTTCTTATGTTTTTGAAAAGATTAGTGGAATATTCATATCATTAATCCAATTTTCTTTAGTTTTCTAGTTCATACCTTGATGTTCATCACAATCTAGATAATAGTGGAAATTGTTCATCAAATATATTTTTTAATAAAAAAAAATTCCAAGATATCAATGAAATCACAGGTTACACGACTATTCTCACTTGCATGTTCATTATTGTGAAAACGCATTTATTTGTGTGATATTTTTCTTTAATTTATATATAATTTAATTTCCATTATTATCCAAATATAAGGAGCATGTCATTTCCATCATCTCTTTTTATTTTATTTTTACGAGTAAATTAAAGGATTTATATGTAGAAATTTCCGACTACAAATCCTTCTCTTATGAGTGGCATATGAGATGCATATATATCAGTTTTATAACATTCATTTTTTTTTTTTTTGATAAAGGGTTTACTATTAATATTCAAATTTTGATCAAATATTAATGTACAATTTATATATTAATTTATCTAATGCACGTTACCTCGTTTTTTATTGCAAGAATCTTTGTATATTTTTAACAATCGAGGCACATGTTGTTGGTATATTAATACAAGGGAAATTTCTATACTAGGGTACCAAAAAAAACATAATTAAAGAAAATCTTTGATCAGATCGCATCTGGTTGAAAAAAAACATCGAGATCTGAGTGTTATACTTTTGCGTTGCATATAATGACCCAAATTCTCATTGACCAACGAAATTAGAGACGTCGAATTACGAAAGAACAGTCGAGAGTGAAGACAAAAATTTATGATAAAAAAATATAATGAAAAGAGCAACAAAAGAAAACCAAGAAGTTGACATATAAGAAAAATGAGGAGCAGGCCAGTATAGAAGTAGAACACACCCATATCACATAAAATATAGTTTGACGTTTTTTCCATTCCTGTATATATAATATAGTTAAACAAATAAAAGGTTTGACAAAAAAAAGAAGAAGGCTAAAACAAGTAAAAGCATACCCTTTTAAAAAAAATAATCTGAAGTTTAGATTGACTATAACTTGCAATGTAAAATTACAAAAGCATATGGAAAATAAAAAAACCTTCGGAAACTAAAATTCAAACGAAGGAAACCGATGCCCAAACGAGGGAAGCTAAAGACCCAAAAAAATCATACCCCTTTCTTTCAATTGGTGTATAATTGTATATACTGAAATGAAAATAGTGACCACTTTTTAGTTTTATTTGAGGAAAAAAAGATTAGTAGTCATATATTGCGAGCAGCTCTCAAAATCTAGATGAGTTTAAAAGTACAAAAGGTGGGTCCAGACTGGACCACAACTTGTAGTTGTAGTTGAACAGTACATAGACAGATTCATAATTCATAAATAAATAAACATAAAAAGTCTTCGACTTGGTAAATAAAACAGTTGTATGTGTGCTGTTTCTCAACCATCAACAACGAAGGAATGCATAAATAAAA
Organism: Cardamine occulta; assembly: GCA_028015245.1. NCBI lineage: Eukaryota > Viridiplantae > Streptophyta > Magnoliopsida > Brassicales > Brassicaceae > Cardamine > Cardamine occulta. The sequence goes on along the minus strand of CM051377.1, from coordinate 13,900,174 downwards.
CATATGTTCCTAATTCTTTCTATCGTCTGTTACAATATTATTTAAAACATTAGATTTACAAATAATGATTTATTAGGAATTTTTTGACTCAACGGCCTATAATTACAGTGAATAGTTTTCGAACGACTTCACAACAAAGAGGTTTTTTTATATATTATAGATTGATGATGGACAGTTTTACTTACACTAATACTTACAATAAATAATTTTATTTGTAATACATAAGAACATCGAAAAAGCTTAAAATATCTAATAGAATTTTCAATCAATTTTACATATATCATCTATAAGAAATTGCATTCTTGAGAAATCAATCTCATACCTAGCTAGTATAAAAACATTAACCATTTTTTACTATTATTATTAGGTGGTACATTTTTTACTGGTCGGAATTACTTGACTAACTAACTTTTACACCGAAAGAAGAATTTAAGCTGTAGAAAAAGAATTTGATTTAAATAATTTACGTGGGATGTTGTTAAAAAGAGACGAGTTTCCGAAAGCCTAGATGGTCCAAAAAGAAATTCAATCATAAATATGGTAGATTCGAGCTTACTCTTCTTGTTTTTAAATCTCATCAGTGCACCCAACAAAATACACTTAATGCATGCTCTATATCGTTATTCCTTTCCATGGGACTTGGAGTAGTAATTGCGACTACCCAAATTTATTGCTATAACGTCCGTTCCCGTGAACAATAATTCTCGTCAGTCATTTTGGTGGATGAGGAGAATCTCCATATCCACATCTTTATATATATCCATGCTTTTACGTTTTAATCCATATATATTAGATATATATAGTATTTTTTTTGTTTGTTTGTTAATATTTTGGTTTTAATGTTAAGTGCCGGTATAAATTCGTTTACGCATGCATTATATATGCAAACATATAATCATAAAATGTGTGGACCGGACGTGAATGACCAAACTAGCTATTTTGACGCCGCAAATGAAGACCGTTTATGTTCGGTCGTTGAGAGCGTGAGAGTTGGTTTCATTGCAACGTAGTGTATTTTAAACTTAAAATTAAATCAACGCCATGTGAATTTAAAATAACAAATATATTTTAACAAAAAAATAATAATAATAATAACAAATATACAAGGACGTAACAAAGACACGTGAAGGCCCACTCTACGGATATGGTTTAACCATTGACCCGCTCACTGTTCTCCCTAGCTATTCTCCTCCTTTTTTTCAAAACTCAACCTACGATTTTGGGTGTTTGACAAATTACCAAAAAATCGGACGTAAATTACAACCAATCAATAATACGCAGATAAACTTAAAATCATGTCTCTGTCCACATATGGTCACATACCTAAAAAGAGTTAAGCACGTTCAAGTGAATTCCGTTCTGGCTAAAAACCGACAAATATATTAAAACAAGAATGAGACGTCTGGGCCTGCGAAAATGAGTGGATCTAGTAGTCCCAATAACAAAGAGTGAAAGAACAAAGTCAGTCTAGGGCCAATGGTCTAGAACCGGTGAGAGTCATGAAACATACAGTTTTAGACTATGATGACACACAATTTCATAGTCATACAGTTCAATTAGTTGAACCGAAGATAGCACTTTCGATATGGCAGTCTGGCAGATCTTCCTACTGTAGCTCACATTCATTGATGTGATATCTGATTTCCTGGATCGATTCTCAAATGTAATCAGACCTTATTCAGCTGTTTCTAAGAACAATTTAAGATCAATCATACACAACATATATGAATATAAATAACCCTGGCACGAGAAATATCATGTTCAACGTCAGCTTTAATATGATATTATTATAAACTAGTGAATGACTAATTGTATATGATTTGGAATTGCTTTAGGAAAATTTGGCAGGACATTTAAAAATCATAGGTTGAATAACATGGTTAAGCAAAAATAAAAACCCCTTCCAAAATGCCTAATCCGATAAAAATCCCATTTCTTTGTATTTGAAACACATAAAGACAGCAAAACAAGAAAGTCTTTTTTTTTTTTAATTATAATTCAGGCTAGTGATGTAAAGAAATATCTCAAGTCGATGTCTCTTCATTTGGCGCCTTGAAACATTGCGAATACTTCATCGTAATCCCTTATTTGCTGCAGAAAAAGTAACATACAAAGAAGAGCGTATGAGAACAGAATCGTCTGTCTTTATGGATTTGTATAAGAAGAAAGAAACATTGATTCTGATTTCGGATGTTCATTTCACAGAAAAACACTAACCTTATTCGTGAGAGGAGGTTCGAGTTTAGCAAAAGCTTCTCAAAATGAACCAACTTGATTGTACGCTTACCGGTTGAGTTAGTATCTCTGTAAGTCTCAAAAGCCATTTGCTTTACCAACGATTCAAGATCAGCTCCAGAACGATTCTCACAACGTTCCGCTATGGCATTAAAATCAACGGTTGAACCAATTGGAACACTGATATCCCTCACCAGAGATTTTAGGATCGAATCACGTTGGGTCGCGTTTGGGAGCGGTACATAAAAATGTCTCCCAAACCTGCCCGCCCTTTGAACCGCAGGGTCCATCACGTCAGGCCTAATTAACCCAAGAAAAGAAAACAAAGAGAGTTGAATAAAAATGTCACAATAATTAAACACATCATACTCCACACACAGCTCAGAGCAAAAACCTAACCTGTTTGTAGCAGCAATCACAATTACACCATCTCGTTGTTTTCCGCCACTCAATTCAACAAGCAACTGTCAATTAGCAAATCATTAGTTAGCATTAAGACATGATTCATTATTATAATGATTTGAAAATTAATGAGATTCAAAACTCATACTCACCTGATTCAAAGGTCGTTCAACAACCCTAGCACCTTGCTCTCCACGTTTTGTTGTTAAAGCATCCACCTACATAAATTATTTTGAATTTTATGTATCTACTACCATTCCATTTCATCAGATTAGCTTGTCTTGACTGCTTCTCAAGTCTGTTTATGCCATAAGTATTTGGTTTTTTCTTTTACTCAATTAGTGAACATCACTTTGAAACACGTACCTCATCAAAGAAGATTATGCATGGTGAGCACGTCCTAGCACGATTAAATAACTCCCTAATAGCCTTTTCGGTCTCTCCAACATATTTGCTTAGAAGCTGTGGACCCTACACATGAACAATATGATGCAAGAAGATTATCGAAAGATTTATCAGAAAAAAACGGGAACACAAAAGAACTGACGGAAAGAAAAGAAAATATCTAAGTTCCAACCAACGTCGACATGGATAAAGTTGGCTCCTGCCTCATTAGCAACAGCGTGCGCAACTAATGTCTTACCACAACCTGGTGGTCCAAAGAGCAAAAAACCGGTCTCTAAACAAAATTTAAATCCCTGAAAACAGCATGAGATATATATCCTGGATTTACCAGAGTAATTAAGAAACGCGTAGACTCTCATTGGTGATATCAAAGCATGTATCATCGTCTAATGTCAATACATTGCCGGATGAGGAAGCAGAAGAAGGTGATGATGATATACATAAATCAGGATCATGTCGCCTCTGTTTCTTCCTACTTCTATTACTTTCCCGTCATTGCTCCGAGAATTTACGATATTTTTGTTCATGAGAATCTGACGTTTCGAACAAGCCCATTCACTGTGTTTGGAACGGAGGTCATCTACGATATCCTCCACCGTTAATCCCTTACCACTTGATTCTAGAACTAGATTTTTCGTAAATCTCCGACCAGGAAAGCTCCCGCTGATACCTCTTTTCCTCATCTCTCAAAGTTTTTTTAGACAAGGGTTTGTGGGAACTAGGGAAAGGTGTGTTTTAAATACAACAGTGGAGAGGTGAAGCAGGTACAATATTTTAGTCTTTTATATTTTGAATATTTTTAATTTATTTTTTAATGTCAATCACTTAATTAAATAAAAATATAAAATAAAATTAAACAGCATAAAATAAAATTAAACAGCATAAAATAAAATTAATATTAAAAAAGTATCAAAATTATCTCAATATATAATTTTATAAAATTAGCAAAATAAAACTAGTACCAAACTTAAAAAATAAGCAACATAATTTATAAACATGTACGTAGAAGCTAAATAGGTTATAACGGAGAAAACTGGAGAAGGATCTGAGGAGATTCTGATGTTTCTGATGCCATGGCTGCCCAGGTACTTACTCATTTCTGCCTTATTGTTTTTGTTCTTCTTCTTCCATTGACTTTAGGAATATTGGTGAAGAATGTTATTGATTTCTTTTTAATTGGGAATGATTTGAAGGTTCATCGATTGGCTATGGAGGTTCGTCAGCTAGCTTCATCGCGGCAGATTACGGTTATGAATCTCTGGTGGTATGTAAAGATTAGGGAATTGTAATTCTCTGAAATAGTTTTGCTAAATGTTGTTTTCTTCATTCTTTCTTGTTTTTGTTGTTGTTGTTAGCAAATTTGCAAGCCCTTTCTGTTCCTGCTGCTGCATTGGGAGCTCTTGGATATGGTTGTTTTAAAAAAAAAAAAAATTTTCTTAAGAACCCCTAATGAGGTTCTACCATTGGAGGAAGAAAAAAATTAGAATTCTTAATGAGGTTCTAAATCCACAATTAATCAAAATTTATATTAAAAAAATTGGTAAGAACTCATGAGGGGTTCTTACCATTGGAGATGGTCTAAGTAAACTAATATAATGTTATTTTTTTTTTGAAAATGACAAATTATTTGAGATAATAAATTGGTTTGGTTTTAGTTTAAAGTCAAAGACAGTTGCAGTATATTTGATTTCATAATTTAAAAAGAGATTTATTGGATTAAATTTGTAAAATGAATTATTTAATGAAATCTACTAGTTTTATTATTATAGCGATTTCCACAGAAGGAAAGTTTGTCAGCCGGTACGAGCAGATTTAGGGTTTCACCTGCTTCACCTCTCCACTTTTGTATTTAGACACACACCTTCCCTTGGTGCCCACAAACTCTTGTCTTAAAGAAACCGGGAGATGAGGAAACGAGGGATGAGCGGGAGCGTTGCTGGTGGGAGAATCAGGAATCTAGTTCTAGAATTATGTGGGAGGGGATTAACGGTGGAGGAGATCATAGATGACCTCCGTTCCAGGCACCGTGAATGGGCTCGTAGGAAACGCCAGATTCTCATGACCAAAGTTAAAAATATCGTAGATTCCAGGAGCAAGGAGTGGGAGGAGGAAGAGGAAACTAATGGAAGTAAGAAGAGGCAGAGACGAGATAATCCTGATTTATGTAAATCATCATCACCTTCTTCTGCTTCCTCATCCGACAATGTATTGGCATCGGACGATGGTGCACGCTTTGATATCACTAATGAGAGTCTACGAGTTTCTTACTCTGATCAATCCAGGAAGACGCCAATTAGGCCGAAGAAAGCTGTATCTAGTGAAGAGGAAGGCAAGGGTTTTGATGACGTAGAGGTAAAAGAACCGACGTTTAAGGACTTGGGTGGGTTAACGAGTGTTTTGGATGACCTGAATTCTTATGTAAAACTTCCTCTTTGGTGTCCTGACATTATACAAGGTCTTGGTATAAAACCACTTTCTGGGTTATTACTTCATGGTCCACCTGGTTGTGGCAAGTCCACACTGGCTTCTGCCATCGCCAACGAAACTGGTGTACCCTTAGAATTGGTTTCTGGTGTTTCCGGTAGGAGCTCTTCACTTTCTTCTCCTTTACATTTCTATTGAGATTGGTTGTTTTTTCCATTTTTTTTTTTTTTTTGGTCTCCTAGGTGGATCTGAAGAGAATATCAGGGAACTCTTCTCCAAAGCTTATAGAAGTGCACCTTCAATTATATTTATAGATGAGATTGATGCAATTGCATCGAAGAGGGAAATTCAGCAGAAGGGTATGGACACACGTATGGTGACGCAGTTGTTGAATTGTATGGATGTGAAGTATATGCACCATAAGCTCAAGGAGAGAAAAGTTTCATCAGGTTCTAAGCCTGGCCATGTGATTGTAATTGGAGCTACCAACAGGCCTGACGCTCTAGATCAGGCTTTGAGAAGGAGATTTTTCAAGGAGATCTACATCGGTATGCCAGATGACAAGGCAAGAGAAGAGATTCTCTCTCTGCTAACACGCGATCTCGCATTGGAGAGCACTTTTGACAGCGCAAGGCTTGCTCGTCTGACTCCTGGATATGTTGGAAGTGATTTTGAATCTTTGTGCATGGAAGCTGGCATTGCTGCTGGAAACAAACTTATAGATTCAAGAAAATCACAACTTTGTATCGATACTAATTCCGCCATGAGGCTTTTATTGTCAGAGGAAGAGAAGAAAAGACTCTTCTGCAGTTCCTCAGATTTCGAGGTGAGATAAATCTCTTTATGTATCTCATTTAAACTGTGTCTTTTTCCTGAACTCGCCTTTCAAGCTATCTTTTGTTAAACAACATGTTATGGTTGTTATGTTCTTTTGCTTGTGTTGTACAACCGACTCTCTGTTTCGTTGTCTATACTACTACCACAGGGAGCGCTGAAAAAGGTTCGACCTAGTTTAACTAGAGAAGGATTCACTACTAGGCCTAGTGTAACATGGGATGATGTTGGCGGTCTTGATCACTTAAGAGAGGAGTTCTATCATCATGTAACCGTACCATTTAAATTTCCTGAACAATGCAAGGTAATCTCAACTAAATAAACAATAACACATATAATAGGACAAGAATTTTCCTTGAGCTTATACTTACCCTGATTTCTCTGTTGCGTTTTGAGACAAGCTAGTGCTTGATAATTGAGAAGAATACAAGAGCAAGCAGTGAAAATATGTGTAGCAAACCCTAGTGGAACCAATGCTATGCCTTAGGCGTGGTTGGAAATTTCTTTAATAGCACTCTTTTTCTCCCAAGAGATAATGATGGGTATCTCATAATATTTTCAGGGGTTTGAATTTTGTTTAGCGACGAGTTTTTTGCTCTATGGTCCACCAGGTTGTGGTAAGACATTAGTTGCGAAGGCGGTTGCCAATGAGGCAGGAGCAAACTTTATCCACATCAAGGTTTTCTTTCAGTGGTTAAGCTTTTGTGATAAATCTTTCGATGAAAACCTTTGAATTCTGATTTTATTGCTATGTAGGGTCCAGACCTATTGAGCAAATATGTTGGAAACACCGAGAAGTCTATTAGGGAGTTATTCAGTCGCGCTAGGATGTACTCACCATGCGTAGTCTTCTTTGACGAGGTTAGTGTTTCAATTTGACATGAACAAACGAGTGCAAATAGAAAATAAAACAAGTCCCCCAAGCAAGCAGTGGTGTTCTTTAATCATTGCAGGTGGATGCTTTAACAACAAAACGTGGAGAGCAAGGTGCTTGAGTTCTTGAACGACCTTTGAACCAGGTGATTAGTTTTCCTAATCTATCTTTGTACTGATGAAACATGTCTTAATAAAGCTAACTAACTAATGACTTGCTAACTGACAGTTACTCGTTGAATTGAGTGGCGGAGAAGAACGAGTTGGTGTAATTGTGATTGGTGCGACAAACAGGTTTGTAGCCTTGTGGAGTCATTGTTATTGATTTTATTCAGCTTTCTTTATTTTGCTTTTCTTGGGTTAGGCCTGACAGGATGGACCCCGCTGTTCTAATGGCAGGCAGGTTTGGGAGACATTTCTATGTACCGCTCCCTAACCGGGCCCAGCGTTATGAGATTCTGAAATCTTTGGTCAAGGCTAGTTCAGTACCAATTGATCCAAGTGTTGATTTGAATCACATAGCTACAATGAAGAGTTGTAAGAATCTTAGTGGAGCTGATCTCTTCTCTTTGATACAAGCTGCGGGTACTCCGGTTTACCGAAATTCAAACCCAACTAGTAACCGTACAATCAAGATGGTGCATTTTGAGAAAGCTTTCACTAATTTCAAACCCCTTCTCACGAAGAAGGTCCGAAATCAATTTGACTACCATAAATACCTTTTTTTTTTTTTTTTTTTTCTCTTTTTGTCTTCTCATACTCTCTGCTTTTTATCCTACTTTTCTGCAGCAATTAAGGGAGTACAAGAAGATATATGCAGAGTTTCGTGGCGCCAATTGAAGAGACATATGAGTGTCACTGTCACATAACCCTTCCTTTGTTTTATTGTCGCCTGCAACAACGTTGAGTGACGGATTGTGTTACTCGTTTTGTTGTGTTGTCTTTCCATGTTTCCGTGTGTCACTTTTACAGTGATAACTCTGTTTTTTCTATCCTAGATATGCCTACAGTATTTTGATTTTCCAGATTCCGTAATCTCTGCACAATCATAATTGATGTTGTGAGTGCGGTTGTGTCCGTTTATTTGAGCATACATTCTCTGTTTTGAGCAATTTTTGCTCTGTTTTATCTCTGCATCGTATATGTATGCGTTTTCCCTATTAATAGATGGAAAAAAACAACAAAAATCGCTTCTGGTTGAAACAATTCATTCTTCCAATATTAATGCATTTCTTAGAAAAAAAACATATTGATCAGTGTGTTATACATTTGCATCGCATCTAATCACTCAAATTCTCATTGACTAGCGAAATTAGAACCACAACTTTTAAAATTAAAGCTGAGTTTAGAGTTCTAACTACTGACCTCGTTTTCCAATAATTAAGGTTTTTAATCCCTCCTACTACACTAAGATAAGACTCACTGTGGTATTTTGCTTAATACCTGATGTTTCGGCTACGCAACAACTCCACCACAGCTGAAACCACTCCTTTCCCCTCCACCGTTATGTCCAAACTCGGATCCTCTATCTTCCTATTCAGTAGCTTGTCCACCTCTCCCCGCAATCTCTGCACAATCATATAATCCTCTTCACATCACGAAAACACATGAAGAACAGGAAAGATTTGACAGAGATAATCCAACTTTTTACCTGTATCAGTTCCAAGACGTTCTTCGAGGCTGAGAAATGGAGATACCCTCCCAACATCTCTATACCTTCCCCGGTTTTGCTTGGGATAAGATTGCCACCAAACATAAGGAGTGCATAATCTGATATGTTTGTTGAGTCCCGGATATAAACACTTGTCGTCTTCACCTTTTCGCTGTAAACCAAGTACGGTAACGAGAAGAGATTCACTCTTGCGTTGACAGATCCAGGGTGGATATCAACTTTACCCAATTCTTTAGTGTAGAACATGAGCGCTTCCCTCTTCTTTTGCATTGCACAACATTTGGGTACAGCCCCACTACAGAACCGCGGTTATCATCTCCATATCGTGGCTGTATTGGTTGTATGCCTGAAAGTAACATGTGCATGTGAAAAGTCAGTAGCTTTAGATTCTATCAGTATTCCAAAATATAATTGAATAATTAGGACTAGTTCTTGACGTATACATTTGGCCTTGATTTGTCTACGAATCCTATATCTGATAGAAGATCAAGAAACTGGTTTCTCATATCCTCCATCATCCTTAGAGTTACAGGGGAAAGAAAGTTTTGCCAACAAAAATCTTTTTCATTTCCACCACGCTTTGCATCCCGATATCCCTCATATGCCTTTAAAAGAGCAATGTGATCACTGCACAACAGATAAATGCCAATCTTTTCTGTAAGAAACAGAATACAGTGGCCTGATTGGCTGACTGGGTGAAAATAAGTAATTTGCCTCCAGGCAGTACCTGCAGGAATCACCAGCAAAAGATCTTTTGGCTTCATCGGCTTCCTCTTTCCTGTTCAATGGTAAGACAAATGGGCTGCGATATGCCAGAGCAGCAGCGATTGTCAAAGCAGGATTGACGCACTGGAAGATAGCACCAATCAGAAGCATCTTTCCTATATTTGGGTCTACGGGTAGAGTGCAAAGATGCCGACCTGTAACAAAATGTTTTTGAGTATAGCATATATTAGAAACTTAAACCTAAAAATGCACTATGATAAAGACCAACGACGTGGTGCAGTGCTCACCAAGGGGTGTAAGCCCTTCCATGTCATCTAAAGCCCCAATCGTTTTGAGAAGTTCAATAGCATTCTCAACAGCAAGAGCATCTGGTGGCTGCAGTGCCTTTGCCAAGAATAATCCTATGGACCCAACCTGCAAACTTTTTATATGCAGGCATAACTCTTGCAATGGAGTCCGTATGATTTCTGGTAACTGATACTGTGGGAAAGCATCATATATAACTTTTGGATACAAACTATAACAAACTCCAGCTTGAACACGTCCAGCACGACCTCGTCTCTACAGTTGTACAAAAGCCCCAGAGAAATGCGCAGGTTTTAGGATTTTACAAGTATAACTATGATTTGGGTGCAGTACTTAGATTGTAACTGATTGGAGATTTGGGTGTAAGTTGAATACCTGGTGCGCTGAAGCCTTTGAAATCCATGATGGCAAGAGACATGCCACCTTGTTTAAAGCATCATAGCTAGTTTCCTTTGCTTTACCGCAATCCACAACATATACAACATCATCAATTGTAATACTACTCTCGGCAATGTTTGTAGCCAAAACTATTTTCCTACAAAAGCAGATCATTTGCTCAGAGAGGTTGCTACAAATCACACTGATAAAAGGAGAATCAGTAGATCATAGGGCTAACCGCTTGTTAGGAGGTGGACGGTCAAAAATTTCACGTTGATTAACCGTCGGCATTGAACCATGTAGTGGAAGAACTAAGAATTTGCTAGAATCTCCAAGCAAGATGTTCCCGTTCATTTTTTCAAGCAGTTTCGAAATCTCATCCCAGCCCGTGAGGAAGACGAGAATCGCCCCATCCCCTTCACGACGGCAAATATGTTCAATTGTTGCCTCCACCTACGACATAGTTTCACGGATCAGTTCATAATGAGAATCTCCAGTAATACATTATACGAACTAGATATTAGCTAAATCAGCTCGAAGTTACCAAGAGGATAGAGCAAAAGTTATACCAGATCCAAATCAATCTGTGCACCAGACCATGCTTCGAGAGAAAGTCTTGTGGCTGAGCTATAACTTTTATAGTGAAAATTGATATCAATATCCTAAAAAAAAAAAAAAACTGGTAAGGCAAATTTCAAGGTAAAACATATTCTGGTATGCTTCAGCCATTGACGATGGAAAAAAATTGCAAAAGTTCAAGTTTGCTGCGGTTCTTTTAAGTTTTAACTAACTATAGAGCTGAACCCATAAAGTTAAACTACCACGTGTATTTAGCATTTTAATATAAAGTATAATATTTTGGTTTTGCGGTTTAATCTTTCCACGTACATGGAGACCCAAAGTCTACATCAGCGTGATATAAAAAGAAAAACAATTCTTAAGCTAGTTAAACCAGACTAATGAACCAAACTTGAATGCAATACTGATGAATTTGAGAGCCAGAATTATTACGCAGTTCGGTATACACATCGTTCTTAAAGGTATCTACATACATTTTTCAAACATTGGTATCAGAATCAAGCTCCATGCTTCTTTTTCTAAAGAACCATTCCCCGAGATTTGCAAGTAACAATTCATCAGAAGTTTAGTAGGGAACAAAATGTCAAAAACATTTTCTGCAACATTATCTAATTTCAGGTCAGAGGAAGTTTGTTATATGATAGGTGTCAAAACTGTATCAAAGGATTTAAAATGTTAATCTGATGTTATAGTTCTACTGTACATAGTAGACATCTTGATGAGGTGTATACATTATCTCGTTATATGTTTACTAATTAGTCATGGCGAATGATAAAAGCTGAAATGTCTATTGAATCGCACAGATCTACACTCAATGATTGGGAAAAAGTTTCTCAGGTTTACAGACTAGAGTTAAGAACATATATATCTGCTAGAGATGTTAATTGAGTCTATATTCCCTAATGAAACCCTATGTCTTGGTAATTAAAGTTTAGTCTCCCTGTGCATGTAGATGCTAAGTTCAACTCATATTTTTGTAAATTTACCACTAAAATCTTGGAATTTGCCACTTTTGAGAAATTTTCCCACATTCTATCCAGATATAACATTACTATAGATAACCAAGCGGAAAAGCTATTGCAACTATTCGTCTTTATGCTGCATATTTCAATAGTTTTATATTCAGATACCATTGGGAAGCATAGCCATACCTCAAACACTGTAGTCAGGTCGTCTTTCTTGGAGTCTGAGTCTCTTCTTCTACCTCTCGAACTACCTTGATAATTCCCTGAGTCAGACGACTTAATATTATAGAGACTTTTCTCCAGTACATCTTCTAAGAATAACTCTGCCACAGGGAATGTGAACCCCTGGCAATAAGTTAGAGATTAGTTACAAATATCAGATCATAAACAAGACACTGGATATACGATTAGTCATACCGGGATGTGTGTAGTCGGAGCGTTCCCAAAATATGTTGAGAACATGTCAGCGTTAATTGTAGCACTCATCAAAATAAGACGCAAATCTGGGCGTTGAGGAAGGAGATCGCGTAGTATGATTAGTAGGAAATCTTCATTCATGCCTCTCTCGTGAATCTCATCCACAAGCAAATGGCTTACATTAGTTAGATTAGGATCCTCAATCTGCATTTCAAGATTACAAAGTATTAAATATCATAGTTCAACTAAAATGTGATGAGTGGATGAGTAGTAGAATAGTTGTATCTTACCAGCCGCCGGAGTAAAACACCAGTTGTGCAAAATAGCAATCGTGTTTGATCAGAACGCTTTGATTCTAAACGAATCTGATAACCCACAGATTCACCAATGGATTCACCCCTCTCAGCAGATATACGAGAAGCAACAGATATGGCAGATATACGTCGAGGTTGTGTGCAAATTATGTTGCAATCAGCACCTCTTAGGGATGCTATTTCTTCTTCCAATATAAACTGAGGAAGTTGTGTTGTTTTACCACACCCGGTCTCTCCTGAAACTACCAATACCTGAAAAATAAACATAGGACACACCTATTAGTAAAAAAGTAAAACTTCTGAAGAAATAGCAACAAAAACATATTAAGAGATTACCTGATTTTCTGAAACAGAGTTAAGAAACCCCTCTTTCATTCTAAAAGCGGGAAGCTTTTCTCTGAAAGCTTGAAGTGCTTTAACACTCTCAGTTCCCTGTGTTGAAATATTTGTAAATTGATGTTATGTCCAGAATCTACATAGCACATAATGCATATAGTGGACTTAAGTCATATATGTACCTTTAGCTTTTCCTGCCTTTCCTTAAGTGCAACACTGAATTTTTCTTTCTCAAGAGAATCCGGCAATTTGGAAGTAGACTCAGGTCTTTTCAAGCCAAGAGTTGCAGTACGATCGTGTTGATCATTAAACGCTGAAGTAGAGGCACTTGAAGACCCTGATTCTTGTGTTGTCTTCAAAAGACTTCCAAGTTTTTTCTCAGTCTCTGTGGACATTATAATCTACAAGAAAAGAGTTGAAGCGCTCAGCAGCCAGCTCTGAATAAAAAAATTTGCTTACCATTAACATTTCTATTACCTCTTTCTGAGTGGATCCATGCCGTTCATCAAGATCCGCCCGATAATCCGGCAAAGGAACTTTGCTAACTACAAGAGCCTTCCCTTTATTGTATGCATGGCTTCCTTTCCAAAAAGGAAAAACAAATTCATGACACACTCTCACCATAGAAAACTAAACAAGTACTAGCAGAAACAAATCCATGGTTTATAGATAAGTTTGAAGACGTCATATGTTACAACAGCCGAATCATGTAAAGACACCACCATGGATGATGAAGAAAGAAGTTTTCAAGAAGATAGACTTACAAGTAAAGACCTAACTGATAAGCCATATCAGATAGTGTTTGCTGATCTCCCCGGCTAAAATTACGCTTTATAAGCATCTCTTGTTCACCTCCTGTTTTCCATTGCTCAATCTTGTTCCACCATTCATTCTCATCAAGAACTTCCATCTGAAATATAAATTGATTCCAATTAGCACTTGTTTAAATTCACTCAATCCTAAAAAAAGATTAACCATCTCCAATTCAATCTGTTCAGCTCCGGATTCTCAAATATAAAATCGAATTTTTAGTAACAACATCTAACGAGCTCACTAGTCTACCAAACAAGGGTAGGAGCTAAAATGGAGAAATGAGGTGAATGTGTCCATACCTCAGCCTGTTGCTGGCGCAAACGCTCGGCTCTCCAAACCGGATCCCACCATCGTTGTTCTCCACCGGGGCCACCACCACCACGACCGCCGCCGCCGCGTCCACCACGACGAGCTCCACCGCGACCGGAGGAGAAACCTCCGCCTCGGCGATTGCCCTGAGAATTAGGACCGTGAGGAGGCATAGCAGCGATGAGAAAGGGAGGACGAAGCGGAGAGAGTATGGAAGAAAATGGAAGGAGAAAGCGAAGTGTGGAGAAAGGAGAGAGGGACAGTTGCATTCGTAATCAATATTATTATGTTTCAAGTAATTTTCTTAATTTGACGATTGGTTTATTGAATTTAAACCTAAGAGCATCGTTACTGGAAGAAACCCATTTAAATTTTTTAAGTAATATTTAATTATAATTTTGAAATTAAGAAATTCTGTTAAAAAATTTATATTTTTGCTGCTTTATTGATAGAAATCTATTAGAAATTCTTAAAAAAAAAATTTTTTTAATAATTTTATTTTATTTTAAATAGAGTTTTTTTTTAATTAAACATAGTTATATAAAAACATAATATTTTAAACATAGATTTTAAAAAAAAAATGTAAAAAAACGCTCAATTTGAGTTTCTTTCTGATTTTGTCTATGAATCGCTTTTTGTTCACCCACCGAACGATTCCAATTCATTAATATGTAAAAAAAATTTAGAATTTTAAAGTTGAAGTTAAGAAAAAGTTTTTAAAAAAAATTTTAATTTTTTTTTTAAAATTAAAGTTAAGAAAAAGTAAAAAAAAAATAGGTAAAAAAATGTGGCAAAAAAAATTAGCGAATTAGGGGTTGACACATGGTTAAAAACAGTGTAAGAACCCCCTTTTTAAGAACCGGTTTCACAATTTTTTTATTTTTTTTATTTTTTTCTGGGTTAAAAAATCCATTTTTTGGGTTTAAGAATCCTACAATAATGATGCTCTAACTAGCTTAAATCTACAAGAAAAACAAAATCTAGGAAAAAAATCATCAGATTGCCATTTATTTCCATCTGGTAGCAAAAATGTAATGATGGAATTGTAAATAAGTAGATGTATTTGTGATGTCACTAAATTGAGCCAATGGATAACTATGAGACTTGGATAAAATATTCTAATGGGGACATACATTAGAAATCTAACAATGTTACAAAAGAGTGACTGATACATAATCACTACCTTTTTTCTGCAAACTCGTCAAACTTCTCATGCCTAGTTAAGTATTTGCTATATTCGGCGTAACTAGCTCAACTAGTGTACTAAAATTAAACCACAAATTTTAGTATGTCTATGAACTCTGGAGATGAAAACTAATTTAAAACGTTTGAGTATCCGGCTCAAAATATTGCTTTAAGGCCAATAATTATTGATTACCCAAAAAAAAAACAAAAAAAAATTGAAAAAAAATGGATGAGGGAGCAAGCAACTACACAAAAATTCGATGGGTTATATTATTATTAGAGTGTTAATTAAAACGCTATATTAGAAAATCTTAAAATTCACAGGGTGCATTAATTCTTCACCAGATATATACGTCCCTGGATATATGTTTTGTCTGCATTCTTACATGTATCCAAATGTATCTGTCTACACACTATCATAGTGTCTATTAAAATAAACATCATGCAATGACGCATTTAGTTCATCATAACAACTGTCCAACATATTGTTTATTTGTTTTCCATTATCAAGATTCCTTGTGTAACTTGGCCGTTAAGTGCAACAAAGATGTTAATTTGTATAGTTTATCTATAATTTTAGCTAGTTTGCCAGCATCTAATTTTATATGATACAAATTTTAATGTCCATGAACTAAATAGTTAAATTTTGATTCCCTCCAGTAGTATACAAATATAGTTCTATATTTTTAAACCAACAAAAAGAAAGTTTACTATATATTGGCATTTTTAGGGGAAAATCATTTTTTAAAATGTAAAACCAGATCAAAATTCATGATAATCCCCGGATTTTGTATTAAATCATCTATTATTTCCACTTAAAACGTGTACAGTAGCTTACTACAACGATTTTCGTATTTCGTAAAACTCGATTCATCATGGTCTTAAACCACTAAATGAATTTTCAACCATCTCGAAAAGTTTATAATGTTTGAAGCTTATGGTGAGAGTTCAAATTAACTTTTGAATCATGAGAAACTGGAATTAAAATAAGATAATATTGCGACTTGAAGGAAACTAAACGTTGCTTAGGTGACAAAATTAGTGATTGGACTTAAACAATCCTAAATAAAGAGGATAATTAAACGTACGCGAACAACAAGGTTAATATGCGTAGAGACGAAGACGTTTGACTTCAAACTAATGTAAAACTTATGTGATACCCACTGACCTCTCCGGCTCTATCTACATTCCTAAATCAAATCTTTAATACTTAACTTGTCAATATTGCAAAGGTTTCAGCGTCTTTATACTAACTAATTCTCTGTTATTTTGGCCACATACGAATAAACAAAAAAAAATAGTGATTACCATATTGCATAGAGAAAATATTTCAATGATGTGACTTGTGAGAATAAAGAGTTATGTAAGCCCACCACATGTATAAATTTAAAACTTATTTATATTTTCTTCTCTTCCGAAACTAAATGTTTATCTATATTCGTTTGAACTTTGAACTATCATACGAGTGAAATCTAGAGCTTTTTCGTTTGGATCAAAAATTAATCATAAAGAAAGAAAAAAATGAATTAACGGGTCAATATATGCGTTATACAACTACTAATACAATATTAGGAAAACTTATGTTGGATTATTTTATAACTACAAGTCACACAATTCTTGCTTTGACAAGCTTTCTTATCCTCATTCACATGCATATCCTCCCTCATCTCCCTCTCTCTTACCGTTGACTTTTGATAACCCCAAGATGCTTCAATTTACATTGTCTTATATCAAATCGCTGACCAAAGCTCTCCATTAGTTATTTCTCTTCTTCCTCTTCATCCTCTAAACCCATTAACATAACCAACCCATCAAACCTTAGCCGCCATGAGCTCCCTCCAACCACCGCCACCGCCGATGATGCCGGACTACAACGGTCTCCTAGGTCCAGACGACATCGGAGGATTCAGATACGGAATCGGAGTCTCCATCGGAGTGCTCCTCCTCATCACAACCATCACCCTCACCTCATACTATTGCACACGTAACCAGCTCTCTTCTTCACCTTCACAGACCAATCAAGATCCGACACGTATCCATCACCATCACCATCACCACCATGTTATCATTGACGTCGTCCCTGGTCTAGACGAAGACACCATTCAGAGCTATCCTAAGATCCTCTACTCGGAAGCGAAGGGCTCAACGACTGCGTCGTGTTGTGCTATTTGTTTAGGAGATTATAAGGGAAAGCATCTGCTACGGCAGCTACCAGATTGTAACCATCTCTTCCACCTCAAATGTATTGACACGTGGCTTAGACTCAATCCTACGTGTCCCGTTTGTCGGACTTCGCCGCTTCCAACTCCTCTTTCCACTCCCCTCGCCGAGGTTGTTCCCTTAGCCTATACAGTTGCCTCCACAAGGATGCCCTAATTATTATTTTTTTATATATATGTAAACGGAGAATTCTGACTAATCTCCGGCTAAAAACATCTTCAATTCTTCTTTAAGTCCTTTTAAATTTTTTTTATTTTTGGTCACTAAACTGATCATTGTATATATAATTTGAAGCCGAAAGATTTTTTAGAGAATTTAAAATTAAGGGTGATTAAATTTCACAATTTTGTTGGATTAGTTCTGTTTTTGTCAATGTGAACAACAGAACAAGTGGCTTTGTACATACGTACCAAGAAAGAATAATTTAAATCGTTTTGAATATAGTCGAGAGGGACTTGGAAAATATGTTTATTGGCTTGTAGTGAACTTTTGGGCTCTGGCAGATCATAAAAAACAAATACGAGAACAAGTAGGAACTCAATCTAATGGAAATCGAATCAATTATGCGTTTGATCATATAACTGAGAATCTTTCTCAACCATGGTTTATTAAAAAAGTAATTATGTAGCAATCGATCTCTTTTGTCCGCATTAATGTATATAAACACACCGAAGCAGATATTTAAACAGTGTATTTGTCTTATTTGGTGAACCGTTAGCCTCTATATGATATGAGACAAACTTTCATGAGGACGTAAAAAGATATAAAAACGTTAAATCAAGAGTAATAAAAGACACTCGAAAACGACTTTTTGTCCCCAATCCCAACTGGCCGATGTTAAATAGGTAAGACAATCGCCAATGAGGATTCTTAGAAAAGAGGTTTTTAAAATTTTATAATAATAAATAATAATAAATATTAGAGAGGTTCTTAGCATAAGGAAAGAGGAGATCTAAAAGTTTTTATTTAAGAAACATTTTAAAAGTTTTTACCATGAGGTTCTTAAAATTTAGAATTAAAATATTGGTAAAAGGGATTCTACCATTGGAGATGCTCTAAGATGATTAAAAAAAGTGGACCACCAAATAAAAATGTTATACCAAAATCATTTACGAACATATCATTATTTTCCCATTTGAATTGTGTATTGATCTTTTGACAAAAAAAAAAGTTTTAGATTGAGTTATCGAGAAAAGAAAAAGTTGACAAAAAATGGGAATTGATTTATGATATCAAAACCAACATCTCTCTCTATGGACATGGACGACTGTTATATAGCTCTGTACATATGTATTTGTATTCGGACTTTCGAAACACGTCTATTACTGCCAAAATCTTACTATTGTAAAAGGTTTTTTTTTTTTTTTTTTTTAATGATTGATTGGTTCTTTAGCTAGAACTTTGACACCACTTTGATCACACAAGTTTCCAGCTTCTAGGCACACACATATAACACAAAGGCAGCTACTTATGAAAAATACGTCTACAAATTTTATTTCGTTTGATTTGGTTTGGCTTTTAAGCGGACTTAATTTTGAAATGTGGTTGGTTCAAATTAGAAAATCCCCTACGTCTGGCTCGGTTCACTATGTCGGTTTAACGAACAATATTAAAAGGTAAAAACACAACGAAGAATCCTGAGTTTTGCTTGAGGAAGAATCTACACACACAGAAGAATCTCATTACGAATTTAGCTATGGGTTGGGTCTGGATTGACGATTCATCCGCCTCCGAAGCCGGTGATGGTTTTACCAATCAACCGCTCGGAGATTCCGCCGCCGACGTCAATTGCTCCACCACTACGGTGGTAAGATCCCAGTGCAAGACGGAGGAGGTCGAGCCTGGGAAGTTCATCAGGAAGTGCGACAAAACCGAGGAGATCCTCCGCCACTGTCTTGGAAAGTGAGTGTTTCAGATCTTTCTCGCTTTGAATTTAATCCAAACATGTGGAATCGAAATATTTTTGGATACTGAAGATTGAAAATTGAAGATTGGACAAAGTTATTAAAACCGTATGTAGAATCTAAAGATTAAATAGAGGTAAGTTTCTTCAGGGTGAGTGTGTTGAGCTCTGACCTAAATTGAATTTTAGTTTATTATGTAAAAGCTAAATTCAATAACTAAGAGCTAATGAGTCTTTCTGAGATTGGGATTAATAATATGAGTTGTCGCGTTTATGCACTCAAATTGTGATATTGCTTAGTTCTTGTGGTTTGTTGTTTTTTTCCCCTCATGTGAAAAGATCTCAGCTTTAGATTAACCACAAAAGTATCATTGATTTCTGTAAAAAAAGTTTCAATTATGTCATCTTTGAAGTTGATTTAGGATCACTAAATTGATTTTCCTTGGGGTTCTGTATCTGATCCAGGCCATCTGAAGTCATTCAATTCAACACAGAGCACACAGAAGAAGATGTCACAGACCAGATGGTAAGGAGATCCGCTCTTCCAAATCAATTTGAGGAGAAAAACCCGCTAAACTTCCCGGGACTCCGCAGCGATGTAGACGCTATCGAACGCCACTTCTTGAGCGGAATGAAGAGTTTCTTTGAAGCAGCGGAAGAGATGACAAGCAGCTTATTTGATATCATGGGAGACCATCAGGTAAATACTAGGAGAGGGATACCCATTGAAGACCATCCCAAGGTAGAGGAGTACCGAAATGACGAAAGTGGCACTAGACGTCCATACTCCTCGGGAGAGATTGATCTCTCAGGCTTGGCCAAGGACGTTTGAGAAACTTCTTCTTCTTCTTCTTTTTTTTTCGTTGGCAATATAGAATCTTGAAAATGTATTATGACTTTCGAAGAAAGCGTTGGTGGGATCGTCGTCGAATGTTAGCGGTTTGCACGTTTTGCCGAGTGGGTACTATCTAAGTATCTATTATCATACTACATTACTATGGTTTTGTGTCTTTTTTTTTTTTTTTTTTTTTTTAATCTTACCAAACAAAAAACATAATCTAAATCACTATGTCTAAAAGGTTATCTACATTTTTCTCTGTCTTAGCAATAATTCGTAGATTCCATTAAATGGTAATAAAATAAATATGGTCAAAACTTTTGACTCAAAAGTATGAGTTATGGAGTGGAATTAAAGATTTGAAACCTAACCTTACGGTTTTTGAAAGATTAGTTACCATTTTGTGGCATGGAATAATTTAGGAAAAGATAAGAAGTAATATTTTTTGGTCTTTCGATTGGGTTCTTAACAATTACGGAATTTAAAGGGACCAAACTGTTAATCGATGCATGTACACAGACACTAAATCATCTTTTAACACACCCTCACAGAATCAAATAAGTAAATTAATTGAGGAAAAGCCAAAAACCCTATGAGATCAAATTAAGGGTTTTTTCTCTTGCGTGAAAGGGAAGAAAGTCCCTTTTTCTCTACTTTTTTTGCGATTCCTTGTAGATTATTATATAGAGATCGAGATTTAGATTGTAGAAATGGGGAATGCATGTGTTCATATGGTTCATAATTGTGTGGATTCGCAATCCAATGCATGGGTTCGTCCCACAGATCTCATCATGGATAATCCCTTAAAGCCACAGCTTCAAGACAAGCCTCCTCAGCCAATGCTAATGCTCAAGGATGATAAACCCAAGCTCAATGACACTCATGAAGACCCCAAATTACTTGAGGAGAAGGCGAAAACTGTGGAGAAGCAAATGAGTGTTACAAACCATTCTCAGGAAGAAGAAAGAAAGGAGAGTGAAACGAGGAAGTGTAGTGAAGAAGATAATAAGAAGCGAGCAGTTGGGATCGCGTGTGGTAACAGCAGAAGAAAGGCTCACAATGTGAGGAGACTGATGAGTGCAGGGTTGCAAGCAGAGTCAGTGTTGAAGACGAAAACAGGGCACTTGAAGGAATACTATAACTTAGGGAGCAAGTTAGGTCACGGGCAGTTTGGGACAACGTTTGTTTGCGTGGAGAAAGGAACAGGGGTGGAATACGCGTGCAAGTCGATTCCGAAGAGGAAGCTAGAAAACGAAGAAGACGTTGAGGATGTGAGAAGAGAGATTGATATAATGAAATATCTCTTGGGGCAACCAAATGTGATCTCTATCAAAGGAGCTTATGAGGATTCAGTGGCTGTTCATATGGTGATGGAGCTGTGCAGAGGAGGTGAGCTGTTCGATAGGATAGTGGAGAGAGGGCATTACTCTGAGAGAAAAGCTGTTCACTTGGCTAAAGTGATACTTGGTGTGGTCCAGACTTGTCATTCTTTAGGTGTAATGCACAGAGATCTTAAACCTGAGAACTTTCTCTTTGTCAATGATCAAGAAGATTCGCCTCTTAAAGCTATTGATTTCGGGTTATCGATGTTTCTTAAGCCTGGTATGTTTCTTACAAAACAGAGATTTTTGTTTTCCTCTCACATAGATTAGATATTTTCCTGAGATATGTATATTGATTGTTATTTAAAGGAGAAAACTTTACGGATGTGGTTGGAAGTCCTTACTACATTGCACCCGAAGTTCTAAACAAGAATTACGGTCCAGAAGCAGATATTTGGAGCGCCGGTGTGATGATTTACGTGCTACTGTCTGGTTCAGCTCCGTTTTGGGGAGGTAAGATTGTTACTTATTTGATCACAAACTATATATGTTTTTGGATATGTTCGCATATCTGTTTTGTTCAATGAGCAGAAACGGAAGAAGACATTTTCAATGAGGTTCTGGAGGGTGAGCTTGATTTGTCATCAGATCCTTGGCCAAAAGTCTCTGAAAGCGCAAAAGATTTGATCAGAAAAATGCTCCAAAGGAACCCGAAACAAAGACTCACTGCTCAACAAGTCTTGTGTAAGTCCCTAGAATCATAAAACTCCATTAGTTTAGTAGATATGGAACTTAATCTTGTTTTATTTTCCAGCCCATCCGTGGATTAGGGATGAAGGAAATGCACCAGATACACCGCTTGATACAACTGTGTTGAGTCGCTTGAGGAAGTTTTCAGCAACAGACAAGCTTAAGAAGATGGCTTTAAGGGTACCACAAATAATAAAGAAGCTATTGATTGTTTCTTAGATGGTTTTGATGAGAGAATCTCTGATTAGTGTTTGACTTGCAGGTGATTGCAGAAAGGCTTTCCGAAGAAGAGATTCATGGGCTTAGAGAAACCTTCAAGATTATAGACAGTGAGAGGAGTGGGAGACTAACTTATAAAGAACTCAAAAGCGGTCTTGAAAGATTCAATGCAAATCTTGACAACGCTGACATCAATAGTCTTATACAAATGCCAGTAAGTAGACACTAGTACTGTCTCAATATATGGATTTTTGTGATCAGAATATAAGTTTGATTCATAGTTTTTCTTACACATTGGGATCATTTTTAGACGGATGTGCACTTGGAAGACACAGTAGACTATGAGGAATTCATAAGGGCGATTGTAAGACTGAAACAATTACAAGACGAGGAAGCATCATAACCGTTTAGATCCATCAGCAAAAGTGTAATGAAGTCGGCGTGAAAGATATTGTTGTCTGAAGAAGTGTAATGAGTACTCAAAACTGATGATGACAAATGTAAGTAAAAATGTGATGCATTCATCCCTTAGAGCTGTTGTTATAAATGTCTCCTAATGATAAGATCTATAGTGTATTCAATATTTCAATATGATTATCAATAATCTTCATATTTTTACTTTAGACTGTAGGAAACAACAAAAGAGGGTGCAACAAAATGAATATATAGAAGAGGCAGAACAAGGAGAAAAGTGACAAAGAAACCACAAGAAAGTAAGTTGATAGATGGAAAGACCAAAAAAAAATTGGATGTGTAGGTTATTTTTTTGTTTATTAATGCTTCTATAAAAGTTAGAGCAAAAATATGAAAGCTGTGTTTGTTATATATAGAAGTTGTAGTGGAAGGATAAGGAGACACAATTAAACTCAAGTGATGTTGATGCTTATACCAAACTAAATGAGCTAGTTGAACTTATTGAAAAAATTTCTTACATCAAACAAATAATTAACTAACAAACTTCCCTCTGAATCTCTGAATTTTCTTCGGATACTACAGCATCAGTCAAAAAGTAGTAGTATAAAAAGAGTTTCACCGTAAAATGTTTGGACAAAACCTGATGATTGCAACGTGTAATAATATATATACACATAAAACACAGTGGGGCCCGTTTTTTGGCGATGAAAATACAAAGAATAGGCCTAAAAAGGGATCCCAGAAGATCTGACGGTGGGAAATGAAATCACAAGCCTACGTGGAACAGTCTTTTTGGTGAAAGAACTCATCGAGAGACAGCTCACGCGCGGCTGGCGGGGAGGGTCCGAAACGTGAAAGCCAATCATGTGAAACGGTCGTGACACGTCAGCAATAACGGACGAAGGAGTGGGGTCCATACGCGGCGGGGATGTCGTGGGGGTTCTAATTTTTATGTTATGGTTCGCTGTAACGGAGACCCTCCCTCTTCTTCTCCCCACGTTCTCCAACACTGCCTTTGTCTTCCTCAATCATTTGCGTTTTTTTTTCAAATCTCTATTTACCATTCTACCCCTAACTCTCTAGTTGACCATATTATTGACTCTTTTTGATTATGTTGATGATTGCAACACATATTTAGCACCTAAACCACAGGAAATTTTAGTTAACATACTATTTAGTTTATTGCGAATCTGTGATTATAGAGGAAAATCTACTAATTTAGCTGTCTTATAATTATAATTAATTAATGATATTTTAGTGAGAGTCTTTAAAAGGTCAAAGACCTAACAAAAGATGAGGGGTGTTATCGTAATTTGATCTTCGTTTTGTCTACATCTTCTCTCCTTTGACGTAGAAAAAGCCATCCTTCTTTGCTTAATTCCACACAGATACAAGACTCGTCGCTCTTAGCTTTTCTCCTCTCTTTCTTTTGCCAGCAGTGTCTTTCAAATCATTCGAAGCTTTCTTTAGTAGAGAAAAAGCTTATACCCTTTGTCTTTCTTAATCTACTAATAAGGTACGGCTTTTTTAATTCATTCACTTTGTCTTACAAGTACTTGTGTGATTCTTCTTTGTTCTTGTTTCAGATTTAGATTTTTGTTTGTAGTTGTCTGAAATCCATTAGGATCAGGGTTTTGGTTAAATCTATAGTCAAAATCAGAGTGAAAAGAGTTGCTCTGTTTTTCGAATATGGTGATTAGTTGATGATCGTAATATAGTGGTTTGTTGCAGATAATGTAAGGAAGTTTTATGATTTTACATCTTAGAACAAGCTTCAGATTCGGTCTGAGATATATATGCTTTTTAACCAATTATCAAAATAATTCAAGGAAAAGAGTTTGACCGTTACGAAGTTTTTGTTTTTGTTTTCGATGATTGTTGACATTAGCATTGCTATGTTACAATGTTTAGTCTTTAGGATCAGATGGAAAAATGGGTGGCTCCTTAACAGAAGAAGATCCATCTTCAGTTGGTCATTGGATCTGAGCTGAGTTCTCTTTCATCATCTTTGTTGGATATACATTTGCTTTGTGGGAAGTTGTCACTAAATGGCGTCCGAGGATTTGAGTGTTGTTGCGGAATCAAAGAAAGAAGAAGTCAATGTTGATGTTGATAATTCCAAGGACATGAACGAACCACAGGTTCTTGATTTATCTACCGAGAAAACTGATAATGTCAATCCTAATATTCCAAAAGATGAAGCCTCTAAGCCTGTAAAGGTATAATAATGCTTCTTACAAGACTTAGTGTTTTGAACCGTGTATTTGTTGTTAGTCTTAACACTCTCTCTTCTGTCTCTGTAGGAAGCAGAGCTCCCTGAGTCTGGTACTTCAGTGAAGAGTAAAACAGCTAAGGATAACAAAGCTGTTAAGAAAAAGTCAGGGACCTTTTCTCGGAGTCCGAGATTCCTCTCTCAAAGCTCTTCATTTCCTACTAGAGGAACTCATGCTGATATTACTAGAAAGAGCATTGATGCAACATCAAAGGCTAGTCCTAAACCTGTCGTTGCTGGTGGTTACAAACCAAAGGCCACTCCGTCTTTAAACAATGGTGTTTCCACCAAGCGTACCAGTTTAGTATCTGCACCCGTCAAAAAGCAAACTATGGTAACTACTTGAATCTGTTTTGTTAGTTGTTTGAAGCTTTCTTGTTCTCAACTTATCAATTTCTTCTGTACTTGTGTCAGCCTGTCAAACCCATTTCTAGGGATGCATCTTCTGGCCCTACTTCCAAGTGAGTCAAAATCTTTGCTCGTTTCAAATATGTAAATGTGGAATGATATAAGCAAATATGCAAAGGTGAAGTTCTGAATAGTCAACTAAACTGTTCTCGCGCAGCAATTGCAGATTGGGAGACGAAGGTACTAAATCCATTAAAGAAGAAGCGGCAGAGAAGGACAATGAGGAGGCTGGATCAATCACTGCTGTGTAAGTGTTCATTCGTTACATTGGTTTGTCACATATGTTTCCATAGTTTGAATGCGTAGAACTCAATCTATCTGTAATTTTACAGGGTGGCAGATAAAGTATCTAAACCGATCAAAGCTGAAATGACAAGCAAGGAAGATGAGGACGCTCTTTCAACTACCACTTCGTATGCCTTGTTTTCATCTCCTTCCCATGTTCATTAGTGACATATGTATCTCTATATATATAATGTTTGTATGTTCAACAGAACTTCTACTCCTCGTGGGCGGAGAAGCAGTGCTGGGTCCGCGTCTGGATTTTCGTTCAGGTTGGAGGAACGGGCTGAAAAACGGAAGGAGGTTTCTTCTAATGCTCATTCTCTCATACTTACAATCTTTCAGCAGGTTTTAGTATCATTATCTTAACTTGTGTATCCTTTTTCGGGTTTACCTTTCAGTTCTATATGAAACTAGAAGAGAAGATCCATGCAAAGGAAGTGGAGAAGACCAATTTGCAGGCGAAATCAAAGGTTAACTTTTGATTCTATAACGAAAGAAAACTCTTATTGGTCTGACATTTTACATTTTATAATCAAATGGATTGTGTTTGTTTAGGAGAGTCAAGAAGAAGAGATCAAAAGGTTGAGGAAAAGCTTGACATTCAAAGCTGGTCCTATGCCAAGTTTCTACAAAGAACCTCCACCTAAGGTTGAATTGAAGAAGGTTTGCTTCTTTTGCTCTTCCTATGTGATTAAACTTGTCCTAAATTGTTGTTCATATATCGAAGTTGTGGTCTACGAAAATGTGGCAGATACCAACTACTCGTCCTAAATCTCCAAAGCTAGGACGCAGAAAGAGTAGCAGCGATGCAACAGGAGGTGAAGCAGCGGCTCCTCGTGTGACAAAACCAAAAGACTCATCATCATCTACACAGAAGAAACCCATAACAAAGTCTCAGCCAAAGCTTGAAACTCAAGAGAAGTCAGTGAAGGCCAAAGAAAAGAAAAAGGAAGGGAAGAAAGAAGAAACAGAGAAGAGAGGAGAGGAAGAGAAGGCTACTTCCGTGGCTGCGAAACCCGAAGATAAGAAACCAAACTTGAACAACATCCAAATGAATGCTGAGATTATGGCAAGTGAAGTTGCAGTGGGAGGCTGATCATAAGCAAAGAGAGCGTTTGGCAACGATCTCTAATGTCTTCATCTTCTTTTTTCTTAAAGCATTAATGTGAATAGAGTTGTGGCATTGCATCTACTTTAAGAGTTTACTTCATTCCTTCAGTTTTTATTTTTTTGGAAATTAAGCCTCAATTGCTTCTTAAATATATGGTCTCTGATGTGTTGAATTCACATTTGTAACTTGCATATGATTATGAGGTTGTGATATGTGTGAATTTAAAGAATAGAAGAGTGGTGAGTTGTGGAAATATTAATGTCAAAGGAGGCTGGTGGGGTCTTTTTTTATAGCTAAATTTATTAAAGGTCAGGTACAAATATCCTTGTGGGATATTCCGTATTTGCAAAATGTCTGAATCAAAAAGAAAAAAAAAATCAATTTGGGCTTTGTTTGGGTTATCTTTTTGACAAGGTATGAGTCAAAATTGTCACATTGTGACATTGGTATGAGTTGCTATAGCATCACTATGTGTAAAGGACCAGAGGTTGTAGTATAAGATTTAGAGAAAATGTGAAAACTGTCGCAGTTTTTAAGTGTATAAACTATATCTCAATGTATCGCATGCTATTAATGTATCCTACACTTTCACATTGTACTTTAAATAGTGTGCGGCGACGGTAAATGTTGGAGAGCGTTTAAACATACATAGATATGCTCATAGTTCACTCCTAAGATTTTCATTCTTCACATATCATAATCATACAAGATTTTAATTTTTCAAAATGTTAACTGACTTTTTGGTATCCTCAATTCTTATTTCTTACAATATAGCCATAACTACTCTTTTATGGAGTCACCTAACCCAGCCAATGCCTCACATGAATGGAGAAGCCTCCTTGCCAGAAGAGAGATTTTGAAGAAAGGGATGGGCTGGATAGTAGGGAACGGCGAGCATATCAAACTCTGGGACGATCCGTGGCTATCTTCCTCAGTTCCATGCCGACCAATCGGACCACCAAACAGAGGAACCACTGACCTTCGAGTCAAAGATCTTATCAATCAAAATTCGGGGCAGTTGGACTTAGAAAGAATCAGACGGGAAGTACCTCACCATGAAGTGGAGATCAGAAAACTCATTTGAGCTTCGAGTAAGGTGGCGGATATTATCAGATGGCTACCGGAGAAGAGGAGAAAATACACAACTAAATCAGGATGTAACGTGGCTAAACAGGCAGAACCAAAGGAGGAAGACATAGATTTCAATTGGCACTCATTGGTTTGGAAACTTAAAACCCCACCAAAGCTGAAAACCTTCATATGGAAAGCCATTAACAATGCTCTGTCCGTGGGATCAACGCTGGCAACAAGAGGAATCCAAGACCACAGCAGATGCAAACGCTGTAACGAAGAAGAAACCATCATCCACATTCTATTCGAATGCCCTTACGCTAAGAAAATTTGGGACTTAGCACCCATCACCTTCCAACCGAATGGAGAGCTACCCAAATCCGTAAAAACCTGGATCAAAGCACTAAAAAGAACTCGGAACCTTCCACCAACAGGTCTGGGGATGGCTCCTCTGTATCCATGGATCCTTTGGTATACTTGGAAAGCACGAAACATCTGGATCTTCGAGGAACGCTATACCTCACCAGAAGAGTCTTTGCGCAGAGCTATGACGGAGGCAAGGAAGTGGCAAGACGCACAGGTACTACCGACTCATAAACGAGTACCGGACAGGCGGGCGATCAGGGAGCACCCAACGGATCGACTAAGATGCTATACCGATACCGCTTGGATAGAAGAAACATGTCAAATGGCTTGGCTTGGGTTTTCAAAACAGCGGATGATATCATCTTATCACAAGGTACAGAAACTCGGAGCTTTGTACCATCATTATTTGCAGCAGAGGCATTAGCCATTAAAGCTGCCCTACTCTCAGCTATTGAAGCTGAATACACAAGCATAGTATTCTACTCGGATTGTCAAGAGATAGTAAACCTGCTTGGAACGGAGGATAGTGTGAATGAGATTCACGCTCTTCTTTTGGATCTTCGATCCCTTATGCTTAAATTTGATGCAATTTCCTTTAGATTTATTCATCGCACTAGTAATGTCCTAGCTGAGAAAGCTTTAGCGAATTGTAACCGATACTCCGTTACTGGAGTGTAACCCTTTCTTTAAGTTATAAAGTTGTGTTTGACAAAAAAAAAAAAAAAGTGACTAGTTTATGGATCTATGAAAACGAAACGATAAGAGGATTAAGAAAAAAGGTTATTCTTTTGAGTTATTGTGTACATACTAAAACACATTATAACGTTTGAGTTTGACTCTATAAGCCAATTACAAAGTTTGTGAAATTAATTTGGTAAAGACTAGAGAATCAGACTTTTTATGACATTAGGACAAAAGCCCCACACAGCTCACCTGCCCTCGTGGCCAGTGCCCACTTACTCCTAAATTCCTAATATCTTCTCACCGTCTTAATAGTAACATTAAAGATTCGTGTCCTAGGCTGTGAATTTTTAAAACCTGGCTGTAAACAAGCCAAAGTTCTTCCTTTTCTTTTCCTTTTTTCGTTAAAGCTTTATAAAAGTAAATAGCATTATTTATCAAAGAGTTTGAGTGTTGTGTTATAATCCTTAAATAATTATGTGATTTATGAAATTTGCCCACTTAACTACAGTATATGTGAATGCTTTCTTCGTCTTTTATTTTATTTTTGTTTCTGTTGACAAAAAAAATATTGTTTTTGGTAGTGCATAAACAATAAACAAATACGCTGACTTTAGAACCAGGTGAATAAATATACATCATTAGATTATATTATAGATATGTTGATTGATGTATTACACTATGTACATTGCAACTACCATGTCCAATCACACATTTATATATATGAAAGATATTGGACAGACATTTTATATCTTACAAAATGGTAACAATAATGTATTAGCTGATAGGAGAGAATGGAATAGAAAAGGCACACTAATGGATCCTCCTTTTATTATTCTATAGTTGTATAACTTGTATTACATTGATTTCTCTAACTCCTACCATTTATTTACGCACTCCAAATAAACATTCATCAAAATCTACTGTCCACGTATATATATATATATTTATGATTAAAAAAGTTACAAATAGAACATGCAAATCGCAATGAACCAAAAATCACATCATTTACATATTCAACCCTTTTTCCTTTTTTTTTTCCAGATGTTTACAGAATTTAAGAAAATGGAAGCTCGTGTTTTCTTTTTGATAACGTGTAAAATCATTGACACGGAATAAACCGTGAACCCATCATTTTACAAGCTACCTCCATCAATTTACCTGCATAGATTATTATATCATCAGTAACTTTTATCAATGATTAAGTGCACTGAATATATTATTAGAAACAAACCCCCAAATACCCAAAGACAAAATACTTTGTTTTTTGTTCTTTTTATAAACAAGAAAAAGGGTTTGGTTTGGGTTTTAGTATAAATAAAAACAAGCTGTTAACGACCAATGTATAGTCACAGACTCACAGCTTGTCTTTTTGAAAAAAATAAACTATTTTTCTTAATTTAATCATTATAGGAGATTATTCGTCGGTGGGTTATATTAAAATAAACTAATATGTGGAATTAAAAAAAAAAAAAAAAAAAAACTTGTTTAGAGAGTGTTTGTCTTCATTCTCTTACACGTGTCTTCATTCTCTTACACGTCTCTACTTTATTCCCAATCCCACGTGTTTACTTACTTCTACTCTCGATTTAGGGACCAAATTAATGGCTGCTTATGTATTTGATTAATGTTTCGTTCCACAAAAAGTTAAGTATAGTAGTAAAGTTTAGAATAAGTTTTTTTTTTGTACTCATGACACAAAAGAGTGATGAATTTTGGGTTTAGATATCAAAATCAAATATTTATGGACCGAAAAATTAGAATCCAAAACTAATTGTAACAAAAGAGTAAAAAAGATGGAAATTAACTTTACCTCTTCTTGGTTTAGTAACCTTTTTAACGACCGGAGCAGCAGGTTTTATCTCCTTCGCCTGAGTCTCCTCCACCGGGAACAAAACTCCGTCAATACCCTGAACTGAAATCCGACCGTCGGTGAAAATATCAGGATCGAACAAATAAGCCGAGCCTTCACCGTGTCCGAATTTGACAGATCCATCAGCTTCTTGAGCCAACACTTTATGTGGGAATCTCAACGAATCGTACTTCACTTTCCCAAATCTCCGTACTGCGTTGTACATACTCTCCTCCGTTTGATACTCCGGTATGATATGGTAATACACAATCTGCTCAGGAGCACCTGGCTCACTTAGCTGATCCGTTGTAAGCTTAGCCATAGCTTCATCGTTAGGAGCAAGAACGGTTAAAACGTAGCCTTCTGATACAAGACGACCCATCTCAGTGGCTAAAGAAGTTAGGTTGACGAGTATGTCAGCCATCTCGTTGTAGCCACCGTAATGTAGTAGAGTGTGGATGAAATCTTTAACCTGAGCCTCGCCGTTGAAATGGTGACGTGGACCTCCAGGTCCAGGTGCTGGAGCCGGAGCTAGAGATGGACCTGGTGACATAGCGTCGTAAACTGGGAGAACCGGAGGAGCTCCGGCGGGAACAGCGGGAGCTGGTTTCTTGAGACGGTGAGTTCTTGGGTCCACTTCAGGAGCTCCTTCTGGTAAAACGGCTGAGATTGAACGGAGACTGCGTCGGCGGTTGAAATCTTCTTGAACAGAGCGAGGGATGAGAAGACGTTCAATGCCGTGAATGATACCATCGGGTCTAATGACGTCATCAGGACGAACGATCTCAGCGGAATCAACTTTTAAAGTGTTGACATCGAAGGTGAGGTGGAGATGATCGTTGGAGAGAGTACGGTGATGGTGAGAAAGAGAAGGCCATTGAGGAGAAGAGATTCGTTTAGGGAGAATGTGAAACATTAACAAAGATTGTAAAGATTTGAGGTTTCTTGGTTCGAGCAAGAATGATTTAAAGAGAGGGTCAAGGTTTCGTTCCAAGGCATCGTTACGTGGTGCGAAGATTGTGATGTTGTGTTTACCTACTGCTTCTTCGAGGGTTTGGAGAAGAAGAGCTTTTTCGACAAGCTCAGCTAGCTCTGTGTAGTGAGAGTCAAGAAGAGCTACGAGGACTGAATTGGAGTTTATTTGACCCGAACCGGGTTTATCGGGTAATGCGGTGGCAATGGAGGCGGCTAAGAGGAGGAATAGAAGCTTTGTGACGCCATAGAAGGAATCCATGGCGCTGGAGAAGAGAGAGAGAAAGAATAAGGAAGTGTCGGCAAAGAATAAGGATTTTGGAGTTTTTTTTGGCTTGTGAATAAGAAAAGAGAGAGAGAAAGAGATATTCTGATGCTGAATGTGAAGTTTCTTCTTTCTTTCTTTAATTTTCTTTTTTTGGTGGGTGGGGTTGTCTGTTTTTTTAATTTTATATTTTTTGGTGAGGGTAAAAAGTTGGGTCTACAAGGGAAGCAAAGGTATGTGGTCGTGTCAGTTTGTTCAGATTAATGCCTTAACTCGGAGCCTCTCTTTCATACAAAGGCTTCTCTACTTGCTTCTGTTCAACAACTCAGCATTGAGCCTCGTGTCGTTTTCTGACTCGGTTCATATCTAAACTTCACTTCAAGTAAAAACTTTCCATCTTTGTATATATATACTTTTAAATATAACAACTCGATTGTTTGGCTGCAAATCAAAACGTACGACTCAAACAATTGTAAATCAAATAATTAGTCGATGATGATGATAATCACAATTGATTAATAATAAAACTCATCACCGTTTGTGCTATCGACTCGCGTTTATATTTGATTTGCGTCTCGACTTGTAAATTTGAAGCTTCATTGATACACAAAAATTTCATGCTTCGTGGCGAATATCTTATAAGGTTCTTGAGACCGTATTTTAGCTTACAACCAAATTAATTAAGACACAAAAACGTTAGGTGATTTGTTAGCAAAATTGATACATTGAAAACCCTTTTTACAAGAGACTCCGTTACCACCGTACATGGATCCCACAGGAGACTGTCGGTCGGTTCACTAACCCAAAACCGAATGATTATTTGTCGATTTTTTAAAAATTTGTCAACTGGTCATTAAATGTCTAAATTACTTGTAATTAGTTGTAACTCTCGCTGCCCATTAGTCTCTGTGGGCTTCCGCACATTCTCGACTCGTGCATTTCATCATCGCCGACGGTCGATTCACTACTCCAACCAAAAAAGATAAAAATAACTTACGACCAAGCAATGCATGTCAGTATGTCACCATAAAAACTCATTTCCATGATCTGTCTTTCTTCACGATACTTGAAGATTACGTATTTGGAAGTCACTCATTCTTAAATTATTTTATTTTAAACAGACTTAAGTGTAAAATTTTGGTGATATTTCATATCAACTATTTTTGCTTTTTTTTTTTTTTTTTTTTTTATGTACCACCATATTTTTAAATTTAAATTATGATGCTTTTCATACAGTTTTTTTCGTTGTAAGATAATGATCGAATGAACAAACGTTATTGAAAGTGTCTGTAAAGTTCGATTGTAAATTAAAAGTTCCCATATGGGGTACTGGCTAGATTTTAGAGGATGAAACTACAGAAAATTTTCTATCTAAATGACTTTTAATTTCTAGAATCAGTCACATATAGCAGCAAATTAATATTTTGATCATATATTACTCTAAATTGTGAAAAGGTAAGATGTCTTTTGTCGAAATATATCGACTTAAACTTTTGATCTAACATTGTGTCATTTTTGAAATAAGAATCTTTGTTAATAAGACTTCGGACCAATACATACCAACATATATAAAAATAATGTTATGTTTGACATTTCCTGCATAAATATGTGGACAAAATGAATAAATTACATCTCGAGATGGGGATCTACTTGATCAATAAATGAATATGAAGAACACTTGTGAGACAGATGCAAAATAAGAGGGCTCATGGAAACGTGAAGACTATACATTTATTACTTTTTACGCAAATCCATAAAAGTGGAATAGGATTTGCATTTGCTTAACGTACGTGCGGTGGAATACGCGTGAAATGTCTTAAACATATGATTGATAAATAAAATATCGCTTTCGCCGTTGATAAATGATCTGAAACGGCGACGTTTCTCCTGCCGTTAGATTCTCCGTCGCCTTCGAACCGACACTATCTTGGTAGTTGGCGGTCTTCTTTGATTCGAAGCTCCGTTCCGAGTCAGTCCCACCAACATTATAAAGAGAAACAATATTCTATTACAATACACAAAAATAGGAAACTAATTTTGGAGCTCCTGACTCGTAACATGAAGTGACTTTTTCACTATTAAGTTTTTATATTATTTTTATCATTTTACTCTCGATTTTATTAAGTGTTATCTTTTTTTTTTTGGGCAAACATATTAATTGTCAATATTTGTTTTTGTTTTATGAAAAACTATTGGAGTGATTGGTGAAAGGAAGAAGAATGAGATTTCAAAACGAAAAGTCAAGGAATTTTAAGGATTTTTATATTAGAAAACCGAATATTAATTAGACAATAATTGAAAAAATGCATTGGACATAAACTTTTCGGGTAGATCATAGAAGCAGATGCATGGCCATCCGGGATATTTTGAAGATCTTTAATATGACATTATTGATGAAAGTATCCTGCAATTAATTTACCGTTGATTTAATTCTTGCAAAATTAAAGATTGCTAGGAAAATATTATATAATGTGAAATCTACGTATTTAATCCGTATGTTGTAATTAGTAATTTAAATTTTTTACTATAAACACGAAAGTCTTTGAAATAGTTAAATGTTAGTTTCAACCGTCTCTGAAGAGTTTAGAGTTTGACCTAAATTCGATCCAAAATTAGTATGTATATGATTGGCTTGTAAAAGTCCAAAATCTGTCTGGGCTTTTATCAAAGCCCTTTTTTTTTTTTTTTTTGGGTGAAAAACAAACCTGACCCTAATCCCGAATTTGTGGCTGGTGCTAATTAATACGCTAGTCGATACGAGTCAGAACATTAACAACACATCTACATCCATTGACATTTAAAGAAAAAAACATGGAATGGGTATGTGGTCCGGTCTAGTTCCTAATTTTGGGAAGAGCGGTGTACATTTAATATTACCAAATTAGGAAAAAAAAAAATACTTTGAAATACGAAAAAACTATTGTGTTGAATGTTGATTTGTTATAATAGTTGACTCTTTTGTGGGGCTATTTCTTCTTCCTCCATCCTCCGATCTTGATTTCCAAATTTTCCGGCGATACTCTTCGTTGTTCCCTGACGGTTCCAACACATCTTCTGCAAAGCTCACCTTTTTCTTCTTCTTCTTCGTCTCCTTATTAGGATGTTCAAGCTTCTCCATGTAATCAGAGAGGAGACGTTTGTGAAACTGAGCTACAAGGAGCACCACGCTTCCGGAGACGGCGAAGACTGTCATGAACCCAATTGAGCTGTCCATCTTCGATTTCTTCTGATATAATATAGCTATTATTTTGGATGAGAGATTAAAAGAGTTAGAGGATATTGTGATGACATGATCGGAGTGTCGAGGAAAGGAAGCATCGTGATCAAGTACTTTTTCATTAATATCGAGTTATAGAGAGTTGAAACTTGGAAAAATAACCAATAAAAATAAAGGCGTGGAAGTGGAAGCTTTTGAAGTAAATGGAAACTGGACTTCGTAGGAATTTGTAGTTTTGTGTCAATTTATGACGGATTTAAATATTAACTACGAACTTGGGATTAATGTAAAAATAATGTATGGCAAAAAAAGACCAAAACGAGCTAAGGTTGTGCACTACTCACTTCAAATGTCGTGTTTTCCCCAGTATGTGTAATAAGTACACAAACTAGATCGGATGCATAATGCTAGTGTTGCTAAATGAACGAGTATCTTTTTCTTGTATAATAAACGATTTTTGTTTGTCAAGAATTAATCGTTTGAGTTTAGAGTTTGGAGTTTTTGTTCGTGAATTATCTTTGCTATATATCTCTCTATAACGTGAATATAACTTCTTTTATAAGGCGACCCTGATTCATAGTCCAGTTAGGACTAACCTTTCCTAGGCCCAAGTGGAGTAAGAGACTCTTTGCTTCATAATTCTCGCCATCTAAAAGATTTCTCTAAACTTAAATTTTAGAAGAATTTCCTCTTTTCTACTAAAAAGGTTTGCGTGACCCATCTTCCATCATCTGAAAAGTATATCGATTGAAGACTCATAACTCCGTTACTCCACTAAAAAAAGACAATTACATTTTTTTGAACATAAACTTTTACAAAAATACATCGGTTTCAGTTTAAAGATTAACAAAGATATACACACACACATATATATATATATATGCCGGGTTAAATTGTTAGAGTAGTTAGTGGGATTATGAGACAAAAAGGAAAAAATAGATTTTAGAGGAATATATTTTCCTCACTTCCTTCATATATAAGAGTTTTGTA
This sequence comes from Cardamine occulta, assembly GCA_028015245.1. Classification (NCBI taxonomy): domain Eukaryota; kingdom Viridiplantae; phylum Streptophyta; class Magnoliopsida; order Brassicales; family Brassicaceae; genus Cardamine; species Cardamine occulta. The sequence continues at coordinate 13,863,845 of CM051377.1, read as the reverse complement.
GACGAAATTTTTCAATACCACCCCATTCTTTTCTTTTAATTTTACTCAGATTTGTACAATCATTCAAATGCTATATTTTTTTTTTGGTAACAGTAAACTTAGTAAGCCGTATATTTTACCCCTTTTAATTATCAGTATTTTGTAAAACAATCAAAACTAATTAGAGATTCCATTATGTTTATAAATACTCTCACATCCATTGAGGTTTGTTAATGTTCAGTTTGAGATTTCAATTTAAAATCAAAGTCTCCCAAGATTTCAATATGTGTTATATATATTTGTATATAGATTTGATATGTGTTAATGTTCAAGCTGCAAATTATCTAAACATTAAAAAACTTGTCTAAGGGTGCAACTTGGCTTGGTTTGATCTTCTAGACAAACCCAAATTCCTTGAATAGATTTTGGAGATCCCTGAAGATATCTCAAATCTTTATAGAAACAAAATTCTTATTTTTTTTTCTTATATAATTTTCTAAAACTCTTTCATGTATCGATTAAATTGGATCTATAGAGAGTATTTTCCCGTCGATAAGGAAAAATTGTTTGGTGATAAATCTGAATATTATCAACAGATTTCTGATGGTTTTGGACCTTTTTGGGAATATTTTTCACTTGTCCATCAAACTTTCTACAATCCAACCAATCATCTCCAAGATCCAACTATATTTTAAGTCGGTCTCTTCATATCAAAATCTATACGTAGTTCACATACTAGTAATAAACTAATAATAGACTTTATAATTTATTTGTTAATTTCTTGTAAGTACTGATTTTTAATCACTTATCGTCAAAATTAATGTAAAATTGTGACACATTTTAAATTTATTCAAAAAAGTGATAATTTTTATATTGTAAATAATCGTAATATTACTTTTTCAATAGTTAGTTTTCTGCACAAGTAATTAAAAAAAAAAGTTTAGAAACTTATCATAAAATAAGCTACCTAATAATTAATTTTTGCATAATAATAATTTTTTTGGTTTATTATTTTGCCAAACCGCAAAATCCTGCGTTTTGTGTAGTATTATGCAATTATTTTGATAAATAAAATACTTGTATAACTACATTAGAAAACTGTCATTATTTGTTAAGTCCAAAAAGGTACTTGAAAAGAGTTAACTTGGAGATACAAGATAATAGATGTAAATGAGTTTTGAGATCTATGTTTTATCGAGGTAATGTTTTATTGGATCTCGTGTGTTTATACCAAAGTTCCAATGATTTATGGCAGAGATCATAAGATGAGAAAGAGAAGAAGTCTTAATCCATAGAGAGATGAGGTGGCTCAGATGATCCAGCTGCTATTATCCTTCACCTCTGATTGTTCAGACCATGTTTGCTGTACATGTTCCCACACCAACCCTTCCCCTTCCTGCACATTCCACAACACCAATCATGAATCACCAACAAAACTACACGAGCTAACTCACTCTTACTACACAATCTCATACCTTTGAGGTGAATTTGACAGTCGTTGTGCAGCATCTGCGTTCATCACCTGCAAGAGAAAAAAATGGTATTACAGTTTCATGTTTTGATGTATGGATGGTGCAGTTTTAGGCATAAAGGCTTTACCACTTTGCTCCCATTTATCAAGCTTTACTATCCATGTCCCAGGAGTAGTGTCTGTTGCCAGGACTTGATCTGCCCAAACTCGAAACTTCTTCCCTTGTTTGTCTCCATGGTACTTGCTCAGCTCGTCAATGGTTTCTCTCAGAGATTTTTCAGCACCAGATGGATGAACAAACACACCACTGGGGTGCTGATAAGAGATTGTCACAAGAGTCAGGTATAATATTCCACTGCAATACATCATTCTATATTCTGTTACATACTCACACATGAAGCTTTGAGGCTCGCTGTGTAGGCCTCACAGTTCTCAACCTCACCCCGTCTCCATCTCTCGTAGAACAAGAAAAACTTCACAACCTCGTGACCAGGGTTTGCATTCTCCGCCTTGCACTCTAAGAAGTCAGAGACATCTCTAGGAGAAAGGTTTGGACCAAGCTTGAAGTGACCAATGGCTTGTATAATCCCACCTGCACACCTCTCCTTTGCATGGATTACCTTTGGGTTGTCTTTTGCATTTTCAGCATGCCACTTCAACAGTTCGTCTTGAGCATTGCTTACCTGGGAATGAAATAACAAATTTCAACATCGAGATGAAATGAAATTCAGAGAGATGGTGGAACATGATTGAACAAAAACCAACCATGACGCCATAAACATCAGGAATGCTAAACAGTTCAGCATCGTTCCCAGAGTCACCACAAGCAAGAGTATTAACAGGGAGTTTTCCTTCAGTCTTCAGCTTCTTCAACAGATACGCAAGCGCTTGTCCCTTTCCAGCACCTTGTGGTAAAATATCCAAATCCATGCCTCCACTGTAAATTATTTTGACATCCAACTGAAACATCCAACACAAACAATTTGTTAAAAGTCACAATCTCTAAAGAAAACCGGTAGAACTTCAGTTGCTACAATAACATTATCAAAGCAATCTTACACCACGTTTCTCCAACCGCTGCGATAACTCCTTGGTCACTTCCTGAGCCTTACTCTTGTCAACGTAAAAGCTAATCTTGTGTGGCCTCTGCTCAGTTTCTGACTGCACGAAGTGATCACACTCCGGTCATTGTACTATTGGGTAGATCACTAGAATGTGAGACATAGATACTTTGTTGAACCAGTGAGTACCTGAAGCTTTAACTCATCAGAAAACTTGCCAGCTTCTTCTCTGACAATTCCAACGTCCCATTTATTGTTTAAAGTCTCAACCCAACCATGATCAGGAACCATGGAGTTACCATACGTAATCTCAGTTCCTACAGACATAATGGTAATATCAGGAGTCAATAAAGGTTTCTCTTTTCTCAGTTCTTTGTACAGCGTTGGTGATCTTCCCGTTGAGAAAACAAGAAGAGAGTCATGGCGATAGGCGTTTTCCCACAATGAATTGAATCTCAACAGAGAGAGATTCTCAGAATCATGATGGTCAACCTGCCAAAAAACGTCCTTGTTAAATATTAGCAAACCTAAAAGCTGTAAAAATGGTGGCTTTACCATCGTATGATCAAGATCAGAGACTATCATCAAACGAGGAGGAGATGTTAGTCGCTCCATAATTGCAGTCGTCGTCCTGAAGTTTGTATAATCATGATTGCGAGTGTTATTTATCAAATTTCATCGAAGATTACATAAAGCAGGAAAAGTGGATCACCACTAAACTAATACAGATTCTACAATCGAGAGATTTGATCAAAGCCTGTAAATGAATCCAAAAAAGAAGGTAACCCACAAATCTAGGTATTGCTCTCAGATTAAGCTAGTATAGAGAGTGAAACACATATGAGATCGAAAACAAAAATCAGGCACAAAGATGTCGATTAGGATTAGAGGAAAAGAGAATCGCACTCACAGAACAGGATGCTAAATCAAATGTAACGTGCAAATCATAGGAAGAAGAAGAAAAAGAATACGGATAATAGAGAAGAGAGTGTACCAGAGAGATTCACCACACAAATCAATTAATTGCTTTTTAGTTTTTACGCCATAAAGATCAGAGTTAAAGGAGACAATAAGCTGATTAAAAAAAAACAAAAGAGAAAAACGAACAATCATTGCATCGCACGTGTACCCGTAAAATTGAGCTAGAGCGACGTGTCATCTATGGGGTAAAATCGGAAGATGACTCCATTATGCTTCACGAAATCATGTGTCGTGTGATCCACCGCCTGAAAATGATCAACATCAACAAATGTCATCAATACACGTCACACTAAATTACAATTTAGATTTAAAAAAAAGCTCACTCACATTTGTGTTGCTGAGCCCAAGGTTGTAGAAATCCATAGAGCTTTCTCTGAAGAGCGGTCCATCATGCCACGTACCACGGTTAAGCTTAAGAAACTTTGGTCCCGAGACCCTGAAGACACGCACCTCTTCAACTGTAGGAGGAGCGTACAAGTGACCAGAACCTGATTCTACTTTATCATCCTCAATAAGGGACGGCTTAGCCACTCCAAGATACCAAACATGACCTCCTATTGATCCTAGACACTGTGTCACGTTTGCGTGATGATTGATCTTGGAGAATCCAAAGGATCGATCTTTGAGCCGCATTATATAGAAACTGTTCAAAAGTGTAAACAGAGTCAGATTGATTATAAACAAGAACACACAAATCTGAAACCTAAAAGCTGAGACTTGTAAATACGTTCTGCAAAAATTTGAAGTCTTTTCTTATTTGGGTACTCTGATCAACATAACCATTTGGGGTCACATAGATTGATACATTAGCATCAAAGATGATGAATTTAAACAGAGATTAGCAATGAATCTGATTAGAAGAAACAGAGATTTATCAAGAATCTTTAGAATTTGGAAAAAGTACCGTGGGGTTCCTCTGGAAAGATCCAATTGAGCGTCGTTGGTACCGAACTCGTCACCATCAGAAGAGGCTTCATCACTTGACCATAATCTCTGAAGCTCTCAGAAGTAGCTTCGATCGGGATCAGGTTTACTTCCACCGGAGATTCCGACATTGTTTGTTGTTCAGGCACCACAAGAAAATGAACGTGTCGGTGACATTTGGGTCTAATTTAAATTTTAAATAGTATGGTATTAATATTGAAAATAGATAAAAAGTTAAGGGGCCTTTTAGCTTTTACTAGTTCTTGTCTCCTTGGTCTTCTTCTTCGTCAGAGCATTTTGAACATTGATATCCAAGAAATTAGTGTAAGTAATTTTGAACAAATTTATGATATAAAGATATAAGATCAACAAACAAGGATAGATTCTGATACCTCTGCTTGTCTTGGGGCTCACAGAAAAAGCTAAGTACAATGATTGACGGCTGATGAGTACTCTGAGAAGCATCCAGAATTGAAAAAGAAGTTTGATGATGAATACTGGGGATACTCAGCATTATTTCCATACAACACCCTCTCTTTGTCTTCAGTCTTCACTGTGAAGTTGTGAAGGTTATTGATTTTGTACTGACAGACTCGGTTTCTTTATATCAACATTTACCAAGAAGACCCAATAACAAAAAAAATACATTTACCAAGAAGAAAAAGCTCATTGACTGAGGAGTATTATGTTGGTAACAAAAGGGCGTGACAAAATTTAGCTCAAGGAGATGCTATAATGGTGATTTAAGGAAACTGTATAATAATGAAATCAAAGCACCAGTAGATTGTAGAGAGGGTAAAAAAAATAACTTCTTCTGAACCATTATTTTTTTTATAAAGAGTGGATGAAATTGTACTCGATACACAACAAAACAATCAATTTCTTTTTTTTTGTCAAAATTTGCAAAGTAGCATTTAACAAAAGAGAGTTTCCGGCTTACGCTGCCCCCAAAAACTTCGTTGCAGCAAAGCAAAGTAAAAGCCCGTTTAACAAAGCTTCTTCTGACCAAGCTGATCCGCTACCACAGCATCCTCGTTCTTCTGCATAGCTTTCTTGGCAAGTTCGTAGCCAGCAAAGTTCATTGCACCAAGAGGAGCCACCCAGAAGAACCTCGGGACTGCTCCTTTGAACAGACCAAGGGGCCCCTCATGGCGCAGAATCGAGATGGCAACCATCGACATTGAGATCGGTCTCCCTGGTGTTGCAGTCATCATTCTCGTCTTCATCACATCAAACGGCGTTGTTACAACTGCTGCTATCCCTCCCGACACTGCCCCAACCGCTATTGTCTCCCATGCCTCCAGTTCTCTTCCCAGTACTTGAGCCACCATCTACAAAAACACACACAAACCCCAATCAATATACCATTTACAGTCTTGAGCTTTCCACTATCTCATCATTTCGTTTTTGTTACCTTTTTGGACTCTGCATACAGTCCCATGCCAACAACGTATAGTGGAACTTCTCGGCAAAGAGTTGCGCCTGTCCCACGGAAAAAACCCCTTGGGCCATCTTGCTTCCACGTCCCTACAATGGCTTCCCCTACATTGTTAAACATGCCAGCCTGCAACCGTTGCTTCAGCACCTCACATGGAATCCGCACAGCCGTGCCTAATAGCGTGCTGCAGAATGATGCGATTGATTGAACCTGCATCAAAATGGTCAACTTTGCTTACTGAGTACAAAACACAAAGATCAGAAAGCACAAATGCAGAGGATGCAACTGTTAACCAAAAGTGGTTGGGTTCTTCTTCATAAACATACACACTTTATCAAACCATGCAGTCAAGCAGGAAAAGATACTATATTATTGTAACCATAAACTTTACGTAACTACTAGTACTTATAACAAAGGAGATGCCGCTAATAGTGAGCATACAGTGTTCTACCATGTGTCAAAAAGCATTACGGAAGCTATGTACTGCAATGAAATAGACTTGATACTGAATTTTGCCTCTAGTCAGAAGATAACTTACTAGATGTAATATAACTATAGAGGACAAAAGCAATCCTTAGGTTTCTAGGAAGATAATATGATGTTGGGTTTTCCAGAGGACAACTGCAGTTTTCGAGTCTTCTAATACTAACTTCTTCAGTAACACAACATCTATAAGAACCCATAATATAACGTAAACTTGAAGCACAAAATTAGAATCCTGGCGAAACCAGCAAAACAGTGAGTAGAGTGATCATCACCTGAATTTCTGGGAGATTGGGAGCAAAATTGATCAACACAAGTTTGCTTGCTTCGAATATACCAGTCCGCAGGCCATGGCTACAACAATGAAAGAGATTAAGCCACATTGGAAATGAAATTCCACAAGTAGAAGTAAAAATATCTTTGATTTGACACAATTGAAAGACCTTGAAAATTGTCCAAGAATTGCTGGAATAGAACCCTTATATACTCCCCGGACACCAATCTCTGGAAGCTTTGCTATAACTTCAGGAAATGATAAGGTCGATGCTTGTACACGTGTCTGGCAATGAAAGGGATAATGAATCCGTCAAACGCCACAAGAAACCATGAGGAAATATTTGCATACTACATCTATCTAAATATGCAAACGAACTTGTCCAAATTGAGCATGTCATTATATTTAGCTGCCAAAGTAACAAGAGGACTCACCTTGATTGTGTCAATTGGATGCATTAAGGAAGTGGAGAGAGCAGATGCAAGCCCTCCTGCTAATGCAGATTTTAGAACATCTCCCGCAGGTAAAGCCACAGGGGGTGCAACAGCAACAACAGTCGCAGCTTCAAACCAGATGTTACTGTACAAGTAAAAATAGCACCAATCACCATTGGTAAGACAACAAAAATTACAGGTTTAAGGAAATCAACATAAATAGATGAGAGCAACGAAGGGGTAACTGGTGTGGTTCAATCCAAACAGTTCTACTAGTCCAACTGGCACTTTAGTCAGACTTCTTAGCACAAAGAAAATCTGTTACAAAATAATAACATCAATTATTCTTTACAGCAAAGTATTATACGTACCGAGGATCATCTTGTAACCGCTCATATGGCAGCAAAACCATGAAATTACGGAAGTGTCCATATGAGATAGACTCTTCGGTATCAGCCTTCAAAAATCTCATCATTGCTATAGCATTTTCTTCGTTAGCAGGAAGTCCTGCGTTATTTAGTGATGCCAATATCTCACTCTTCTGGAGAGTACCAGATTTGGTCAAACAGAGAGAAGTATAGGCACGGAGGATGGTTGGCTCCTTCTGTTCCATCAAGGACAAAAATTGCTTCCAACCAAAAGATTTTGAGAAAAGATGACTCCTAGCTCGCCTCATAAATTCCCTGGCATATCTTTTGGGCAATTTTCTTCTCCTCATTGCAATTTCCAGATCTTCCAAAGTTACTTTACCATCACCATCTCTATCTAATTCTTCGAAGAACCTTCTGCCTGGAAGCCACAGAGAGTTAAATTGGACGAAATGGTATAATTTATAGTTACATGAAGTAAACCCCCAATGTTAATCCAACTTCAAAAACAAATAAGGATGTGTTCCTTACATTAGCAGACAATCTAGTATGGCAAAACTGCAACACACATTACTTAAGTTATAACAGTTAAGACATTAGTTTAGGGTGATGACTAGACATTAGTATTCCTTTACAATGACTCAACCAATACAAAATTCCTTCAACAGTCAACTGTAAATACCAAGTTGCCAAGAAAGGTAAGGTTCCAAATAAAAATTAGAGGGTTCATACCTTCAGACTCTGTGTATCTGAAAAAATCCTGAACAGATATTAGTTTTTTTTTGTCAGGATGGTCTCCTGAAGGTCGTCCTAATTGCGGTAAAAGCTCAATAAGTTCAGACAATGAAATCGTGGACAGTGTGGTTCTCAAGCGCTCTACGTTTGACAAAGGTATACTCAGTATTCCACTTGCCAGCTTCTGTGGGGAATCAACTGCACTTTCCTCCTTACCAGCAGTACTGACATTACTGTCATCACCGTCTTCACTAACGGGAGATGTCAGGCCAACTATACCTGACGCCACATCTCCAACTCTGGCAAACATCAAGTTCCCAAGGAATCCATTTACATCAAGTTTTCTAGCCTCCCAAATGTTAGAAATAAGTGGACTATCAGTTTGAGTGAGCGCATCAGCTTCCTTGGAACAACAAGATTCATTCTGTGAACTGTCCTGTATGAATTGGTCCAGCTTCTGGAGATTCTGAGTCAAAACATCGATAACAAAACCCACGGCACATTCAATCGAAAAAGGGTTCACTTCCTTTTCTACAGATTCATCTGACTGGCGTCTCACTTCTTTCCGATTAGCAAATGAAGCCTTTGATTTAACTCCATGTTTACGTGAATGCAAAAGACTGTTCTCATCATCCCCCATTTTTTGAATCCTCTTTTTACCTATCTTAAAGGGAGTAGGAAAAGCATGAACAAAGCCACTAACCAACAAAGACCAAGTCATCGCAAACTTGAAGCAATTCGTACAAGAATCGTCATCTTTCTCCAAAGACTTTTCTTTCTTCACCACTACCTCATTTCTACGACTACTCAACTTCTCACTCGCTAAATTTGGAGAAAACATCCCAAATAATGACTTCACAGGAATCTTGATAGACAAACCTTTCTTTCTCTCATCACTAACCACACACTGAAGAACATTGTCCTCCGAATCGGGACTAGCAAAAACCCGCTTCTTCCTGTTTCTTCCAGATGATCTCAAAACAAGACCCAGATCCTTTTCTTTGCTTATCCAACAATTTTCAATGTCTTTTGCCGCCTTTTTCACCCCGAGCTCGATAGGGTGAAAAGCATCTTTAACTACTTGGATTGAATTGAATATAGTCTCGACATGATCATTCTTAGACACCATTGCTTCACTCTTATCACCGCAACATCCAATGGAGATACCAAACCCACAACAAGAAGATCGAATCCAGCAAGACGAATTCGTTAACCCTAAAATCAAAACGGACGAATCGAAATTCTTAAAGAAACCCTCAAGTAAAGAAACCCTAAAAAAATGCTTAAAAGTGGTATCGAAGCGAGGGATTTGAAGATGAAATCAGAAGAAAGACGATTCAGATATCGATTTCGCCATTGGAACAAAGACCATTAAGCCAAAGGCGAATGAGAATAGGAGAATCGGAAGGAAATGAAATGGAGAAAAAATGAGAGCTAGAGCTTGAAACAGAGAGAGGAGATATGGTGAGAGTAAGAAGAGAAGAGAGGAGGTTACCATGAAATGATGATGACCCTCTTTAGCCTTTTTGTTGCCTTCTTCTTTCTTTCTTGTTCTTTGTTTTTTTTTTCTTCTTTTATTATTAAAAAACTTAAAATAAATATTGGAAGAAGATAAAGACATGGATATTATAACAGATAATAATTAATAAACACTATATTTACGTATTTTCATGTAATGGATAAATCATGACCGAGTCTAATAAGTAATAACCCGGTTTTATGCTGTTGTAGCAAAACTAAATTAAAATAAAATCAAGGACTCGAAATGTATTTTCCTTTAATGTTTTTCTCTAAAAATAAAATTAGACTATAGATGATTAAAATGTTTTTAAAATATGAAAAAGGATGAATAAATTAATAATAGTTTTGTGGAGGGAGTTGCTGCTAATAATGGAAATGGATGGATAGAGGCTGAAGCGAGACGTTGCTGGAGCCACATGACACGTGGATTTGAGTTTTCATCAATGGATTTTTTAAATTAAAAAGACTAAAACGCCCTTTTGCTCTGCGTTTTAATTGTGTTCATTTTAGCAACCACATAAGTGAAACAAGTCTTCGGTGTCACAAAGATACCACAAGCTTATAATATCCATACAACTTGCATTTTAACAATGCAATTCTATAACAACAAAATAAAATAAAATAGGACAGGTGATTCTATGGAGTATTTTGATTAAGATTTGCATCAGAAAGCGGATCCGTTGCCTTTAGTTTTGCCGAGCATTACGTCTTTAGCTTCATTGATCTTAGAGGCCAGGAAATGGCTACCACCTGCATCTGGATGGTTGGCAACCATTACTTTCCTGTGTGCTTCCTTCACCTTCTCCGCTGTTACACTCTCCCTGTGATTCAACCCCAAACCCAAATTTGAAACAATGTTACACTTTCTTCAACGAAACTATAGCAAACTTAATCACATATTGAAAACCAGAGTATGTGTGTAATCTTCACCTGATGCCAAGAATAAGAGCAGCTTCCCTTTTCGTCATAGTAGGCTGGAAACCGCCCTCATAGAATTTCTTAATTTTGGGCCTTGGTGGTCTTGCCTTGAATGCTTGCCATGCTTGGATTCCATATCTACCAGCAAGTGCAGTCGCAGCTACTGCAATCCCCGCTATAAATGGAGTCGCCTGATGTACCAAACACATAACAAATAAATTATGCATTTGTATATGCTTTTTTCTTCTTACCATCATTATCCTCCGATTTACAGGGAATACTAAAATCAAGCTCACTTATCGGATGAGATATAAAATGTTGCATTCATTGTTCTTTTAGTTTTTAAGATCAATTGATTAGATAAGCAATACATTTTACAAAGAGGACTATTTATTTTTGTAATAGTGAAAGGCAAATACAATTGCAAACAAGGAAGCAGAGGGGCTTAGGACACTTGCATTCGTGAATGAGGTTTGAACTATGAAGTAGTTTGCATTGAGATTTAAATCTTATCAAACCAAACTCAAAACTCTTCAAAGATCTTACAAGAAAGCATTCATTTCAGCCAAGGTATTAATAGCTTAAGAACATCCTATAAAATCATTATCTCTTAACTAATTCGGTTGATTTGAGATTGCAAACGTAAGCATAGAAATGGATGCAAAATAAAGGGTAAAAAAACACGACTTGAACATCCCCATAAACCCAGATTGACTAAATGGTAAACATGAATGGATTTTTGGAAATGCAGATGATTTATGACTTAATACTTTTCCAACATCGAATCGCAGAACAAGTTTATAAAAACGATTGACAAGTATTAGACCAGATTCACAAAGCCTAATTCATGAAATGAAACCTAGAATCACAAGCAGATGGCAAATCTTAATATTAACGGGACAAAACTCACAACTAACGGATGAACCCTAATTTCTGGAAGAGAGTAGTGTTTCGAATTACCATTCAGAGATCTGAGATTCTTCGTTTCATCCACGAATTGATTTGGAGTCGTTTAATCACAGTTGGATTAGCGAATTTATCAGTGGTGGCTGGTGCCGCACCCGTGCCGTCAGAGCTCTCCGATAGCTATAACCAAAATGGGACTAAAAACCAATCAAAGCCTTAAGAGGAAAACCGGTTTTTAACGCCAACCGGTTCTCCTGGTTACGTCTGATCGATTTCGCAATGTTAGTTTTTTTTTTTTCCACCCTTTCTAAACCGGTTTCGGCATTTCCCAATGAACAAAGACTTTGAAGATTTGAATGAGACAATCTTTAGGTTAATAACTCTTTTCTTATTTGCATTTCCGGGTACTAGCGATGATAAAGAGAAGACCAAGGATCCAAAAGAGCTACAAAACCAACAAAATTCAACACCAAAATATGAGTGAAAGTATGATAAAGAAAGGAAAATGTATTTTTGGATCACAAGTTCTTGAAAGCAGAGTTATGTGCATCCTTTGAAGGAGTGAGCCTGGCCAACAATGCCTTGTTTGGGCAATGATCTGCGTCCACAAAGTAGTAATTCCCATCTGCCTTGAAGCTCACAAACGGTCTTTGCGTGTCTGGATAACGTATGTCTGAGAATTTCAGTGTCTTTGGGGTAAATGTGGCGAGCCATGTCATCATCTCAACCTCAAAGGTGTCTGATCCTGGCTGCCACCTCAGCTTGTGCACGTAGGGGCTAACGAACCAGTGGAGAGCAGCGGTTGTGGATGCGCTGAGGAAGATCACAGTGGAGGCAACCGCACCTTTCATGATCACATTTAGGCCCGGGGAAGTCATGAAGGTGATAACTGGGCCAAGAGACACCGAGAGACAGCAAGTGGAGAGTGAGAGGAGTTTCACTTTTTTTATGGTTGATGAGATTGGGCCATAGTAAACAACCCCTCCACCATTCTCTTCTTTGATCTCTTGAGGTCCAATGCTGATCTTGTGATCATCATCATCCTCTCTAGTCTTTGCTCCAAATGATGCCCAGCTTCTCTGGTTAAGGGATGGAACCTGGAATCTGACCTTAGGGATCACTGATGATGACCATGATCCTGCTATTGACCGATGATGATATCCTGAAAAACAAAAACAAGAATTCTAATGCTTGATGAATCTGTGCCATTCCTCTAATTTTAGAATAAGACACTAGCAAAACGTGGAATTCGACTAAATAGTTAGAAATTTTGTTAAATTGAAGATCTAGGATAGATCTGATCTCGTGACCACATTTGACTTTTGAAGGATGGAACCACAGCACCGCAAGACAAGAAGATCAAAGGCATTGGACCAAGATTGTTGCCTTAAACAACATCTATTACTCCAAATGCTTCAGTGAGCTGGAAAAACGTAGCTTTCCATTTTTCATCCAGAAGAAGCTCAAGCCAATTTCAAATCCGTTAAAAGTTTATCGAACTAGGTCACACCCAGACTATATATTGCCTTAACAAAATCGAAGACTCGAAATACTTCTGTGAACTGGCAAAACCCTAACCTACCATTTCTCATTCAAATGATGCTATGGTAGACAATGCTCAAGTCAATTTCAAATTATTGGATTAGGTCAAATCAAGCTAAGTACTTTCAGGATAAAATCGAAAAGGGAAAACAGAATCAGGAGAGAGTTTTATGCATTTGGATACAAAACCCATAAAGCTGCTCTAAAGCCGCACCAATAGGTAAATTCTAATAGCCATGATCGGGATTTCTTCCCGGAAAAAAACAAAGCTTTATACTGGAGAGATAACGAACCTGTAGTGAAGGTTGAGGAAGAGAGACGCCGGGATTGAGAGCGAATCAAGTGAATCAGAGCTGATCTTCCCATCGCCGTTTATGTTGCTCACTCGATTGCACAAGTCAAGTCCCCAAATGAATATTGTAGGGTTTTAGAAATGGTTTATCTTTTCATAAATATCACCTTTAACCTTGAGCTGAATAATTTTAGTGGTCCAGTGGCGAGAGTTACTCACTGAAGGTCTTCTGTTCGATTCTTGATATTACTTTTCACTTCCACACACTTTTCATTTTCTTTTTCAACCTTCCACAGTCCACACCTTGGGCAGAAATTATATTTTCCTGGCTCAAAAGTCCAAAAGTCCAAACTTGAAAATCATAGAGAGAATGCATATGCTTTTATTTGTAGATCAAACATAGTTACTCGGAAGATATTCTAAATGTTCAAGCCAGAAAGAAAAGAGCCGTATTAGTACTCTATACATATAAGTTTATAAGAGATCCAAAATGGTGGCAAGTCCTTAGAAGACGCAACTGTTGGCAAGTCCTTAGAAGACGCAACTGTTTCCACCATAGCATCTTTGTCTATCTTGTCCAACATGGAAGTTTGATGAAGAGAGGAATACGGACATGACATTTGCAAGGTCGATCGTGGGGAGTAGTTAAAAAGTCAATGCTGTAAGAAATACAACATAACGACTTATATATATTAACCACTCACTCACTTATTAAAACTGTCTGATCTACCACGAGGTCCACGACCACTCTTCATATCTTAGACTACTGTATATGATTCTGTAATCAAACATTGAAATCATCACCCTTATCATTTCATTCATCCATGGCTCGATTCCTTCTCTTCTTCCTCATTCTACTCCCTTTTACATCTTGTTGTAGAGACGAGCAAGAAAAAGATCGAATCTTTCACCTTCCCGGTGAACCCAACGATGTCTCATTCTCTCACTTCTCCGGTTACATCACAGTCAATGAGTCAGCAGGAAGAGCACTCTTCTACTGGCTCATTGAATCACCACCGAGTCAAAACCCGGAATCGAAGCCTCTTGTCCTCTGGCTCAACGGTGGTCCTGGTTGCTCTTCTCTAGCTTTCGGTGCTGCTGAAGAAATTGGACCTTTTAGAATCAATCCTGATGGCAAAACTCTTTACCACAATCCTTACTCTTGGAACACATGTATGTATCCATCTCTTTCTCCATTTTTCTCACTATTTCTTACTTCAAAATCACTAAATTAACACTCTTTCTATTGTGGGCAGTGGCGAATTTGTTATTCCTTGAATCTCCAGCTGGTGTTGGGTTTTCGTATTCCAATACTACCTCTGATTTGTACACTGCCGGAGATAAGAGAACTGGTAAAAAGTCTTCACTTTTTGACCTCTTTCTAAATTAGATTCATCATTCATTTGATTGTTTCTGATTTAATTATTGCAGCTGAAGATGCGTATGTGTTTCTTGTGAAATGGTTTGAGAGGTTTCCTCAATACAAGCATAGAGAATTCTACATTGCTGGAGAAAGCTATGCTGGTGACTTTTATTGATTCTATTCAATTTGAAACCTTTTGCTTTTTTCAGTCTATAGCTAAGCTTCACTCTCAATTTTCTTCTTAGGTCATTATATTCCTCAGTTATCACAAATTGTATATGAGAAACGTAATCCAGCTATCAACTTCAAAGGCTTCATTGTAAGTAAAATAAAAAGCACCAAATCTATTCAAAAAACAAAACTTTTTTTGTTTTGTGTGATAAAAGTGGATTTTTTTCCTTCTAATACAGGTGGGGAATGCTGTGATTGATGACTACCATGATTACGTTGGGACTTTTGAGTATTGGTGGACTCATGGATTGATATCTGATCTCACTTACCACAACTTACGGATCACATGTGAATTTGTATCATCCGAGCACCCTACCCCTGAATGCATCAAGGCTCTTGAAGCTGCAGACTCAGAGCAAGGCAATATTGATCCCTATAGCATTTACACTCTGACTTGTAAGCAGGAGACTGCATCTTTAAAGTCCCGCTTCTCGAGGGTTCGTCATGTGAGTTTTCCATCACTGCCTATCGGTTTCCTTTAACTACTATTCCCAGCTCGAGTAATGTAGTTTTAGTCATTAAGAGGTTCCAACTTTACTAGGACATGACATGAAAATCAAATCTTTATATGCAGAATTGGCTATGTAGCTTGATTATAGCCTCTCTTATGTGCTTCCAGATACAAAATGACCAATCTATGACTCTCACAAGAACCTTGTTTCTCATTATAACAAATAGATAATGGTACATAGGTTACTCTAAGAAGGTAGAGTGGCGATTACATGATATCTAGACTGCAAATAAATTCAGATTATATCTCTCACTCTCTTTATACTTGAATCCAATTCTTTGTCTGATTTGATTTGCTTTATGGCTGCCTCTATAGGTTCAAGTTACTCAACCAAGGCATAGTTCATAGTTAATGGATTCGACAAATTTCTAATCTTGCTAAGTTCTTTTTCTTTAACTCAGCCATGGATGTGGAGAGCATATGACCCTTGCACAGAGAGATACTCGTGCTTGTATTTCAATTCTCCAGAGGTTCAAAAGGCTATGCATGCTAATATAACTGGACTTGCTTATCCATGGAAAACTTGCAGGTAATAACAACATTAATGAGTTATCAAGTTGACAAGAAAATTTTCTCTTGTTTCCATCCATGTGCAATACTGACATTGTTGTGTTGTTTAGTGACATTGTTGGAGATAAATGGGCAGATTCTCCTCGGTCAATGCTTCCAATCTACAAGGAACTCATCACCGCAGGCCTCAGGATATGGGTTTTCAGGTACATCTAATTCTCCTTTTTTATCAACTGTCTTGTATCCTTGTTTGGTATAAGATTGATAACTTGTTCCATAAATTTGGATGCAGCGGAGACACTGATTCAGTGGTTCCCATTACTGGAACACGATACTCCCTTAGAGCCCTCAAGTTAACACCACTCTCCAAATGGTACCCTTGGTACGACAATGGGCAGGTAGAAAACAACAAAAGCTTTAATTCTCTGTTTCCTTTGTTTCAGACTTCTTTCTTTAACTAATGTATAAGTGAAACAACAGGTTGGTGGGTGGAGCCAAGTTTACAAAGGGCTGACTCTGGTGACAATACATGGAGCAGGACATGAGGTACCTCTGTTCCGCCCTCGTCGAGCTTTTCTTCTTTTTCAGTCATTTCTTGACAACAAGCCATTGCCAATGTAAGTTTATGAGACCAGAGTTTCTCTGCAAATGTATAATAAATAACAAGAACCTTTTATTCACGTTCGAAACTATCAGTTCATCGGCTCTGCTAACACACAAACTTCAGCTTCTGTGTCTAATGTCTAATCCTATACAAATGCTAATAAGTTGCACTTTCATGTCTTCTTCTCTTGTTCAATGTTAATTTAAAAAGCTTTGAGTAAATTATTAATTTAATTGATCTGATATTAAAAGAAAATAATAGTGAGTGTTGTCTGTCGTTATGTATATTGCATTTTCATGTCTGCTTAAATTAAGGCTTTCTGTTGCTTTCTTGGTACACAAGAAAACGAGTATGACACGGTTTTTATTTTCTATTTAACACAACAATACGTAAACATTTAAATGCAGATGATTAATACTCGATAAATTAATACTTAATAAATTAATATGTCGATAAATCAATAATTTTTTCCGATTCCAAATTAATATTTTGACTCAAATATCATCTCTATAAATTAATTAACACGATAAATTAATAAAATTTCATAAAATATATTAGTTCCAATATTATTAAGTTATAGAGGTTTTATTGTATACGAAAGATATAAACAAAAAAGCAGGACAATAAGAACCCAAATTAAAGGTTATCGTCTACCAAGATCGGCATTAGGTGAAACTAAAGTGAAAAATAGGAATGGACAAGCCAATAAATGTCAAACAAAATCGGCTTACCAATTAAACCAACTCAATCAACTAATTATTTGTGATGAGTATTTTAAATGGTTATCATTTATAAGGACTTCCAAATTCTCACTTGTATTAAAACTTCCTCCCTGCATATACGATATATGTCTACACGTCTCCATGTGAAATACATGACTAAATTACGGAGAAAGCAACCAATATCTAGCTTTTAACTAGTCAAATCTAAATAATATAATGATATCATCAAATTATGAAAACCTCTAAATTTGAACAGAGAAGTTTACTCTTATGACAATGACTATGTAACGATAAAAATGAACAATTCCACACAAAAATGGATAAAAATGAACAAAATAGACATAAAATAATTATCAAGATGAGGTAGGCATACAAGATGCCAATGAATAAGAAACACAATTATGTGTAGAAACAAACTAGAGAAATATAAGACTAGTCAAAAATACTCGATTTGCAAGTAAGCTAATTTGACCATATGCATTTATAATCAATAGACAAAGGATATATAATATATTAAATACACCATATAACACCTAAAATGGCATAAGTTGACAACGACCCTCGTTTTTAAAAAACTGTCAATTTTTTCTATAAAATCATCAAGGTGGAAATGAGAGACTCCCAAGAAACTAAAAAAATAAAGAACAGATCTTTCTTTGATGATCAATGATGATCACAAAAAACAGAAAGTGGGGAAAACTATATCAGTGTATGGTTTTGGTATGCATGGTGATTGCATTATTAGACGTAGTGAGTAGTGATGATGATGCTAATAAAGAGCAAAAGATGAAGGACAAGATCATCTCTTTTCCAGGCCAACCTCTTAACCTCAATTTCTCTCAATTCTCTGGCTACGTCACTGTTGATTCAGCGTCTGGACGGGCACTATTTTATTGGCTAACCGAAGCCCCTAGGCCTAGCGGCACCAAACCCCTAGTCCTATGGCTCAATGGTGGTCCAGGATGTTCCTCTATTGCCTACGGTGCAGCTGAAGAGGTTGGTCCCTTTCGGGTTAATCCAGATGGAAAGACTCTTCGTCTAAATCTCTATGCTTGGAACAAAGGTACGTAGTAATATACTTTAACTTGATTTGGAGTTTTATATCAATCTTATTGGTAATCATAATTCATTCCATCAATAATGTATTCAGTGGCAAATCTGTTATTTTTGGATTCACCGGCGGGAGTTGGTTTTTCTTACACAAACACTACATCAGACGAACTGACAGTGGGAGACAAGAGGACAGGTCTTATATAATAAGATCCATATATATATATATGGACCAGTAGTTTCATGATTACAAGAACGTGTTAATTAATTACATTATTAACTAATATGATGTGGACAGGGGAGGATGCATACAGATTCTTGGTGAGATGGATGGAGAGGTTCCCTGAGTATAAGGAAAGACCTTTTTACATTGCCGGCGAGAGCTACGCTGGTAATTCCCAACTTTTAATTATTCATATTAATGGAGATGAAATTGTTATCTATTCCAATTACAGAGAATGAGAGAAATAATGGGGTTTGTAAAATATAACCAAAGAAAAATGAGAGAAACAACAACCCCATTGACTTTTCTTTTATGGCCAAATTAAAAGTCTATAATTACACTATATGAATACGAAGATTGTACCGTAATGACGTAGCAGCTGGAACTACCATATTATACCCCAAATGAGTGATATGCTTAATTAATGGTTAATAACGACTATTAATGTGATCTTAACGTATTGGGTTTTGTTTTTATTTGGTGATTAATTAACTAGGACATTATATTCCGGAGCTAGCTCAATTGATCGTTAACCGTAACAAGGGTGCCAAAAAACCCATTATCAATCTACAGGGGATTTTGGTAAGAATTTATTTTGTATACTCATTTAGTAATCAATTATTGAATACTAAAATGTATGATTAACATAAACATGAAAAAAAAAAGATGGGGAATCCTCTGGTGGATGATTACAATGACAACAAAGGGATGCGTGATTACTGGTGGAACCACGGTCTCATATCGGACGAAAGCTACATGGAACTGACCAAGTGGTGTCTCAACGACTCCATCCTTTTCCCCAAACCCAACTGCAACGCTGCCCTGAACCAAGCCTTGTCTGAGTTTGGTGACATCGATCCTTACAACATCAATAGCCCTGCATGCACCACACATTCATCTTCAAATGAGTGGATGCAAGCATGGCGATTTAGAGGGAACGATGAGTGCGTTGTTGGATACACACGCAAGTATATGAACGATCCCAATGTACACAAATCCTTCCATGCCAGCCTCAATGGCAGTACTCCTTGGACCCCTTGTAGTCGTGTGATAAGAAAAAATTGGAAAGACTCACCTAAGTCCATGCTTCCCATCCTCAAGGATCTTCTTCAAGCTCATCTCCGTATTTGGATCTTCAGGTATGGTAATTTATTATGTATATGTGTTGGTGTATGTTAAAACATTCATGAGCTTCCAACTCAAAACCAATTTACTGGCGCCCGTATCTTAGATATTATTTTAGGTTGCATGTGAAATATTTCTAACAGAAAATCTTAAAATTTGTATAGTGGGGACTCGGACGCAGTGTTGCCGCTAAGTGGGACGAGGAATTCGATAAATGCAATGAAGTTGAGGACCAGCAAAAGGTGGTATCCATGGTATCATTCACACGGTCTAGTGGGAGGTTGGAGCCAGGTTTACGAGGGTGGCTTGCTAACGTACGCGACGGTTAGAGCCGCAGGGCATGAGGTGCCATTGTCACAGCCTCGTCTCGCTCTTTTCCTCTTCACCCACTTCCTCGCCAACCACTCTCTTCCCTCCTCTTAATTTTCTTTTTCTTTCACTTTAGTGAATTTTGTAAACATCATTATCTGCTTTGTTGTATTGATTAGGTGGTATTTGTTTATGTGATTCCATTTATGTCTAGTTGTTATAACTTGTTAGAAGACAAATATAGATCTTTTTCTCATAATATTAAATTAAAGATAAAGTAGTACATAGATGGAGATGAAACTTTATTAGCTGAAAATGTTTTACGAACCCCCTTAGCTCATAAACAGATATTTAGAGTCCCCATTCCCTGCAAAACAAAAACAAAAGAAAACATAGTTATGGAAATAATTTTCTTTACAATGTTTATATACTTTTCTAACCGTAAATTTTATTGAAATTTAACAACAACAACAAAAGAGTTATCTGAATAACGTTGAATCATGTAACTAAGTATGAGAGAGATTTAAGATACATACTTAGCTTTATCACCAAACCAGTTGAAGATAGATTTGGCGGTGGAGGAGACAGAGTCGACGGCAGGAAGGGCATGGTCATTGAAGAAGCTGGTAACGTCGGCCGTGGCTGAGTCTAGCCTTTGTCCGATCGTTGGTGTTTCCTCAGCAGAAACCAATGTAGAAGCAAGCAACATCAAAGCCAACACCAAAGCCACCTTCTTCTCCATCCTGTCCGAAAACGTAGATTCTTCTCCCCTTTATTTCCTTCTAAATGTTGTTTCTTAAATAAATTACTCGAGAGAAACAAAATTTTAGAATTAACATCATCGTGAGTCCTATATATAACTAGCTCTTTCTGGCAACGTCTATATATAACTATTAGTTTCAGCCAGAGGTGATTATAATTTTGATGAATGAAGTTTATTAATTTAAAACTTAAAAAGTGGGTTGTAATCCATCATTATATCCATTGGTGAGTTAAAGTTCCGTTTTTTAGTTATAAAGCAACTCAAACTAAAAATGGACTAAACATGTCATTTTTTTTGTGGTTAACAAACTACATGTAATTTAGTAAAATCGTAAGCTCTAAAGTTCTATTTTTTGGGCTTCATTTTATAAGAAACCTATATAAGATTTGCGAAAAGCTCGGTTCCAGCTGAAAGATTATAGTTTTGAACAATCTATTTCATCTCATTTCACATTAGCTCAGCTAGATAATATTTGAATATAGACTCATGATTAAACTAAAGTTTTGATAATTATAGTGCAGATGAGATAATGACAGTAGTAATTGAGGATGTTATACACAATGAGAGAGAGAACACACTCCACAACATTAAACACACCAAACGTGGTTGGTCCAAGACCAGTACTGGTCCTTCACCACCGTGAGCTTTGCCGAACTTTACTTCCACCATACAAACGAAAGAGACCAAAAGCCGAAATGCAAGAGACCAAAACCATTCCAATGCTAGCAAGCAATGCCGTCGCAATTCCTTGACCCACTTGGTTACAGAATTTCTCATACATACTGCATATCTGCATCCACTGGAGCTCTGGCTCACCCAACTTTGCAAAGGCTGCAGATTGCGCCGCTGCTGCAATCCCGGCCACACACAAGTACGCTATCGCCTGCTTATACATATACATAACAAGGTCAATGACAATGCCACTTATATACAAACCATGTGAACTAAAAGATGTTGTCTTTTCTCTAAAGTACAAAGACCATGTCAATTTCATTAAGCAGGATCATCAGAGATTATCACCATTCTTGATCCACTATGACATTAACAAAAGATTCCAACCTAAATCCGGTTAACTCTTCTATCCAACCAAACAAATGAAACTCATACAAATTCACAACAAACTTTCAAGACTTGATAGTTGACTGGACCAAGCAAGAACAGAGAAAGCTTAATTAAGTAAAAACAGAACACCTGATCACCGGAGAAAATGGCCCAAGCCAGAGGCTTACTAAACAAAACGCTTCCTTTCATCATGCCCACAACGCAATGAACCGCTTGCACCAAAGAATAAGCCGCGGCTATGCCATTGACGACCACCACAAACCTGAGAGCTCAGAGAGAAAACAAAAATGCAGCTAAAGTTGCGAAATTTACACAAATTAGGAAGCGATAAAATCGAGGCTTAGTTCATGAGCTTACACAAGCGCCTTCATGTCGGTGAATTTAGCTTTCTTCTGGATCGTGAAAATCTCTCTCACTTGGACATCTGTAGCAATGAGAATGGCGGCGACGAGAGCGAGGACACACACAAAACACCTCAGAATCAATTCCGTCACTCTAACTTTCCGATCAATCACCTTCGTTTTGCTATTCCCGGCGATGACGATGGCGGGACTGACTCCGACTCCCAAATAATTCATCTTTTTTCTCCCTAATTTTGAGTTTTAATTTACAAAAAGAAGGAAACTTTGGTGAGAGAATTCAGAGAGCTTCTAGTGTAGTGTAGATGAAAACAATGATTTTGTTGTTGTTGGTTGCTCTGTTGCTTAAATTGCTTTTAGAGTTTTGTAACGCTACAGCTCCGTGTAAAGCAACGAGTGGCTTAAATACAGAAACCATTAATTACATTAGTTGACACTTACAGAGACTATTTATTTAAAGCGTTAAAGATGTAGAGATTTTTATTTGTTTTTTTTTAATAAAGCTTTAATAGACTGTAGAGTTGAAATCATTTACCTACAGATGATTTACTGGTACCCCGTGACTATCCCTAATCCCTATCGCTAAACACTATAGTGTGTTAATCATTTGCAATTTGCATATTTCAATCTCAAGTAAATGGAGTCTATAAAAAATGTGAAAGGTTTTGGAGTTTGACAATGGATGAGAAATAAAAAAAGATAAAACAAATGTTTCAAAAGGTGCCAGGTGGCGTGGACAAATGATGTTCGTGAACTCTCACGGAACCAAGATCGTTGCCCATCCCTACGCGTATTTTTAAGATATTAAATTAAGATTTGGGATATGAAAGAAAAATAAAATAAGAGGAGAAACATCAACGAAATGGTCGGTTTTAGAGCATTTAAGGGCATACAATTATTAATGTAACATGGAGACGGAGAAATGAAAGTGAGACATGAGAGTGAGTTAATTATGAATATTCCTCTACACACACACTCTTTAATAATGAAATACAAATACCATTGGCGTTTTTTTTTTCTAGAGATTTCAAACAGCTGTTTAGAATAACTTTTGGAATCAAGGATTAGCTTATCCTTACCAAAAAAAGCCTTGTAGAGTAAAGATGATGTGTCTAGCTAACATAGATTTTGGATTTTAACCCACTAAATGATGATGATGACTTTTTTTTGTTGTTGTGCACATAAATTACCATTATTTAGTTATGTTTAAACAATTTTCATATGTAGTCTTGAGGAAATTAGTAATTTAGAAACTGTACAAAACAACGCAAAATGAAAAAAATATAAAAAGAATTTAGAAAAGGGCTGTGTTGTGACTTGAGACAGATATATCCAGTTGTGGGGTTGGTGGATTATAGAAGCGGCGTGGTGCATGGGGTTGGTTAAAAGTAATTTCTTGTGTAATCATGTTATTTTTTTTTTCTGGGGCCATCGTAGCCCTTACTAATGGTGACAACTATGACTTCTTAAACACTAGATCATTATCACTATTAGTTTTAGATCATCAAAGATGTAACAAATTTATACGCGTCCGAACAACCACACTAGTATGGTTCTCAAGAGATATTAGCTTAAATTCAATGAGGCTTCTTGTGCTCTCTCTTTTTCATTCTTTTGTAATTAGGTGTAGCTTAAAAAAAACAAAAAAAAAAAACTCTTTTGCCGGATGACTAAAACAAACAAAATTGAAACAGGGGCGCCACATCAAAACTAACAACATGTTGAAATCATGCCCGTCTCACATTTATCATGAATCGTGATCTAATTTAATAACAAAAACATTTTTTATTATATGGGGCCTAAAGTATGAAATAAGTTGTATTTAAAGTGTTTGGACCATTTGTTAAAACACTCTTGGCCCATGCCTAGAACAAGACGTGGCTGAAAATATAATCTGAGATTTATCACACATTTTATAAGCACAGGGTGAACTACACGAAACACACACAAGACCGACATGATGGGACTAACTAATCTCATACGTGCGAGTGCGACCTTCCTAACTCGCAAAGAACAATTACATGGCGCCCACCATTAGTAAACGGAACCGTTTAAAATCAAATTGTTGATATTAGACTATTAGTTACACTTTAGAGCTGGCGACAAGGAAAGAAACAAAAAAATAAAACACATTACGGCTTGTTCAGTGTGAGTCATCAGTTGGCCCAACATAAAATATTTTGATGTGTCACTCGTAATTCAATGAAATATAAAAAGAAAAACTATTGGGCTACAGTTGGGCTCTCTTGCATCCAAATGTCGCTTTTAATAAACAGAAGGCCCATAATGTTAAGGCGGTGTGGTTCTCTAGGGCTTCCGTGATACCCTAATATCTCTTTGTATATAAACACATAACGCACCTTCTTGCTTCTCAACTCTTCTTCTTCCTCCTTAAGTATCTTCTCTTAGTTTATCTTTCTTTGTAACTTCCTAGTGTTATTGTGTTTGGGTTTAGTTAGATTACATAGTGACGTGATTTCTCTCCAAGAAATCTAATACAAAAGATGGAGCAATCTGAAAATTGTGATTGCATAATCCAATAGTATACGTCACAGAGCAAAGAGTAAGCTCGGAGATGTTGATGGAGCCTTAGGGCTTCTCCGTCTTTGGTACCGCTGAAAGGGTGTCATATTCCATTGCCTTGCGGAGCGGCGTCGCTGCATTTACCGTTTGGGACCGGCCATGAGACCTATATTCCTGTTTTTTTCCTTGTAAAGTTTTGATTTTTTCAATTAGGATAATTAGGTTTTAGTATAGCCGATGAGGAAATCAGATATTTAAAGAACACCATCTTTCGGGACTGATTGACTTCTTTGAAGTCTTGCTGAAACTTCTGCAATTCTGAGGCTTCTAATTATGTTTTGATTACTTTTGTTTAATTAGACTAGAGGCAGTGATGATTGAGAATGTCATGCACCACTCTGATATTTGTGCTGATAACCATCTCTAACCCATATTGATCTGAGCCTTTTTTGTGATTTTTTAGTTAGAATGAAAAGGGTATAATAGCCAAATGATGGTCATTGTAATGACTTGACCTTGATGCGGACTGTATAGCTTTATTGCTTTTGATGATAACTTTTGGTTGCTGATGGTTATTACCCTTTTGCATCTTTGATATTTTTTATTTGCATATTACTCAATTTTGATTAATGTGATACTATTTGTGAATTGTGAGTAAGGTATATGGTTGGCAATTGTGTGTAGGAGGCTATTTGGTCGGATTTTTTCTGATTCTTTAATTTGAGAGATGGGAATCTTTTGTTGCGCGGAGATTTTGAAGATTCTGTCTGAACGTATGAAGTGAGGAGTTACGACACTTAGCATTGCGATGTTCTTTTGCAGTCCCAGAACTTGTAATATAGCAAAAGATAATTTTTCGTTTAGAGTAGTGTATCAGTTTGATATATTTATAAAGGATCCGTCTCTTTCAGCAAAATTATTAATTTACGAATGGCAATAGTAATAAGATTAATGTTGAATGTACTTTGAATGGTCTAAATTGTACCAATCCCTTTTTCAATCAATTTAATCTTGAATAGCTTAATCATTGGAAAAGTAAGATAATTTGTCGCTATTATTTCCCTTCCATTTTAATAATCAGGGAAATAAAGTTAACAGAGATACGGGATATGGTTACAGTTCTAAAATTCAGAAAAGTTGTTTATGTTTTCAAATTTCAATTAAGGAGTAAGGGAACCATGTGTAATGAGATCACTTCAAAGTTTCAAAAATCCTGTCTAAGTATTCGAACGTATGATCTAAAAGCATTGATGCGGTTTCTTTGCCTAGCAAGCCAAACATTTGAGCTTCAAATTTGAATTGCGTGGAACAAAACACAGAAAGTAAAAGAGATCCTCTTGAACTTGTTAAGACTTGAAATGTGTTTACATGAGTTTCACAACTCCAAACAATCGTCGTCTTCTGATGTCTGAGCAGACACTTAAACAGAGCATGTGATCAGCAGTTTCCTACTTGGATCGGCATCTACAACTCTTAGTATCAGAATTTAGACATTTACTCTATAATCTTAAATATACTACCTTCAAACATTTAAAAAAGTGGAGGTAAGGTGGACGTTTAGTAATTGGGATCAACCTGAGAAATTCTGTTATAAGAATGTACGTTCCCAATAGAACCAAAATTTATTTAACTCGGTTTAGTCGGGTCAGCTGCTCAAAATCAGAATCAATTTGGATGATAACAAAATTTAGTCCGGGTTTGTATGGTTTTTTTTTTTTTGACCAGTATTATTGAGATAAAATGCTATAATTTTAAAATTATGCCACCAATGGGATTGCAGCATTAATATATTTCCCTAATTGGACCTTCACCTTTGAGTCGGTTATTTCTTCCTAATACGGTTGTGATTCTCTAGGGTTTCCGATGCCCTAATGTATCTCTTGTTTATGTTATATATACAAACCACGCCCGCCTCTTTCCTTCACATCTTTCCCTCCTCTGTTCTCACGATTCCTTGACAAGTATTCATTATTCTTTTGTGTGTTTGTACTTTTGTTGTTTTGATTGGGTTTGATTCAGTTAGTGACGTGATTTCTCTCCAAGAAATCTAATACTAAAATATGGAGCAATCTGAAATATTGTGGTTGCATAATCCACTAGTATACGTCACAAAGCAAAGGGTTAGCCTAAAGATGTTGATGGAGCCTTAGGGCTTCTCCGTCGTTGGTATCGCCGAAAAGGTCTCATATTCCATTGCCTTGCGGAGCGGCGTCGCTGCTGTTACCGTTTGGGACCGGCCATGAGACCTATATTCCTTTTTTATCTTCTGAAGTTTTGTTTTTTTTTTCGATTTTCAGGTTGGTTAATTAGGTTTCTTTATTATGGCCTATGAGGAAATCAGATATTAAAAGAACACCATCTTTCGGGACTGATTGGCTTCTTTGAAGTCTTGCTGATACTTGTGCAATTCTGAGGCTTCTGATTATGTTTTTGATTACAAGTAGAGGCAGTGATGATTGAGATTGTCATGCACCACTCTGATCTTGTGTTGATAACCATTTCTAACCCATATTTTATCTGAGCCTTTGTGAGTTAATTTGTATTCTTTTCTTGTGAGAAAAAGGTATGGTAATGACCTCGATGCGGACAGTATAGCTTTATTGCTTATGAGTATGACTTTTTGTTAGTAATGGTTACAATTTGTGTCATTGTTGTCTTTACCTTTATGTGAAAGGTTATTAGTGCAATTGATCAATGGGAATTCCGTTAAGAAATTTTATTTTTTGATTGAAGCTATTGGGTCTTGACTTGGAGCTTATACCGAACGGTGAGAGGTTATCTCATATGTTGACTGTTCGATTGGTCGAAGATTCTGAAGATCCAGTTCGATTGTCATATATCGAAGGTTTTAATCGCTTCACCTACAATTTTTTGCGTTGTGGAGATGTTTTTGAAGTGGCATATCATTTATGAATAATCTTCACTTGATCTTACAGTTCTATAAGATCTTGTACGTTTTTAAAATCCTCAATTCTTGTTATATACATGAGATCTTGGCTTATTTTGCAAAATTCCTACGTGTATCTTGGCTTGTTAAATTCTGCCCCCAAAATCTTACAGTAATAGCTCTTTTTATCCCAAGGGGTTGCTATTATATGTATCAATTCATCTTTATCAAAAATCTCGTTTTGAGTATTACGCATAGGCCCATTATCAGAAATGTCCAACTAATCATGTTTTTTAGTCGGTAGATGATCATATTCTGGGATCTTCAGACAGAGATATTCTATTTATTTATGCCTCTTCATTTAAAATGGAGACAAGTATAGGGAAATCAACATCATGTACATAACCAATTTAGTGTAGCAAAAGAGATATATTTATCAAACAAAAAAAAAGCAATAGAGATATATAGGTACCTGAAGGGTTTAGTACTCATGTGAAGAGCAGAAATCTGTACAAGGTGTTTAAGATTTTAGGCTGTCCGAACAACAATATATTCAACGCATGTCTTGATGACCCTAGTTTATGTTTTTTTTTGGTATTCGCAGAATTTTGTAACTTATAAGTTTTAAACCATATTTAGAAGAACACAAATCAATTTGAATAGTTGTATTTTAACAGTTTCTTTCTACTAAATTATAGATTTAGGAATATGGAGTTGAATGATCAAGGCGAGCTACGAGGAATAAAAGAAAGCTAGAAAGAAAGACGTTTTCTAAAGTGAAGAGACTACTTACCTTCGTTTGATGCATCTGTTTGATATTATAAAATTAAAAATTTAGTTGACGGCTATACGATTTGGAATTAGTCATACTTCAATACAGATCACGTATGCATATATAAGCAAAAGAAATTCGACTAAAAATGTCGTTCATGTCTGACCCTTTTTTTTTTTTTTTGGAGCAACCAGGTTACGTTCCAAAAATAGTAGGGTAACAGTTTTACAAACAAGGACTTAGTGATAAAGTTTTGACACATTGACTCATGACAAATTTTACCAGTCAACAGACAGTTATTGTACAAACTGTCACTCAAAGTTAATCTTTAATAACTGAAGATAGAACCTGATTTGTTGTCTTCAATCTCCTTTTTTTTTCCTATTCTTGGCTTTTTTTTCTTTTCAAACCATCATTCTCCTATAAATATATTCACTTTTCAATACGCTTAACCTCATTCTTCAGAACATCTTTCTCAACTAAACATTCATTGATCATTTATTTAGCAATCGGTGCAAGGTTTTGAGAAAACATAATTGTAGCTTTTATTACTCAGGTATGTTTTTTTTTTCTTTTTTTGTAGAGATGGACATGTTTGTTAGTAATAGTTTTGATGATATTATGCGTCTTACTAAGTTGACTGTGGCAGATTTAAAGATGGTAGAAGAACGAATATCCAAAACAGAGGAGATAGATTTCTTAGAGGTGTGGAGCACGATATGGGAAACACCTTACATTTTGCGGCTGGCTCTCTCGGCCGGTATTGGAGGTCTTCTCTTCGGTTACGATACAGGAGTCATCTCGGGGGCTCTTCTCTACATCAAAGAGGACTACAGTCACGTAGACAAAAAGACATGGCTCCAGGAGATCATTGTGAGCATGACTATGGCTGGAGCCATTGTTGGAGCAGCTATAGGAGGATGGTATAACGACAAATTCGGTAGGAGGATATCGATTCTCATAGCGGACGTACTTTTCTTAGTTGGTGCCGTGGTGATGGCCATTGCTCCTGCGCCGTGGGTCATCATCATCGGTAGACTCTTGGTTGGGTTTGGGGTTGGTATGGCTTCCATTACCTCACCACTTTACATATCAGAGATGTCACCAGCAAGAATCAGAGGTGCGTTGGTCAGTACCAACAGTCTTCTCATCACCGGCGGACAGTTTCTTTCTTATCTCATCAACCTCGCCTTCGTCCATGTAACCAACCAAACCCAACTCTTATAACAAATATGTATTTTTCTAAAACTTAAAAACTTACCGATCATTCATACAGACACCGGGTACATGGAGGTGGATGCTGGGAATCTCGGCGGTTCCAGCAGTAATTCAGTTCTGCCTCATGCTATCTTTGCCTGAATCTCCACGATGGCTATACAGAAATGAGAGGAAAGCAGAGTCAAGAGACATCCTCGAGAGAATATATCCGGCAGAGAAAGTTGAAGCTGAGATAGCCGCACTTAAGGAGTCTGTCTTGGCAGAGACAGCTGACGAAGATATTATCGGCCACACTTACTCAGCTAAACTCAGAGGTGCTCTTGCAAACCCAATTGTCCGTCAAGGGCTGGCCGCAGGTATCACCGTCCAGGTCGCCCAACAGTTTGTGGGAATCAACACAGTCATGTACTACAGTCCCACTATTCTGCAGTTTGCAGGTTACGCGTCTAACAAGACAGCCATGGCTCTTGCTCTCATAACTTCTGGTCTCAATGCGGTTGGGTCCGTAGTGAGCATGATGTTCGTGGACCGTTACGGTCGACGCAGACTTATGATCATCTCCATGTTCGGGATCATAACTTGTCTTATCATTTTGGCTGCTGTCTTCTCTGAAGCCTCAAGACAATCTCCCAAGATCAATAGGAGGGACTCAACAAGGTTCGCTCTGAATGCTACTTGTCCAGCGTTTGCTCCCTTCACAGCCTCCCATGCTCCTCCCTCAAACTGGAACTGTATGAAGTGTCTTAGATCAGACTGCGGATTCTGCTCCAGTGCAGCAGATGAGGTAATAAATAAAGTCTCTTTTACTTGAAACACACACAAAGAGAGTTCTAGTTAATTATTTGAATCAAGATTCATGTTGGGGTGTCATTTGTGTTTTGTTTACAGTACGGACCTGGAGCATGCATTGTTCAGTCAGCTGATATGAAGGCATTGTGCCACTCTAAAGGACGAACCTACTTCAAAGACGGATGCCCCAGCGAGGTCGGGTACTTAGCCATCGTCTTTCTTGGTCTCTACATCATTGTGTACGCGCCTGGTATGGGAACAGGCCCATGGATTGTCAACTCTGAGATCTATCCTCTTCGATACAGAGGGATTGCGGGGGGAATCGCAGCAGTCTTAAACTGGACATCGAATCTAATAGTGAGTGAGACGTTTCTGACACTAACGCAAGCAGTCGGGTCATCAGGAACATTCCTTCTCTTTGCGGGGTCTTCGACAATCGGGCTCTTCTTCATCTGGCTGCTTGTACCTGAGACTAAAGGGCTTCAGTTTGAAGAAGTGGAGAAGTTGCTAGAAGGAGGGTTTAGGCCATGTTTGTTGCGACCGAGGACGGAGGTCAAGCAAGAGGAAACGCCTTAGCATCCTATTCTGGCTGCAAAAGCCAAACAACAAGACAACAAATTTTTTCATATTCTTTTAAGTGTGCTCTTTACAGCTGAGACTCGAAACGATCTAATCACAGACAGACACGCATATGGTTAAAAGATCCGAAAATGGCCGCAATCCCCAAACTAATAGATATAGATGATATTATCAATTTATCAACCTTTCTTCTTTCACAAGCCTTAATTATCATACTAACACTGGCGAACTCTACCCTTTTCTTTTTTTTTTTGTATTTTATTTAAAAATTCATGTTTTCTTAACAAGAAACAAAGATAGTGTAAAACTTGAGCTAAGCTCTATTTGATTTGAGATACGAAAACTAATGGGAAATATATTTTTTAATCAATGAAGAAAGAAAACAAGGGAAGCTGTATGTTGTTTCGGCTAATGTTAGCTTTATCTCGTTTAGTACCAGCCTGTTCAAATCCTCACATGAGTGGTAAAACTTGTTAGTAATAGTACTCATATGGATTGATGAAATATGAGTTGAGACAATTGATACTACATCAGTGATCACTGATCAGATAGAGAGACACACACAGTAGAGAATCTGAGAATAACATTGGTTCGCTTAATGAAATTGACAGCAAAATGCAATCATAAAATGGAATGGGAAAGATTTTGATTAAACACCAAATTCACCTAAAACAACAATCAAATGAGCCAAACAAATAACGGGCCCTCCCGAAGATCAAATAAAAGGAGAGGGAGAGAAAGAGACCTGTCCAAGAATTGATCGAGAATTTTCCTTCACCAAAAAATGATAAAGTGAGAATAATTTATGCTGGGGTAATTTCTGAATTCTGACAAAGTATAAAATGCAATTCAAAGGTAATAAAAGGACTCTTTAGTTAATTATATTTTATTTATAATCCCCAAAAAGAGTAAAAACGGCGTCGTATGACATGTTCTAAGTAAAGTAAAAAACCCTGCGAATTCGTCTTTCTTTCATTTGTTGACCTGAAACTTCCGGAGAAGAAAGAGTTGCAGACACAGAGAGAGAGATCGAGGATGGGGATAATCAAGAGCTGCTTCTCGTTTATGATGGGATCAGCCTTCGGAGTTTACTTGGCACAGAACTACAACGTCCCCAATATTCGTAAGCTCACCAACACAGGTCTCGTCGTCGCCAAGCACGTCGAGGAGAACTATCGCAAGCCCAAAAAAGACGATCCCCAATGATTTCGTATTTCCCCCAATCTCTATTTCGTTATTCTTCTAATTTTAGACTTGTTAGGGTTTCTCATGTCTTTTTTTGGTTTGGGAATTGAAGAATAATAATGAATCGTGTAATCATTCTTTTGCAAATTGAATTTTGTGGTTTCGTATTGATCGGAAACTTCAACTATGAGCTCTGATTAGAAATAGTATGTCTCTGTAAACTAATTAGTTTCAATTGTTGTTTGGATCTAATCATTTGTGTCAATGGTCTGCAATGTTAAGGTGAAGTGAAGAAAGAAGAATGGTGGTGCATGGCTCTCCCTCAACATATTATCATCGAGTATTGGTTCTGCCAGATGTTGCAGAGATTTGATTTCTATAGCAAGTTTGATTAATTAACAATGTTATTAGATCACTGGCAATAGTCTAAACTGACTAAAACACAGCATTTTAAGCAGTCATTGTACATCTAGTTGCCTTATTGCTGATTAAAGATGCTACTTTTCTTCTTTCGTTTGCTTAGAGATTTATGGATTTTGATTTCGTAATCCGGTTATATATAACGAATTTTCGTATTTGTATCCCAAATTTTCTATAGAAATGTGACTGAAACTTGCTTTGTTCATTACAATCTCTCATAATATATTTCTTAGAGAAACTACATGTTCATCTAGAGGGTTTGGCATTCAAACATTGATGAATGTAACACCAGAAATAAAGCTAGGGATAAAATGCGACCCGCATGGTCAGTTCAATGGTGGCTTTAACATGTTTTGACTTTTTCTCTGTTCTTACCAATTAACATTATCCTCAAACTCGATTCTAACTCTAATTTTCTAATACTCGCATCATGTGACTCGGTCAATCTCCTCATTTGCATGTGATAATCTTTTTTCTTTTTAATCTTACTTTTCTTCCGTTAGTTATTATTATTTTTAAATCGTTTTACCTTATGTGAATGTTATATAAGCAAATCGTTATTAATCCTACTTGCTACTAGTTTAGAACATCCTTTTGTTTGTTTAGTCCATGGTTTTTTTTTAAAGTTTATTGCATGTTATATACAGCTTGTGGATGAAACGTGCAAGGATGGGAAATCTCAATAAAATAGTCTATAACAATCGCATACATACAAAGACATACATTCCCTTCTTCAATTATCAAATTCAAAGCCTCCCTTAACCCAAAATAAAATAAAATAAAAGACCTCTTCTTACCAAAGTAATATATACATACATTTGCACCAAGCTGGGCCTGGCCTTGCCGTCTGACGGAAATGACGGAGCCGATGATGCGGCGGCGCACCCTCATGCTCCGCGAGCAACTCTCACTTCCATCGGTACGTTGTATATACATACTTATACTTCTCTTAAATCTTTGTTTTTAGTTATATATCAATCATTTCATTCATCTTTAATCTCTTCTTTCCAATTTCATAGTTCTCTTCCTTTCTTTTCTTTTTAATTTGAAAGATGTGATCTATAAAAGAAATCTTTTGGTTGTGTGAGTCTCTGTAAATTGTGTTTGAGTGTAATCATTGTTGTTTTCCAATCATCCATCAGTGCCAACTTAAATACAAACCAATTTTATTTTCGTTTCTTGATAAAGAAATGCAAACAGAGTTCCACATACTCATCATATACATTTCTCAAACAGACTTTTGATTATACGCTCTCTATTATTTCACAATAAATATGGTTTTAAGCTAATTTTTTGTTTTAAAAGATTGTCATTTTTTTTTGATAAAAAGGTCCTTTTATATTTTTAATGGAGTTCTGTATATAAAAGAATATCTAACTAATTGTACCTTAAACTAATTAAAAATGTAGAAAAGAATTAAATTCTAAGAGTCAACTTGTTTTTTCTCCGGGAAGTATATTTTAAAAAAAATCGAGTGTAAAGTACTAAAACAACAATTTTATCGAATCGGATGATAAGAAAAATATTAACATGGAGGCCAAAATCAGTTTCAAGTTATAGAGATAAACGCAGAAGTGGGATGTGTCTGTTGTCAAGACAGAGTCTCTAAGATTGTCTCCAAGATGACCGGTGAGCTCTCTACGTACCATCAAAGATGTTTTCATTAAATAATGTGTTTGTTTTAACTTTTAACCATGAATTAATTAATGTGTGTGTTTAAACACACAAGCAACTTGCTATTTTAAATATTTATGAATTGTGCTTCATTCTAATTTCGTGGCTGCTACCTACCGTTTACCATCTTCCTTATTCGTCCCTAAGAACTAAGAACGCCATCCACGATCTTTTGTTTAATCCTTATCTATCAATATTGATTTTCTAGTATTAAATTCATTGTTTAAAAAAAAAATAATGATGTATGTATTTGACCAAAAAAAGGGGATTTGACAGGAATTGAAGAATACGTGGTTGATTTGAAGAAGAAGCTGGTCATGGCACGAGGCGACTTTAGGCCACGTTTGGTTTCTCATCAACAAGTGAAAAACGTTGTCCCTCTAACTCCGTCTCAAAACGCTAAACGCCTTTTTCGACCTCTAAATCTCTTCCTTCGCTCACTATTCTCCCTTTGTTTATGTCCTCCTACATTATAAATTCCCACGTCAAAACGTCAAAACGCTAGTAAATAGTGGTAAAGTAACTAATCTCCAGGGTGATTTTTGTGGTACATATCGTAAATTCACGTGACCAATTCTTTTTGGGGTTATATTCATGTCTTTTCTCTTAAAATTTTTATCATGTTGCAAATATTCTTGTTTTTTTTTTTTTAGTTATTACTATGTGATACGTTGTAAATTGTATGTAATTAAGGAATTGTGACATGCATATTGTTTATGATTTCAGTTGATTCTGCATAGTAGAAAGACGAAACACAAAACAATCAAAGAGAAAATGCCATACCTCTGTACCTCATCTTGTTACTCTATTCGAAAACAAAATATCAAACTTTATTCTTTAAGTAAAACTTGCTTCCATCAATAGAATCTTAAATTCAAATTTTTATTCATAAGCATCCGTAAAAATAAAATATTTGACAGCAAATTATACGTATATGAAAATCCATATCTAAATAACAACCACACGATTACCCAAAATTTATAGCAAACAAGAATGCTTAGTTTATTATGAATGTAAAATTGGGCGTTGTTGAGGTTAGATAAGAAGCATTACAAATCCCCAAAGAAGCCATTTTCCAAACTAATTAAAACAACAAAGTGAAGAGTACCTTATCATACTCACTGGCCTTCTTGTGGTATAATCAGCTCTTCATAGTCACCAACTGTTACCTCAAATGTATAAGAATTGTAAGTATAGGCAACGTATAACTGCTTAGTTTCGCCGGGACAGGGATCGCAAAAGCCCATGATCCCTGATTTCTTCACTCCCTCATGGAGCTTGAGCTGCCCTGAGTCACTCACAAGGAAGTTCATGGGCACTGTCACGTCAATCACTCCCGAATCCACTCCTTCTACTTCGGCTCTTCTCTCTATTGCTTTTGCATCACCATACAATGCTTTCGTTACTATGAGCCCACCTATTTCAACTTGCCGGTTTCTCTTCCTTGTGGCTACGTTTTGAAGTAATTGCTGAGCTTTCTCAGCCGCGGTTCTTGCTTCCCCAACCTAAAACCCACAGATTTTAAAAATAATTTCAGAATAAGATAGTCTGCAAAAAATTAACAAGGAATCTCGCTTGGCTCGTAAGTAATTATCACCTGGCCCCAAGTTTTCTCCATATTCTCTAAGGCCTTTCGTTTTTCTCTTTTACGCAAATATGGCTTCACCACAAATTTCTGTGTGGAACAATTAAAATGTTTTATGAGGCAAACACCTTGAGAGTAAAAGTAGATGATATTTATAGGGTCCAATCACTCACCTTTAACAAAAAGTAAAGAGATGTTGGAACAATGAATGCTCCAGTTGCAAATAATGGAGCTAAATGTGAGGAGAGCAGAATCTGCACGTTTTAAAGATAACCATCATGGATAATGTTAAGGCCTCAAAAGTGAAAGACTTCCTCAGAGTAACATAGATGTTAGTTTTTTTCCAGAATTGAGTCGGGTAAGGGTTTGGGAGAATTAAGAATGATGCTCTAATCCGTCCCTAGTATTTTTGGATTGTTCTTTGGTTCAGTTGATTTGTGGTTATTTCTTATAATCTAACTCCAGAGATTGAAACAAAATCATTTCTTTTCTTATCAGAGTAACATCACAGATGACACCACAAGAAAAGAAAAGGAAGAAATTAACACTCACGGGAACAATCAGCTTTTGGCCACCACGGTGTAGCTCTAGTTTCCAAAAAATACCCTACAACAAAGTAAAAGAGTACCAGTAATAAGCAGACTGCATAATAGCTAAGATGGCTCTAACAGTTTTAAAGAATAGAGTTTACCTTGATTCCTATTGTATACATCATTCTTACGGTACTGAACTCAGAAATCTTCCTTCCGCCACCGACCTCAATCTCAAGAGCATTGCTGAAAAAGTTATAAGATTTATCCAAAGTCAAATGAGAACATACGCGCCAGAAATGTGAAGCCATTTTTAAAAGGATTTCCATCTTCTCGCACATTTTACATTAAGGTTGCTCAGGATTATCTGTCAATAAAACATACCTTCCAATTCTACCTACAATGCGACCGTGAGATTTGGATGAAAGTTTACGAGTATAACGCGCTGATGCTCCGAGTCCACCAGATTCAATCTAGTAATAGCAAGATCATAACTAAAGAAAGTAGGAAAGATGGTCGAGGTGGATCAGTCGAAATGCAAGTTGGCAGTCAGCTTACCGTAAAGTCTCCAGTAGCAGAGACATTCTCGTCTCTCTTTTTCCATCCAACTGTAATTGCTGATTCCATACCCAATGCCAGTTCAATCTAGGTGAAAAAAAACTATTTGAAAATCGAGAACATTGCTTCATCGCCTTCTCAGAAGGTCAAATCAATACCATAACAGAGAGAACATACATTTCCGCTTGAAGTTTCTGAAAGCTGCCGAGTCCAAGTGTTGGTAAGATTAATGGAACCATTAGTCAAAGACTTCGAAATATTGATAGTGGCAGTTGAATGTATAGATAACTGACTGCCCCAACAAGAAGCCCATAGAGTCATATATACCGAAACCGTTAAAGATACCAAGAAATAAATTCACTGAAAAACTCAAGAGCCTACCGTGTTGTCTGCATTCCGATAAGCGACTGCAAACCCGTTGAAGCGACAAACTCTATGGATGACACTGGAGAAAGCTGACGTCTTAGAATGGCAGTAGCAATTCCACCACCAGACTTTTCATTGGCCGCCAAATTCCCACCAATGGCAATAGCATCATCTTTTGACAACTGAGACTGCACTTGACTAGCCATAACCATTCTGACAGTGACAGATGGAAGCACAAAAGAAAAGAAAAGGAATCAAAAACCAAAATTACTTCAAATGAATGAAACAAAGTAATTGTCAAAAAGAAATTCTCAAGGGTCAAGGTAAGAGTTAAGCAAACAAGATAATGGATACACACAGCTACAGAAGAAGATCATCTATAAGCTAAGTTGCAGGCTAGTAAGTGTCTACAAGGTCAAGTTGACATAAAAATTGGAAAGAAGAACAAAAAATAAGTACCCTCTCATGATGCCATCACCGCCTAAAAAATCCGGCAGAGACAGATTGAAGAGAATTGAACCAGTGGGTAGAAAATGTGCCATCTTCTTAGCTTCTTCGTTTCTCCTCTTAATTCTTTCAAGCTCCTCTTTGATCTCGTCAGGCTTACTCAGCCTAGGACCAAGCTCTAATCCTGAAGTCAAGCCTTCCATGCCATATAAATCATAAATTAGCCTCTTAGTCTCATCTGACAATATCTCATACGCTTCACATATGCGTTGGAAGTTCTCAGTAGCCAACTCCTTCATCTAACAACAAATTTTGAAATCAGCCCACTTAATAAAGCTAATTCTTTTATGTAAATTAGCCAAATTGATACCAAACAAGAAGATGAAAAACGAATTAAAAACAATGAGCAGATCGATTCGAGCAAACCTGAGGAGATTGTATCTTGTCGGGGTGATAAACTTGAGCCCATTGACGATAAGATTTCCTGATTTCTTCGTCGGAAGCTTCCGGAGACAAATTCAGCAGGGCGTAGAGTTCTCTGTTGGGCGGACCGGTCGGTGTTGCTTCCTCACCCATCATTGCGTGAAATTAATCGATTCGGTGATTGAATCTTGATAGGGAGAGTCAAAAGGAAGAGATAAGAAAGAGATAACTCCGGTGCCGGAGGGTTTTAGGGGTTTTGCGGCGGATGAGGTTTTGACACCGCTGCTCTCGGCTTTAGCTCACTTTGACGCTTTGACCCTTCCTTGATTCCCAAGTCCATTTTCTTTTTCATTTTTCATCCCCAATATCTTCGTATAATTCTAATTTTGACATCTTATTTGATAAATTGTTCAATTCTGCCCCTTTTTTTTTTTTTGAGGCCATATGTTAATAATGGGCCTTGAAATGTTCAGGAGGCCTCAGCTACAAACCCACAAAACAAAAGATTTCTAGAGAAATAAACAAGACAGAATAAGGAAAGTTTAATTCCACACAAGATTGAAGAGAAGCTCCTAGCTATAATTTCTCTAATCAAGCTTACTGTTAGTTGGTATTACCTGAATAATTAATCAATTTGGCAATTAAATTTTCTTCACGTTTAAGGGTTTTGACGGTTGATGGATATGGTTCCATGATTTGGTTGGTATGAGTTATTTTTCTTTTCTTTTTGCACGATTGTAAGAGTTATTAGTAGCCATATGAAAATTTTGTTTAACATGAGTTTATTATTAAAAACTTGGAACCGGAGGTACTCCGGTTTTTCATTACCACAAGATTGGCCCATATGTACTCATTGTAGCAACATTTCGATAATTAATAAAAATACACCTAGATGTTTAAAAAGAAAACGTAAATACGTAGAAAGTCAACAGGAAAGGAGACACTTTGGTGGATGTAAGCATCTCAAAGACCATTTCAGACAATTGGGGCCGACGCGGCTAATCAGTCAACGTTACTAACTTACTTCCCTTTCCTTCCTCTTTTCCTTTTTTTCTATTTTATCCTAACTCTTTTTTTTGGGTCAATATTCACCAATAACTCTGAAAAATTTCTATACAGCCTACATAATATAATGAATTGATACAACACGTAATCTTTTAATATTTTACAATACAAGTTCAATAAAAAAATAAATATAGAAAGTAATATCCATGCAGTGGCGGTACTTACTAGGAGGGGTGTCAATCATGACTTTTATAAATTGTTTTTTTTATAAGCTAAGTAAATTAGTATTGGTTGAAATATTTGCTTGAAATATTTGCTATGACACCCATGTTTCAAGTTCAAATTTTCTCTGTGCACCCTTTGTCAAATTTTTTATCAACAAATTATTTATTGGTTTTAGTTTTTAATAAATAATATTTAGCTTTTGTCATTTTTTCAATAGATTTTTCTGTTCTTCTTCCTACTTAAATATTTGTTTTGTCTTCTATTTCTTTCTTTATATGTCTGCCTCCGCCACTGTATCAATGTACTATAA
This sequence comes from Cardamine occulta, assembly GCA_028015245.1. Taxonomy (NCBI): domain Eukaryota; kingdom Viridiplantae; phylum Streptophyta; class Magnoliopsida; order Brassicales; family Brassicaceae; genus Cardamine; species Cardamine occulta. The sequence goes on along the minus strand of CM051377.1, from coordinate 13,824,190 downwards.
AAATACAAAATGGTTATAATTAGCTATTACGGATTAACTGCACATTTGTGTTCGTCAGTCAATGTTAAACAAATATATATGCATATCAACTTTAATGTGGTTTATAAGTTACATCCTAAAAAATAAGGTGTATTTTCATTGTAACCTTCAAATATATGGTACAAAACACGTAACGAGTATAATTATTGCAAGATATTTGGAAATTATCTAATAAGCAATGCGAAATGCAACAAAAAATATTCACATGTTCTCAAATAAACCTTTTTGTTTTAGCATTTTGAAACATTCTAACTCGGTCAAACAAATATGAAGAAAACCGTTATTTTTAGTAATAAAATTTATACATTTTAAAAGAACTAACTGCTTGATAGTTAATCTGGTTTGGTTTAATTTGAGTAATTGAAACGATAAAATTATAAATTTACATTAATGCATTCTACTTTGTACTTTGCTAAGTAATTGCCAGTCAAAAATAAGATCATTTATTTAAGTTGAAAAATGTTTCAACTACTTACAGAAAATATAGGTTGAAATGCATATATATATATATATATATATATATTCCACTCTATTATTTCCCTCCCTTGTCCTCTGATTACTATGTGTTTACCGTCAACAGTCTTATGGGTACCGTATGACTTGCCAACATTTAATTAGGCAAATTTGTATTCTTACTCTCTATTCTTTGTCCAACCAAAAAAAAAAATACAGTTTTTACTTACTTTTCCTTTACTTTTGTTGGAGATTTTTCCATTAAAAAGATATTGGAAAATGTTTTCCACTTAATTACTCTAGTTAAGGTTTTTTCCACATTTCAACTCCTCTCATCCCCACTATTTTACTCTAATGTTCGACCAATAACACCACCGTATATTTTACCTTTTTCAAATGCAAACAAATGTGTTTGGATAATGGTTATGAGTTTCTTGACAAAATTGACTTTGAATTTTAGGGGAAACATGTAAAATATATATGTAGGGGAAATAAAAAAGAATGAACTACGAACGGATTGATATTGGACACCACTTGCCAAGAGAACAACGGGTCAGTCACATGGTCCTAAATTGACCACTTCCATAATATTAGCTGCCAAAAAATATTAAAAACAAAAAATACGGTTCCTTTCATAACTCAGCTTTTAATTTATTAAAAAGACTAAGCAAACCTTACTTCACCGATTCTTCTTGTGCGTGACAGACTAACGTTACACATGTCTCTTAGCCGAAAAAATGTGACTAAAGATATATGCGAGTTTGTTTCTTTCTTTTTAAACCCTTAAAATCGGTAATTTAATTTTCAAATTCTATCAGAAATGAATACGAATGTAGAATTGGATCAAATGTATTAAGAGACAAAATCAACGGGGATATGGATTTGCATCGGAAAATGGAAAGTACAGAAATTCCCTGATGTACATTAAAATTTACTATAATTTTCAATAATAGTAATTAACAAGTAATAATAGTAGTAATTATCAAGTAATAGTAATTAACTTATTTTACGTAAAATAAGGGCAAGATGAAATATATGCTCAACCTTTTTCTTCCTTTTTTTTTTTTTGGAAAATCATTATAATAATGTTCTCATGAGCCACTCGCTATTATACCTTTTTAAACCCCTTCACAGTCTCCCAGAAACCTCCTTCTCTCTTTTGATACATTGTGTTTTATATATATATATATATATGCGTATGCGTTTACTAATTCTCTAAAAATTCAGATTCTGAATAAAATCTTTTATTTCATTTTTTAGTTGCAATTCCGACATTGTACGGAGAAATCAAGAATGGGTTTGCAGAGAGGTATGGTGTTCTTGTGTTGGGTTATATCTCTTTTGCTAATCGAAACGACGGCGTATCGAGAGAGACAGCTACTGCAACCGCAGGAAACGGCTATAGATACCGAAAACACGGCGGTGGCGATTCAAGATCGGGGTTTGAAAACGCGGCGGCCGGAGCATAAGAACGCCTACGCAACGATGATGTATATGGGAACGCCAAGAGACTACGAGTTCTACGTGGCGACACGTGTCTTAATCAGATCGTTGAGAAGTCTTCACGTGGAAGCTGATCTTGTCGTCATCGCTTCTCTCGACGTCCCGCTCCGATGGGTTCGAACCTTGTAAGTCTCTCTTCCGACCATTATAAAACGCTAGCGTTTTCAAACTTGACCACCAAACCAATAATACGCAGGGAAATGACTTTAATGCAATATTATTGCAAAATTTAATACGCAGGGATATGGCTTAAATGCAGTATTATTATACTCCTATGTTAATTTAGATTTTTATGAAAACTTGAAATTTTTTCCCCTTTAATGGCATCGTGCGTTAGCAGCATTTTTCAAAACAAGTTTCGAATGGAATTTCTTTCTTTCTTGGTTTTAAGATGGAATATTTCTTACAATCAACATTTCTTTTCAAGCTAAAGATTGGACTCTTTATTCTTTTTTGATAGAGATTGAATTAAATTCTTATTAAGCATGGAAAATGTCCGAATAAGACAACGACCAAGTTATTCATAGAAAATATCGAGAATCAATTAATAGGTTTAGGAGGTATTGATACTTTCCACTTTTTTTGATCGGCTTTCACGAATTCTTAAAATTTCAACATTGAAGAACTGTTCTGTTTTTTTTTGTAACGATTAAATAGGAAAGTTAAGTAAAAGTTAATTAACGTTGAGTTAGATATACGTAGTTGACACGTAGACCCACGCATTTTAATATCTACTAGTATTAAATAAAAAACCAATGCTTAAAAAACTCGTTAGGCGTCCGTCGTCTAGTTTTTTTCTTTTTCCATTTTTCTGTTTCAATAATTTAGTATTTTCATAAATCTTTCCAAATATTATTTCTAACACATTAAATAGATTAATCATTTGACTTTCTTTAGGCAAATTTGGTTAGGTCCGAATTGTATTAACCAAATAAACAATCGAATTTTATAAGTTAGAGAAATAAGCCATAGGATCTTAGTAAAAACTTTCGTCAACATTTCACCCAAGAACAGTTGAATCAAGCGTAGAATAAAGAGAATGGGAATTTAAAGCGATCGAAAACAATAAAAACTTGAGCCTTTTAACAAAAAAACAAAAAAAAACAATAAAAGACTCTTAAGGAAATGTTTGACTGTAGACCCTTGATTGAAACCTTTTCGAAACAAGAAAGAGTTGTTTGGTCAAATTTATTAATTTATGACCGGCCAATTGCTGTATAGATCATGCAATAACGTCTACATTTCGATCTCATATTCTATAATAATGTTTGTTTTGATCCTTCGGGAACATCCTATAAAAAAACAAAAACCCAGTACTGTATAATATTTTTTGGCAACACTAGGACGTGACATGCATAGATTATGTTGTTGGTACTGAACATGTGTATTTGTGGATACTAACGAGCGTGTGTGTGTGAGCAGGGAAGAGGAAGATGGAGCCAAAGTGGTGAGAGTTAAAAATGTGGATAATCCGTATAGAAGACAAACCAACTTCAACAGTAGATTCAAGCTTACTCTGAACAAGCTCTACGCTTGGGCTTTGTCTGATTACGACCGTGTGGTCATGCTAGATGCTGATAACCTCTTCCTTAAGAAAACAGACGAGCTGTTCCAGTGTGGGCGGTTCTGTGCTGTCTTCATAAACCCTTGCATCTTCCACACTGGCCTCTTTGTCTTGCAGCCATCAGTGAAGGTGTTCAAGGACATGCTCCATGAGCTACAAGTTGGTAGAGAGAATCGAGATGGAGCTGATCAAGGCTTTCTTGTTAGTTACTTCTCCGATCTTCTCGACCAGCCTCTCTTTCGTCCTCCGAGTAACGGATCTGTACTTAGTGGTCATTTGAGACTTCCCTTGGGCTACCAAATGGACGCTTCTTATTTCTGTAAGTCTCAATTTTTAATCCATCTTCGTTATAATAATAATACACATTGATTTTTGGCTAATGTAATAACATGAGCTCTATCTTACTCTACTCTCAGATCTTAAACTAAGATGGAACATTCCCTGTGGACCAAACAGTGTGATTACATTCCCAGGAGCTGTTTGGTTAAAGCCATGGTACTGGTGGTCATGGCCTGTTCTTCCGCTAGGTCTCTCATGGCACGAGCAGCGCCGCACCACTCTAGGGTAATAATTTTAAATTCTAAATGATGATGATCACTCCCTCTCAAATATAATGACTAATGTGGTCTTGCAACAGGTACTCAGCAGAGATGCCTTTGGTCATAATCCAGGCAATATTCTACCTTGGAATCATAGTGGTCACACGACTAGCTCGCCCTAACATAACCAAGCTATGTTACCGCCGCTCTGACCGCAACTTAACAGCGATCCAAGCAGGTTTTAAGTTGGTCGCACTTCTCTCAGTAGTCGCAGCCTACATTTTCCCATTCTTCACCATTCCTCACACCATCCACCCACTTATCGGCTGGTCGCTCTACTTGATGGCTTCTTTCGCTCTTTGTTCCATTCCAATCAACACTCTCCTCCTCCCAACGCTCCCTGTTCTCACTCCATGGCTCGGCATTCTCGGCACGCTCCTTGTCATGGCCTTCCCTTGGTACCCTGATGGAGTAGTGAGAGCATTGTTGGTTTTCGCCTACGCATTTTGTTGCGCACCCTTTGTGTGGGTTTCATTCCTCAAGATCACGTCGCATCTCCAGGTTTTGATTGAGAAAGAGGTCCTGTTTCCGCGGTTGGGAGACTCAGGGATCACTTCAGGCTTCAGCAAATTGTATTAGGAGTCTTTATTTGACCTATTGCTTCTGTATATAAAGGATTATTATTGTTTCGTTCACATTACATTTATATCAACTCATCCTAACCTTATTTCTTTTACCTAGTCAAAGTATCAATTTCGCTAGTATAACTGCATAAATCTTCATTCTTTTTTGTTAATAAACCATGTTTGTTCTTGTCTAACTCACTCTCTTGGATTCAGACACAAATAAATGAAGATTCTCTGAAATTTTTGTACGTTTTGTCTTCGTTTACTCTGTTTATATATATATAAATAACTACTTCTACTGTAAAGAGAACGGATACTAAGGACATCATATATCTTCACTCCAATTTGTTCTTTTGTACCCCTTTTAAGTCCAAACTAATTAAACTAATGATAGTGGCGCTACGGTTAACATGTGATTTAATTTGCGTGGATTACGGAAATGCTCTTACTTGTAAAATTTCGAATGGTGTATGATATGATATGAATCTTGTGAATTAAGGTTAAACCATAAAAAGATGCAATTGAATTGTTAAATGGTTGGTTATTGCACAGGATAATGTGTTGAAAATGTTGATTTATCGTGAATGGAATATGGGTCAATAAGCCCATTGGGCTAAATGGAGTAAGTTCTGCGATTTAGTAGTTCTTTGCGTGTTTAGTGAATGGGTACAAAAAAAATACACGAAGAGACAACAAATTGCAGCCTACGATTTTATGTAACTGTTGACGAGCAATATGTGTTGCCAAGTGGTCGTGGAGCCAGAATTTTATTTTACCTAGATAAAAATATATATAAAAAACTAATTTATAAACTGTTAAAAACAAACTATAATTATATTATATGTTTACTCATAGCTTCATTTTTTTAATAATAGTTTTATTTGTTACATATTCAAATAACTATTTTCGATAAAATAACTAAATAATTATCACCGACGCAATTTTATAATGCAATCTTCACAATTCCTGTCCCAGTAAAACATATTTTGACATAAAAACAGAGTCGATGATTCGATCGTACGAAAAATTGTTCTTTTTCTTCGAAGAAAAGAAAGAGATTACGGTTCCTAATTGTTATTTTGTGTTTTTAAAAAGTAAAGATAATTTTATGTTAAACAAATCATAAATGATTCATAATATTTTTATTACGTTACAATCTAAACATGAGTCAAATTAAACAAAATAGGATCAAAATATCTTTTAAAAAATTTCATATTTCTTGATTAATTTATTAATGGTCATACAATTTTTCCTTAAACTCATAACTTAACTTACCCCCCTCACCCAAGTGCCTCCGCCTCTGTTGCCAAGCATGACTGAGAGAGATAGAAGATATGTGTAATTTGTGTAATTATGCAATCATGATTATCTTCTTCTATGTGAATGCATATTGATTTCTGAATGCTTATTACTATTTGAAATTATTGTCTTACGATAAGAATAATATTTTCAATATTAACGTATAAATCATTCATTTTTATTTTTAAAAAAATGTAAAAGTAGTTCTTCAAGGTTTTTAATCTATGATGAATACATATTTTTAATATCACTTACGTTGACAAGTATGAATGATCTAGGCTGTAGGTCAAAAACGGAAAGATGAGAAAAATCTAGTTTTGGAAAGTGAAATATAATTAGGATCTAGTCACCTAGGATTCTCAGCTTGTGTACGTCATCGTTGTGTCACATCAATATTTGTTTTTTGGTTAAAAGCCACCCATCAACGCTGTTTAAAATATATTTTTCCAAAAATGAAAGAAACACAACAGAATGACCATTTCTTCAAAATCACTCGTATGTAGGTAGTACTTTTGTCTTTCGCCCATCATTTATCAATTTGATTAATATGATATGTTAAAAGTTTTTTTACATACTACTTTTTTAGCTACAAATAATTTTTAAAATTATTAAAAATAGAAGAAATAATGTTAAAAATCATATAAATGCATTAAAATAATAGTCATAAAAAGTTAAGTTGTTTTTATAATAATTTTATGCAATCAATTGCATATTTCTATTTTTGAATCATGTTTTTTTAACTTCAAATATAATACGGTATTGTTCTATAATCAACATTTAAATAGATTGAGACTATGAATTTAATAGAAACATTTGATAGTATTTTTTAACTTTTTTTTTGTTAAAATTTGGATATAATATTCGTTATGAACACTATATAATAGGTTTACAAATCAAATTTAGAGTGGACTTGAACAAGAGACTAGGTTTATATCCTTCTATATATTAAAGGAGAAGTAAACAAAAAAAAATGCTGATATTTTAGAAGAAATCATAGGAATTTTCTTCTTCATGTACTTAGTTTAATACAAACATCCTTTTATTTTAAAACAAAAACAGTCTAGACAAATTACTTTTAAAATGTTTGACTGAAATAAACGATTGGCGGCCTGCGTAAAAAATCCACATACGGAACAAAGAATTAAATATTTAAACCTCAATAATCTTTTTTTGTTTTTGTTTTGTTAAAGTAAACCTCAATAATCTTTAAAAAAAACTGTTGCCATTATTTGACAAAGATGTTGATTTGGCCCCATGATGTCTATGCAACATACGGCTCACATCCAAACACAAAGGCACGTACCACCTGTGATAAGTAGGGACAATTATTTTTGGCTCCAATAAATAGGGACAATTTAAGAAAACAACCATATTTTTTTCAAAATATTTAGGAATATTAAAATTTTTACCTCCCTTTTGTTTAGCATATCTACAAGTACCATTGCATCTCTTTAAAACACAACTCGACCCAAACTCCAAGCACTTATAGATAAACCCGGATCGAGAAGAGTTTTTTCCTTCAGCTTCGATTGGTGATGAAGCTGCTGGCAATATGGCAGTTCCTCAGATATATGAAGCTACTTGGATGATCATACAAAATTCAGCCGAAACTGTCAAAATGTTGTTTCCGATGTGGCACATGAAGTGTCTAAGCTTCGATATGGAACTTTAAGCTTCCATATTTGTTGGGCTAGAACATGAGCATGTGCATCTTCGTTGACCTTATTATTTTGCTTATGTGGTTCATACCAAAACAATATCCCAACCTCACACTTTAAAAACCATCCTTTATGTAATGCCTGCCCAATTGGTCCCAAGTATGAGATGAGTTTGGAAATATATGTTAAATAGTTTGTGCGTATGTAGGATTAACAAGACCATTCAGAGGGTGAATATTTAAGAAATAGTTTTATACTAGTAAATATATATTATTCTATTTGTATTTATTGACATTTTAAAAATTTATGTTACTTATATAAGTCTATGTATCTTACTATCTTATAGTAATTAGTTATTCCATATATAAGATTTTTCCTATTTTTATTCTAAACGATTTGATTATGATAAGTTGTTAAACCGAAATGATTATACCAAACAAAACAAAAAAAAAACTATTTTTCATTTGACGAAAACTCGTGGAAGTACTTGAAATCGTCCTCTTCTATAGATTTGAAAACAGGGGAATTTATGAAAACTAAAATTTTAGTTAATATATTATGAAAATGAACTTAATTTCTTATATGGAACTAAGAACTTTTCGTCACAACTAATTTTTTTTAACATTATCTTATAACTCAAATAGAAATTTTTTTAACATTTTCGTCACATTTAAATTTTTTATGTTTTCACAACACCTTAGGAAAGTGAGTTTTTCATGATTAACTTTTTTAAATATATAAGAACCATAGTCTGATATGAACTGCTTCTCTCTTACACACAATAATGGTTTGCCTCTTCAAAAAGTACCCAAGAAGAAGAAAAGTTACCCGACCTTTTATCCGTTCTAGTATTTAAATCTGAAATAATATACTAATAAAATAAAGTACAGTTATAAAACGCTGTAAATATCATGATTGGCTTGATAAATGATTTAAATACAAAGATATCTAGTTCTTTCACAAGTGCCGAAATTTAATACGTTTAGTAAATCCTCCACTTATAAGAAAAAATAAAATAATTTAATTAAAAAAGGAAAAAATAGAGACCTTGAACAAAAAAAAGAAAATACAAAGAAATAGAGACCTAATAGAAACAAAAAATATAGCATTTCAATGAAAATCAGTCCCAACAAAACGTACATTGAATATATCACACTCATTAAATAAATAAATAAAAAACGGGCCAATGGGTCTTTTCATTTCCAACTTTAGAAGGGCCAATAAGCTCACGGCAAAAAGGAGAATAGCGTATACGTTAGGAAACTAGAAAATGACAGAAAAATACATAAAAAACGAATGTAATATAAAAGATAACAAAATTTGTCTCTCGTGCTAGTTTACCCCTTTTGTTCCACTGATACAGTTTCTCAAATTCAAAATCTGCGGCCATTTCACAACATAATTAGGATGAACATTCCGTTATTCAATTCAATTTGACTCATTATTCATATTTTGAGTTTTTTTAGATTTTGAAAATAGGTTATTTTTGGTGAAACATATATTTTGGTTCAGTTCAGATTCAGATTCTTTTGTACCTAAAAATTCATAACAAGTATATTTAAATGTATTTTCTATATATTTAATTAAATATACTATTTTGGTAAGTTTCGGTTAAATGATTTGGTTTAGTTTGAGTTCATAATATTTGGTATAGGAATTATATATCACTAGGGTTATATCGTTTTCGGTTCAATTAGATGAATTTTGGTTCGGTAATTTTGCGCATCCTTAGGTAAAACACCTTCGAAGTGATTTGTTACATAATAATAATATGGTCGAGCTAATTCTTTATGAATTGATATACATACAAACTTATTTCTCCTTGATTTTATCTTAAAAAACTTAGTTCTCCTTGATGCTACAATAATGTTAAAGAGAAAAAAATCTAGATACATCTATTCTATGCCAGCTATAATGAAGAAGAAAAATCTGTGTCAGAAGAGCTAAAAGTAAATGTAGGGGTCAGAAACATGAATCAAAAAAACTTTAGGGGAAATATACAGTTGTGGGAACTTTCAGGCTACATACAAACATGGGACTTTGTCAATTGACAACTGACTCACTGACGTTCGTAATTGTCGCTGACGTTCGTATTTTTACTAAAGGACAAAGAACCTTTTTATTTACATATCACACATCTTCCCACTTAAATAGATTAGACCATCTTTAAAATTAAAAAAAAAAATCGACCATAAACCGTTAATAAACGTACAATTTGGATCAAACCGGTAGCTTTAAACGTCAAAATTTTTTCACATGACCAAAAAATACGTACAAAGCGACACGTGGTTTCTAGTAACTTTTTTTTTTTTTGAAGTAACTTTGAGAAAGGAATGGTTCTTCGTAGGGCAAGAAGTCCCAAAAGCCGTCGATGTTGTGGTTCACGTCGAATAAAAGATCGGGAAGATCGGAGAACGCATCGTCAGAGATTGCTGTCATTGCCGGAGACGACGTTTCCGTTACAGTGGGAGACGACGACGACGTCTCTACTTCTATGTCTATAGCTACTGTTGCTGCAGCCGCTGCTGCGGCTTGGATGTCTTTAGGATCGGTGCTAGCCGGTCTAGGGAGGTGATAGGCGAGCTCCGGGAAGTTGAGGTGAGCAGAGCCGCCTTTGATGGCTAAAGCCGCCACGTCGTGAGCACGCGCTGCCATTTCCGCCGTGGAGAAGGTTCCTAGCCAGATTCTTGATTTCTTCTTTGGCTCTCTGATTTCAGACACCCATTTTCCCCATTGTCTCATTCTGACTCCTCGATAAGTTGGATGCTTGGAAACAACCTTTTCATTATCATCATCATCTTTGACTCTTTTCTTCTTCAGATTACTATTCACTGTTTTCTCCGTCGCCTGCGCCGGTGGATCATGAAACCTTCGGCAGTCGTCACGTTCCATTAAATGGGGGAGTTTCCTTCTATGTTTCTAGAGGGGAAAATTTTAATATGGTGGGAAGATTTTAAAGAAAGAACTAAAACTGGGGTTTTTAGGTTTAGTGTGAGAGTAGAAAAGAGGTTTGAGAAGAAGAGGTCGCTGTGGTTGTTATTATATACATCCAAATTAGAATCCAGATTTTTTTTTGTAGGCTATATATACCTAAAATATATGTAGAGGTATTTTACTAGATATACCCATTTCTGTAGTATCTTTATTAAAAATAATTGTATAGTAGCACATTGATACAAAATAAGATAAATCCAAGCATTACAAGTTACAATGAGAAGAATGGATGAATTTTGCCATCATTTTTTGGTGATTACATTTAAAAACGGATTACAACTCCCCACAGCTCGACGTTTGACATTTATTAGGCACCGAATTAATTGACCCTTTTTAATTAATGTATTTCCCCTCGTTTTGTGACTCCAATTGATTTACTCAATACTGTTAAATTACAATACTCAATACTGTATTCACTATTATATCCAACTTTGTCGAGTTTCTACAGTCGAGCCATTTTTTTATTTTTATTTTGGTACGACAGTCCCATTCATCTACCATTAATGGTGCATATAATAGTGAATACATAGCTTTAGAATTATTTAGGTGCTTTTTAGCTTGCTACTTTTAAATTATAGTTACCGAATAATTAAAAGTTTACAATTTCAGAAACTAAAAAGAAAAGTTGACGCTTACAATGATCCACAATGATAAAAATAGAGCATCGAAAACGAACGGAGTTCCAAAAAGGTTTGATTTACCTAGCTATACGGATTTGTTGGTAAGTCAAGAGGGCAAAATAAAGCCATAAAAATGTTGGTGTTGATCATTCGCAAATGATGAAAGGTTTCCATTATGATAAATCTTCCGAAGCCATTACATATCTCTGGTATATATACAGAGAAGAAGTCTAGGACTCTAGTGAGTTAAGTTTGCAAATTTGCAATTCAGAATTGAAGAAACGTGTTTAAGTGATCAATTTGAAAAACAACATTGATCATATATCATTAACAAAACAAACAAAAATATATTGTTCAAATATAAAACATAAAAAAAAGTGATCATATAGAGCCACATGTAAGAAACCGCATTAGCATACGTACGTAAAAGGTACATACGATTTACAAGCAATTAAAAAAACCAACCTGATGATCTCAAAAAAGAAAAAAAAAACTTTAGAATCTCATAGGCTTCATCCACGTAAATACATGCGCATGTATGTGTATATATATGCATATGTCGAAAGATTCAAGTCAAAGATGGTTTTCGTCTTTAATTAGGACTCTTGGGTTAAGCAAGATTAAAGACATAGTAAGCTGTCGAAATTAATTTAACTAGGGTCTCGTAACCACTTTCACGACTAACCAACTAACATTTTTTTAATACCAATGTCTCACTCCCTCTTCCTTATTAATCTTATTTTTATAAAAAGACTTTGTTTCAAAATATACAAATTTTAGGTTTTTTATGTAATTTTTATTAATATTGATGATGGATTATAAAGTTCAAAAAAAAATAACTACATACTATTGGTTTAGAGTTATTAAAAATTTTCATCACACAAAATAAAATATTTAGAACTAATTTTTAATATGTTTTCTTAATATGTGTGAAAATACTAAAAATATAATCAATTAGGAACCGAGGATATTTGTTTTTGTTTTTTTTTGCTGTGTCGGAGATCTAGGTAGAAGACAACAGTTGGCTAATTGCAATACCCTCTGTTCAACTACAAATTGTGTAGGCAATATGATGATATATAAATATTCAACTATCTAACCCGGTTATTAATTGCTCAATTAATAATTAAAAACATTAGGAAACTTTATGGATCGGAAACGCCAATAAAGTAACGTGTTAAGATTTATGTTTAATAAGAATTCAAGATATGTTACGCATATATAGTGTTTGTTTGGTCCAATATGAGTAAAATAGAAAAAATAAAATAAGATAAATTCCATAAAAATTGAGAAATAGAAATAGGAAATTTGGTTAATGGAAATACACCTTCAACAAAGATACAATTTATAAATTTAATTTTGACTCGAAAACTCTAATTAATTAAAAAATTATGAGTAACATTTTGTGAATAAGGGGCTTAACCCAGATTTGTTTAGATGAACGATTCATCAGCTGGTCTGGTTTTCAAAACAAGAGTTAGAGTTTGGCAGAGGGGAAGTTTTTCTTAATCAATGGTCGGATGTATTCATGGTAGCCATCAGGAACCACCGAGTCATTGAGTGGATCCTTCAATGCTTCCTCGAACAGCTTTGGGTAAACGTTTCCGTCGTAGCGGCCTAGCACAGAGCCAAGATAGTGGTCCGTGTAGTTGAAGGCATCCACGAGAGCAACTGCGTTTGGTCGAACCTGAGAGTAGAGTGACCGAAGCTGGTGGCTCGCGAGTGAAGCTTGTTCGGGAGTGACAGAGTTTGTACTAAGGAAATCACCAAGGTGTTTGTGAAGGAGATGGAGTGCGTAGATGTAGCATAAATTCTTGAGTTGTTTCTTCACTCCTTTGCCTTCAATCTCTCCCTCTATTTTTGCTATAAACCTTTGATTTTTCATGCAAGTTAAGATTTTAGTTCATTGATTAGTTTGTAATTTTTGTGAAGAAGCTGATAATTGGCTTACTTGGAAACAACAATCAATTGGCAATGTGCAATCGCTGCTTCAACAAGATCAGCCAAGAGCTCGGAGAATCCTTGTTCTTGATTCTCAAACTTGCTTAGATTCTTAGCACAAGTAATAGCCATTCTCAAAGCCCTTGCTTCAAAAGCTTCCAACACCATACTAGGATTTAACCAATCCTCAGCTGCATGCTCAACCAAGATAACTCAGAAAAAAAAAATTAGATAAAGCAAAAGATCATAATATTTATGGTAAAATCCGTTATTACCCTTTTGAACACCGGAACAACATTGCAAAAGGTGTTGTGCTTTGCCCATATAAGCAGTTGTCCCAGCAGAAGCCTTCCCAGAACCCAACTGTGAAACTGTCTTCATCAGAAATCTAGCAACCTGAAGACCCATTGTTTTGAAACATAACACATTTTAATACAATTTCATATGCCAATATTAAGAATAAGAGCTGTTGTTTTAGAAGATGAGTACAACAAAAACATAAGAATACCTGTAATTGCAACACAACATTATCTCCTTCATATGTGCAAGCAGGAACATATACGGCAAACAACTCAGGAAGGCCACTACACCACAAGTAGCCATGTCCACCACATAGCTTACGACATTCTTCAATACCATCCTTTAACAAGCAACAACCAAAAAGCCCCAATTTTAGCTGATTTTCAACTTATGTTAATAAGTTTAGTTTTGAAAGCATACTGAGGTGGCTGAGGTAGTCATAGACTTCAATCCGACAGTGCAAACATGAGCTTCTGGCAATGTAGCGAAATCACTAGCCTCTAGTCTTTGTGTTACATCAATGTACAGCCATTTTAGCCACTCCCCTACAAACCGAAATGCATATGCAGATGCTAGCAGAGGAAACAATCTGTTCTGCTGAGTTTTATAATCAATCACCTGCCATATATTAACAACATCAATAGGTGATCTCTATGACCATAACTATCCTCCACAATGATACTGTTTTGTTTTTTAACTCATAGATCCAAATAGTTATCTATAAAGGGATTTAGAGAAAATACCTTTGTCTCAATTCCACCATTCTGTGAGCCAAACTGCCTTCTAACTACACTGTATCTTGTAGCTATACAGACCGCCCGAGCCAGAGCATCGGAAGCCTTTGACACAATAGTCTGTCTCACAGACACCATAGTACCATACACAAGTTGCCTTGGAACATCTGATGCTATGTATTTTCCTTCTCTGGTAACTTTTGACAGTCTATGAGAAGGAAAATGCACAACCATAATCGTTTTTTTGTAGAGAGGTGAGTATATATTGTGAAATGCTTATGCACATCAGGTTAAACAGAGAATGACCTCATGAGCATTTGATCTCTAGGAATACGAAACTGATTAAACATAAGAAAACCATTGTCCATTGAGTTATATGCTCCATTTCCAAACTTCACTCCGATATCACCGATGGTTATACCGGGAAGTGGAGAATGATCATCCAAACTACGCAGTTGCACAATGAATCCTGAAAAAAAAGAGAAAGATATGTTAATCAATATCGATGATTTTTAAAAAGAGTGAACAAGGAATCATCCTGGTGCTTACCATGGACTCCATGGTCTTTGCCTTTGGTTATGAGACGAGCATAAACCACAGCATGAGTAGACACTTTTCCTAAGCCACCAGGCCACCACTAATTTCAAACAAAACAAAATTAAGACACAAACTGAAAGTCTCAGAGATCAAAAAGACAATTCTTTCCTCACTTTGGATGATGTCTGAGTTGGACTGTGCATGATAAACTGATCTGGCTTTGGATCAAAAGTGGCGGTTGTCTCAAGACCTTGAACGTTAGAGCCATGACCAAGCTCAGTTTGAGCATAACATCCAATTATCTGCATCTTATTCGCTAAAGACAACCACTTTTGTTGTTGTTCCTCCGTGCCTTGTCCTTTAATTGCAGGCACAAACATCCCCTGTTCGATCACAACTCAATCAAAATAACAATTCTAAGCACTCAAAAGGAATAAAAAAATTGAATTTTTATGGTTTTTTTTACCCAATGAAGATCCAAGAAGTCTGGTTGATCCATGAGAATTCTCAATTTGATTCCTTCCTCATCAGAGAGACGAAGCTCGTTGATCGTCTTCCAAGCATGAACGCTTTTCTTCAACGTGTTCTTGAACAACTCTTTCCTAGTCATTAAAGCTCTATTGCTTTTCTCAAACACCTAACATGTGTCAAGAAAAATGCAAAATTCACACCGGAGTTTCACCGGAAAACAGAGAGATAGAGATGGGAGATAAGTGAAATTCACCGGATCACTGGAGACGAGGCGGGAAATCCGATTTGAAACATCGAAAGCACGGCGGGAACCGGCCCAGACGATCTTCATATCGTCAACGTTGAACTCTGCTTTGTTCCTCTCATCGGCAAGGTGGTCAACTGCCTCCATGATTGTATATTGTCTGTTGTCAGATTCGACAGAGAATCGAAATTGTAAGAGGGAACTAAAAGCTCTTTACAGTCATATCCTAAGGCGTTTCAATAGGAAAATAATCCGTTGAATACGTAAACAGAGGATTTTTTTCCTTTTTTAGGATAAGAACAAACGACAGAGTGTATATATCATTTATGTCTGCTCTTATTTTCAGTAGAAAAGTTTATTTGTAACTGTCGTTTTTGTATTTTTAGCTTAATTATTTTGGTAATGAAATTGGTATAATATTATGTAAAATTTTATTTTGCTGTTTGGCTTGATGTTTAGCTGTTTTACCATCTCCCATTTCCATCCATGTACACTATTAGTAACTCAACTCCACGATAAAATCTTCCTCTATCATGCCCATTTTTTCTCTTCCACGATGAAAGCAACGACTCGACAGATGTTACATTCTTTTTCAGTCTCACGCCTTCGCTTATTCCGTCATTGTTTATCCTCAAACTTAAATTATCATTGTTATCAGTTTTAACTCGCTTACCAGTGTATGAACTGCTGTAACTGACTAATTGAGTAATTGGTGAGTAGTGTTAGCTAATGTTATAAAAAGAACAAGCTACCTACTACCTCAAAACATAACATGTTATCATATAAGTATGGACGACTTCTGATATATTGATGAACTTTAACAAAACCTTTTATTACTTTCTCAACCACACCTTCTCAAAAATCCTTTCCATTTTTTTTGTTTACTCTAGAGTAATTCATTGCTATTATCGAATGGATAGGACGGCCAAACCCATTTATGGACTCATCTTCCAGATTTTGGGATGAACAACAATCCACCGCAGTCTAACTTTATTTCTTTATAAAACTGATTCGTAGTTGGTCCACGATGATTTTTTTTCTCCAACCGTATCACTAAGAACTAATTATCGGTGAACAAAAAGTTGTCTAAACCGTAAACAGTTTTGTCCGCCCTATCTTCCACATCCATTCAAAGCATTATTTATAAAGGTTTAAAAACAAATCGGTTGAGGACAATGAATACTGAAACAAATAAAGGGGATGATTGGTTGTCTTAACATTAAAATGGCATACCCTTATGCCCAAAATATCACAATATATTACTCTCTCACCAACCACTTCAACTGCCACCAAAAGTCTCCTTTAATAGGAGGAAAATTGGCATAACATTACATCAATTTTGTCACTCTTTTAATTTCTCCTTTTATATGGCCACTTTTACTAATATCTGGATATTTTTAGTTAGTTGGCTAATTTTCCTATAAATTTTTTTTATTAGTTTGGGTGTGTGTTAACACCATGATAGTCACATGAAAAACCAAATACTAAAACTATCTTTTTTATTATTATTATTATTGACCAAATAAAAAACTCTCTCTTTTTGCAAAAAGATAGAAAAGGTTGATGTTCTTGTATTATATGGTTAATCAGAGACCAGAATACATAACTACTATACATAATGGCCCTACTCGGTACTTTGTCGATAGCAACAATAACTAGTGATAAAAAAATGCACTGTAAATTGATTGTTTGGAAGGTAAGATTATGGAAAATATACAACCGGTTTTGATTGCAGAGATGTTACGACTAATTAACATGATCGTCCAAAAAACCAGTGACACCAATTACAGTGCTAAATTTAAATAAGTGTCGCTGATTGCCCCATTTCTGTCACTCGAAGTGAAAGCGTGTCCTTAAAAGTGGTCGCTCGTCTCTGTCGCACGATAAAAAGAAGAACATAGCCAATTTCTATACTATATTACACATAAATACATAATCTTGTTATTGCCATCACGATTCTTGTTCAACAACTTTTTGAGTTTTGTTGACTTTAGATTCCCTAAATTTTTTTATTCGTAGTAAAAACAACAAAATAGCTGTTTCTGTTTAACTTTCCAAATATAGCTCTCTATTTTTAATTAAATGGTAGATTTCTTAAACAAAATTAAAAGAAATTGGCCAAGATAGCACGAAGTCAAAGTATTACTTAGACCATCTTCAATGGTAAGAACCCCCCAAGAGTTTTTAAATAAAAAATATTTTAAAATTATAATAATTACCTATTTTTGGCTTCGACTAACCACACCGCGACACATCAGAGGCTCTTATGGATTTTTAAACCTCCCTATTTAGAACCGGTTCTATTTATAATTACCCATTTTGATTTAATTTTGATCAAATGTTAAGAACCCTTTAAGAAATTCTCTTTTGGAGATGCTTTTAGTGTTCTTACTTTTTATCTTCTACCTTTATGAGGAATTATTTATTTAATGACTATGTAATCTCTTTTTAATTTAATAAAAAAACATTTAAAAATAAATAAATGAAAGGAATCGTTATTCTGATTTCAACAAATCAACAATAAATTTTTTGATAATTCAGATTGATAAATATATGATACTATAGATTGGATACGAAGAGGCATTCAGCAAATAGTTTGGGTTGATTTTAGCCGTTTCCTCCTCTCCCTCCATTAAACATCAACAAATCTACTTCCTCAATTTCAAAAGAAATACGTGGCTTTCAATTATTATTCTATTTTTTGAAAAATTAATATATTAAATTAAAATTTAATAATTTATGGATAGTGTTTGTTTTATTTTATTTCTTAAAGATTTGTTAGGAATTAAAGCAATGGATAATCTTAATATTATCCGGCCCTTGTGCGATGCATGACTTTTCTCCATAAATCACAAGTACACGTGTCAACAGGCCATTGACTTTCATCTAAGATAAAACGACAGGTGAAACGCTTGTCAGTTTAGACAAACCCTCAGAAAACAGTGGAGATCGTTCTTTTTTTGGTTCTCCTCTCTTTAAGAGAAACCTAAAGATTGAGTAGAGATTAGGCAAAATTCTCGATCCCCAAATTGACAAAAAAAAGCTGAAACTTGTTCTTAGGGTTACTCTCGATTCTTCTCAATTCCTCTCTTCGATCATTGGCGATTTGATTATTCAATCTGTTAATCAGTGATCGGAATCATCTCCGTCTCGTCGTTGCCGGCGTCTGATCACCGTTTTGTTCAGGCAAAATATGGTGGTGATTTCCCTGAAAATTTTGAATTCGAATTTTCTCCGGTTGCTTCTGCTTGACTTTTTCGCGATTTCGATTTCTTGTAGACTTTCTTCTTGGCTTTGTATTCGAATCCGGTGACTCAGTTGAGCCGATCTTTGATTGTGAATAATCGTGACTGTCTATAGAAGACTTGGTGATTAGGATATCGATTGAGAGAATAGATTGTTTTGTGTGCGTTTGATCGCTAGATCTTTGACTGAGGATATGTATATCGAAGAGCTGACGGAAAGGGAAGAGAAGAAGGGGGAGAGATCGGTTGAGGATAACGTAGCTGATGGAGATAAGGCGATATTGGTGAGCAGAGGAAACGTGATTGTGTTAACTACAAAGAGAGCACTTGTTGGTGTTGGTGCTCGTGCCTTGTTCTATCCAACTCTGATTTACAACGTTGTTAGAAATAAGCTCGAGTCTGAGTTTCGCTGGTGGGATAGAGTGGCTGAGGTAAAAAATTTCCTTTTTTTGAGCTGATTTATGTCAATTCAATGGAAATTGTTACCTCGGTATTATCTGTTGTATAATATAATGTAATATTGTGCTGCTTTTGATGTTTTGGCTACTTTTTTTTACAAATTGTGCTTCACCTCCAATTGTTAGTTGGATCTATGCTAATACTTCTCTCTCATTTTTTTTATTCTTCAGTTTATTTTACTGGGAGCCGTTCCATTCCCATCTCATGTTCCACAGCTGAAAGAGCTCGGAGTTTGTGGAGTGATCACTCTGAATGAGCCATATGAAACTTTGGTTCCATCATCTCTCTACAAAGTCTGGTTTTTTCTCCAAATATAATCTGGCCATTGCAACAATAATACTAGTATCTCTGTCTTTTGGTTTCCTTTCTATATACTAACCTCATTTGATTTTCTTACTCTTATGGAAGTCTTACTGCATTGACCACCTGGTGATTGCCACGAGAGATTATTGCTTTGCTCCTTCCATGGAAGCAATATGCCAAGCTGTAGATTTCATCCATAGTGAGTTTACCTATCATTTTTGTTGTTTTATTCGCATATATTTTTCATGCCATTGTTAAGAATCTTACAGCTGTGTTCAGTTTATCTCAAATTCTATTTTATGTCTTTGAAGGAAATGCTTCTCTTGGAAAGACGACCTATGTTCACTGCAAGGCGGGTCGGGGCCGGAGCACCACTATTGTCATATGCTACTTGGTTTGTATTGCAAATAATCCCAAGAAAAATTTGATCAAAGACACATACATCTCTCTTATCTTATCTTTGCAACGCAGGTGCAACACAAACACATGACACCTGAAGTAGCATATGCCTACGTGAGGTCAATCAGGCCCAGGGTTCTTTTAGCAGCCACCCAATGGAAGGTATTTGACAGGGTTCACAGTGACTCTTTATTACCAATGAATCAGAGTTGTATTTTTTTCTGATTCTTTGTGTCTCTGCAGGCCGTTCTTGAGTACTACAATGTGAAGGTGCTGAATACTCAGAGTTGCTTAACTGATGCAACTTCAGCTTTGATCCCGAGAAGTATGAAGCAGGTTTGCTCTGGGAATGTGGTGGTGTTTGATGATGGGTCGATGGTGGTAGTGACCCACTCGGATGTAGAGGGCTATGATGATGATGACTCACGGAGGTCAGTGAATGTTGGTGGGAACGAGTTATGGGCGTCAGCTGCAGATCTAAGCATGGTGTACCGGGTGAAAGTGGTGGGGCAGGCTGCATTGGCAAGGATCTCGTGCATGTGGCTGGGCTTGCGTGAAGACCAAAAGCTTTCTGGGAAAAATCTTTCAATGGGAGGCATAAGCGTCGACATTTCTGTCTACTGATGACGATGACAAGTGATGCAACTGAGACTGCTGGCGAGCGAGTGAATATGCCTCTTTCACTGTTTCTTCTCCGGTAAAAAAAAAAAAAGTTAATAAATAAAAAAAGGGTCAAATTAGATATAGAAGTAAACAAGGGTTTGTAAATTCTGGAAAAAAACTTGGTTTTGTCATCTGGGTATTGTAAGTAAATACTACCTCGTGCCTCATCCGTCTTTGATGAGGAAAAACGGGAATTAAATCTCCTTTTCAAGTATTTAAATTTTTTTGAAAGTTTAACCTTATTATCCTGAAGGTCACAGACTCACAAACTAGCATCCAGAAAGTGATTAAAAAAGAAAGAAAATCTCAACATTTCCATGGTCGCAGTTATTATGCATCAACTTCCATCCATTGTTCTGTGTTGGCATTAGCACTAGCAGTACCGTGAGAGGTGGATGGTCCTGCTTCATCTGAGTTCCGGAGGATGATACCGTGAGAGGTGGATGGTTCTGCTTCATCTGAGTTCCGGAGGATGATACTGCATTTGTTGATGGTGTTGGCGCAGATAAGACCATGTTTCCACAGTTTAATCTTAAATATATAGCGTCCACCACCTGCTCTCGCGAAGCGCTCAAGCATCAAAACCAAAGTCAAACAAAATATGATGATGCCTTCTAACATGATATGATGAGTAGAGTAGATATTATAATTTGATGTACATGGAAGATTATTTACCAGAAGAAAGATGTAGAATTGAAAGTTGTAGAACTCAGCAACTCTTGCTTGTGAAGTTTTGTAAACTCTTCACATGCCAAAGGAACATATCTATCCGCGATAACCCTGCCCCCAAAGTAATCAAAAGCCAACAAATTAAACACATTTTAGCATAAGCTAGAACCATCCAACAATATCACAATTTGCTACTACATGATAAGGTAAAAGATAAGATCCTAGAGTTATTAAAACATGTATGCAAGTAGAATAAAAATTAGCTACCTTTGCTTTCTTATAAATATATTCCAAATATGCATGAATTGCTTTTCCTCTTTGCTCGCATCCTTAACTTGCAAAAGCCTCTGTGAATTTTGTTTCAAAAATTCAAAAAAAGCTCTCGGTGTATATGATTTTTCTTGAAAATCTAGATAAATAAAAAAAAAAAAATACCATGCGTTCTTTAATATCTGCAGAATAATCATCATCTTCATTTTCGCTATCCACATTAGACATTGTTTCTTCCAAAGTCATTGGCTTCGAAATGCAAACTTTGGTTAGTGAAATAAAACAGAGACAACATTGTTACATAAATCAAAGACATGAAGAAAATTAAACCACCTGCTTTGTTTGAGAATGATAGAACTGCCGACTCTTAAGACCATCTTGTCTGAAAACAATTAATAATCTTGGTTAATAAAGTATAAACAAAATTATATAAAATTAGGAAAGGAAATATCTTAAGAGCATAACCTTTTAGCCTTTAACCGTTCTGCAAGTAACTTTTTCCTCTTACTTGCACGAGGCACCTTAGGTTTAGAAGACTTGGCTCTTAATGGTAGTGGTTCAGAAGACTTAGCTATCTCTGGTAGTGGTTCAGAAGACTGAGCTATTGCCGGTACTGGTTCAGGAGTCTGAGCTATTGTCGGTACTGGTTCAGGAGTCTGACCTATTGTCGGTACTGGTTCAGGAGACTGAGCTACTGCTGGTAGTGATGGAGTAGTAGTTGGAATCTTCCTAGTCTCTTCCGAAGAATGAGCTTTTGGTGGAGATGAGACATTATCATCGTTCACATGAGTCGATTCGTTTTCTGTGTCACTAGATAACTCGTTTAAATCGTTTAATTCCAAGTCCAGAAAGCGTACATTAAGTCTCTTGATGTTATTACGACGCTTTCTTTGATTTCGCTTACGACGACGTCTCGAGCTGCATAGATTATGGTTAGGATCTAAGAAAATGCTGCGGAATCATACATAGCTTAAAAGTAGAGTGAAGGCGCTTACCAAAAATAATAAGGGATCTTATTGGGATCATTATGATGTTCCTCCTGACATAAAAAAGAAGAAGAAAAAAACTTCATGGTGAGTTCGATATTATTATCACAAACATGAATTTATTTCTGAACCACTTGAAAATGTTGTGTACGTTTACTAACCCCAAAACTAGTTTCATCATATTTCAGGGTGACATCAACTTCATGACCTTCCTCCTCCTAAAATAGGTGAAGAGTACTTTTGTTACTTATAATTTCATGTCAAAACATTAAAAAAATGTTATGTATATTCTTAAAAACAGCATACAAAAAATTCAAATTTAAAGACGTCATCTGTCGACTCCAAATGATCTTGCAGGCCCTGTGCACAGACATAATACATTGTATTTTAGCAAAATATAGGCTTGGGCTAAATGAGCATGAAACATTTGAATAAACATAGTTAAAAATGAAAGATATCATTAAAAAGCTTGATTCTAACTATGTTTATTCAAATGTTTCATGCTCATTAACGCCCTTGGCCTCCACATCGCATTAAGCAAAATGGGCAAGAAAACTTGTTCACAACTGCATTTTGATACAAAAATGTATGTAAACTGTCAGAAGAAACACAACAAGAGACAACAGATACTGAAAGGAAACAACCAATCAAAGACTCACCTTCGACTTTTACTATTTCTTTCCTACGATCCATATAGTTGAAAACTGTTGCCCTGCCTGTATTTGACCTAAGCAAAATATAAGTGTGGCATGATCAGAGAAGAAGCCATTCATGTACAAGAAAATAGAAGAGAAATATCCTTATATAACACTAAAACAAACAAAAAAAACTTTTTAACAAAAAAAAAAAACACTAAAAGAAAATTTAATTCCAAACGTACTACAAATTTTTAGTTTATGAAGGGTACTTTAATAAATTATACAATATTTTGGTGGTGATTTTGGATAACAAAACATAAAATATGGTATTTTTGAGAATCCTCCAAAATAGAATCACTTCTGAAAACATATAAAAAAAATGATAAACTAAAATCAAAGAAGTTATTCATACGTCTTTTCTTTCTTCGCTCGGATTATGTATTTCAAACACCTTCGAAGGAATAATGGCTGCATAAACAAAGAACAAATTAATAATAATAATAATAATAAAACACCTGTGGGTACAATACAACAATCCATTTCCTATAATTAAACTATATTCTAATTTTTAAAAGAGAATCATCTAATTTATACAGGAAAATAAAGAACAACTAGAGGAAGATTAAAGACAGCTAGTAGACTGAAAAAAAGAAGAGAATGCATACTCTGTTTTTTGAGCGATTTGCAAAAATCTTGTAGACTGAAACAGGTTTGCTATATTTCTCGAGAGTTTCCTCAGCATCATCATCACTATCATCATCTTCATCGTCATCATCATCAGAAATCACTTCCACTTCTTTCCCCCGTAAGAACGTTAAGTCAACATTCTTCCTAGCCATCAGCCACAAACCATAAACACTGAATTAGACTGTTGTAATCTGCTTAAAAATCTATATTAGTTTTGCTTCATCAGAGATGTTTATGTAACTTCACACCAAATTTTGAGATGTATAATTTTATTATTATTATTTATTTTTGCACACAATGCTCTTTAAAATGAATTTATTGAATTAGATATATTAAAAATTGATAAACCAAAAAAAATTTGAAAAAAAAAAAATTTAATCGGCATAAGAAACTATAGAAAATTAAAATAGAAAAAGATATAATGGAAATGATAGGATATATATTGTTGAAATTGCTACATGTTCATAAACCATTTACTAAATCTAATCATCCGAATATAATCAACAGAAATTTTGCATATATTATAAATCTATAAAGTAGAGATTTTGATTTACTTTACGATTTCGCAGCGGGATGTGCCTCGATCACCCTGACACAAAACTAGTATTGGAGATATTCTCTCCTATTAGCTAGAAAAACTTCATCTCTCAGATTGATGCAGTTTTTTTCCTGAGAAATCTATGTAACGTATTTATAGTGATGATATATCTGAAACCCTAAATAAATGTACAATTGGACTCTAATTATTGTTAAATTTCATATTTTTAAAATTAATTTGGCCCAATATAAGTCCAATAAAATCGTTTCTTTTGTAAAAATTTATCCTCGACCTTGATAACCGGCCTAAATCTATTTTAATTTAAATGTAATATTGACAAAAAAAAAATCTAGTAAATCACATAAAATTATAGAATATCTAAAATTTGAATATAAAACTGAAGAATAATTCTACATAAGAAAACAATGCAAAAGGATCTAAAACACAAGAGAATTCTAAAATTCCCAAATAGCATAATGATGGAAATCAACAACCCCCTAATAAATATTTGATAAATGTCATTTGGAGTTATGGCCCACAGGTTATAACATAGTGTGAGACTCCTCCCAAAAAAAATATATATATTTATCAAATCTCTTTTGTAGAGAAGTTAGAACACTGAGCACTGATTAGCCCGGAAGAGCGCGTGAGGTTTGACTTTCAAGTGGGTAAAATAGTCAATTCAGTATCATATTCATTATATATAGAAGTTTCTCCCTAGTGACCCGAGAAGCGCGTAAAGTATAGAAGAAGAAGAAGAAGATGCGTCGATCAGCGAGCGCCTCCATTGTTTCCGACCAACTCTCAGCGAATACTCCTTCATCATCACCATCTCCGCCGCGAATTGTGAGCGCTACGGATTCGGAGGATGGCCAGCTTCTTTTGCCTAGGTACGATCCCAACTCTCATCCTGGAAAGAAGAACAAATCGCGACTCAGATCCACCGAGAACGCTATTCATTTCATTCCTCTCGTACTCATACTCTGCGCCGTTATACTTTGGATGTTTTCCAATCCAGGTAACTAATTCGATTCCTCGTAGATAATCAATCCTCTGAAATCTAGCTTATTGTCTGGAGAATTTGTGTAATTTTCATGTGTTACAATTCTGTTTTGGTTTTGATATTCTGATCTTATATTTGTATTGTTTGATTTTTTCACAGTAGCAATGATCAAACAGTGATGATTGGCATAGTGGAAGACAGAGTTTGATGGCTTGTACAGACGATTATTAATATTAGGTGGCTCTTCAGGTCTAGCTTACTCTGTTCTTGTTGAGACCATTTTCTCACAAATGTTAGCTTTAGAATCACATTGTATTATTCTTTTACATTCATTCACAGAGATATTATGTTTACTTTTTTTTGAGATTGGTTCTTTAAAGAATCTATTTTGTCTCTGATTATTCATTGTTCAAGTCCTCTATTTAATGGGAACTTGTGCTTTTAGATCTCTCAAAATGCCTACGAAATTTCAGCTTTTTGAAACGTATAGAGGCTCACACTCAAAGTTTGTGTGTTCCAGCATTGGTCCTAGCCTTAGTAACTTTGGTATGACAACATTGTTTCTAATGGAACATACAAGAGGATTGTCCCATTGTAGAAGTGCTCCAACTAGATTTGCGCGTATTGTCAACGGGAATGCCCGAGACCATCTCTCACTCCCATATGATTCCATTGCCCCTTCAATTGATTTGGTTCGTCCATTGATTGCATCAGCAAGTTTGTTCGCTAGAACAACTGAATCTTCCAAGGCACAACAAGCACCTTGCCCAAGATTTGGAGTCATTGGGTGCCAAGCATCTCCAACAAGAACCACTCTGCCTTTTGATGCTGGAGGAGCAATTCCAGGCCATAGCCACCGGTCTACCAGAGGAGTTCTGCTGATTGTTTCATCAGGTGTTAGATCGATGAGGTTTTGCAGATCTTCAGGCCAGGTACTAACCAGTTCTTTGGCTTGTTTTTTTAGGATTGCTGGATCCGTAATTTTTGGCCCTGCGTGTTTCAAGAGTTATGATACAGGAATTAAAAGATAAACTTATCTTTGTGGAATGTCTGAAGAGAGTTGAAAATCTACCTAGAGATGGGCTGTTGAAACAGATGAACCAGTAGACTTTTGTCGCAGATACAGGAACATATCCAGCTCGAAGCCCTCTACCGTATATGTAGTTCACCTTTTTCTGAAATGGCTGTCCATTTGGATAGTACCCGAGGCCACGATAAGCGCAATGACCAACATATCTTGGCTCACTGAATCCCATCCAATTTGCAACCTTAGACCGGATACCGTCACAACCAATAACAATCTGTCAAAGACACATTTCTTAGTGCATCCTGATTTCTAATAAGCAAAAGATGCTTGAAGGAAAGGTAAAGCATCCATATACTTGATATAAAACACAGATCCTGAGAGAAGAGCTCAGGAGAAGAATACCTTTGCAAGCAACCGGGTTCCATCTCCAAGTTCAAGGAGAGTATCACCATTGGCATTGCTTTGTATACTTTCAAGTTTTGAGGAAAACCGAATGGTTTCTGGAGGCAACTGGCTTGCAAGTGTTTCTAAGAGTACTCGCCTCTCCACAGCCCGAACTTCTTGGCTATAAAAGACATACATATGCTTTGATTACAAACAGGAACCAAACTGAATATGCTCTTTATGAGCAAGTTATGAAGTAAAACTACCTTTGATCTTCGTCTTTGAATTTGAAAGAACGAAGCTCTCTTCCATCTTCCTTCTTCACTACCATCCTGCTCAGCTGATCATACCAACACACTCAGGCAAAACCAAACAACAAATCTCACTTATTTGGATCACAGTGTTGTCACATTTTTAGAACGAATCATCTATTTGAAGGCAGAAAGCAACTGTACCCTTCGATTTCGAGAAACTGCGTTCGTAGTTGAGGTCCAACGGAGATGGCATCAAGAACACGCCACCCATTCTTGAATAGTGTTAACGATGTTCCTCCGGTCCGAAGTGACTCTGCTTGCTCTAGCACCACCGACCGGATTCCAAGCCTAAACCGTCAAACAAAATCTCCGGTTCAGTGGCTCTTGAATTTCATGTAAAATTTAAAGAACCAGTTTTTTGTAATTCCTACTTACCGGTGAAGAGAAACGGCAGTGGTAAGTCCGCCAATCCCAGCTCCAACAATCACTACATCCTCCTCTCGGTCACCACCGCTTAATTGGGCTCTGGTCAATGCTAAACATACCGGTTTTGATCCGGTTCGAACAGGAAACCAACTGCTTCTGGCCAAGGATTGGAGAGGATAGCTCGGAAGCAGAAGAGACATGGCCATGACTTGGCGTGACGACAATATGTTTCAGGGGAGCATAAGTGGATATTTCTTATTCAAATCAATTTCAGCCATAAATAGTATAGACTTCAAAATTTGGCTATTTTATAGTTTGTAGTCAATATGAAGCCACGAGGTCAACAAACGAGTGATTTGTATTGGTCACATTTGAGTTTACAAAACACCAAGTGTTACTACATATGGAGAGATATTGTATATAGCATTGCTCTCAATATGATATCAACTAAAAAACATTTTGAAACATATTGAGACTCTTTTGATCTATATCTATGCTACGAGGAAGTAGGAGCGTATTTGCCCACAAATCCAAAACCAACAACGAAGAACGCTATCGACTGAAACAGAAGGTACACATAGAGTGTGTTCTTCCCAGAGACGATGTCGTAGATTCCGCAGAACAATAGGTACGCTCCAACCAATAGCTCCAGCAAATGCACCCTGTTTGCAACAGATTGATAATATCAGTCCTAAGCTCAAATAAACTTAGTTAAAGCTTAACTACAACTAAACGAAATGTCTACTTACCTCTCTCTGAATGTGATGTGAGGTTCTTTAGGAATCAGCTTTGTTTTGAGACCATCGCCTAATTTCTCAGTTACAACCCATTCTTGTACTCTTCCTGTTTCTAACAATCCCATGACTAGAGCCTTTGCTCGAAGCAGGGACATCGCATTCTCGAATAGAACCCAGAATGCCAATAGGTGGATTGATCTGTTAACAAATAAAGGATTCAAAATATGTAACAAGACAGAGGAAAAGACGATTTGTTATATGGAAAGAAGTAAGAGATGAGACCTTAGTCTACCGATTGCGATAAAGAGAGTGATCAAAGAAGGAAGATAAAATGCAGCCCATTTCGGAACTGTCACTTCTGGGAACATAACAGTTGCTGGCAAGATCACACAGTAGAAGCAGAATGTGAGCATGTGAGCCACGATCTTGCGGATGAAGAAGAAGCTGTACAACATATACAACTTCTTTCCTAGAGAAACATTCTCGCTTCTTATTATTTGTCCGGCCATTTTCCTGAATAGATTGGCAGGGCCACAAGTCCATCGATGCTGCTGGCTACGCAGGGCTTTGAAGGAACAAGGTAACTCACTTTTCACCTGTAGATAGCAAACTCCTAAATGCTTCAAACACATAATAATACAAGATGCCAACAAAAAGAGAGAAATCTTCTATTCTATACCTTGAGATCATCGATATATAGAAACTTCCAGCCTCTGAGTGTAGCTCGTACAGCTAAGTCCATATCTTCTACTGTTGTCTGGTCATTCCATCCCCCGGACTCATTCAGGGCTGAGATTCTCCATACGCCAGCAGTTCCTGCATTTGTTTCAGACAATAAGAAAAAGCTTTATTTTATCAAAAAAAAAAAAAAGCTTTATTTTATTGGTAGAAAAGAAACGATAAATGAGAATGCTATACCGTTGAACCCAAAGAAGGCAAATGTTGAAGATCCAACTTGCTGCTCTACTGTAAAGTGGTAACTTAAAGACATCTCTTGCAATCTCGTCATCATGCATTGATCCGCGTTCACTGAAGTTATTATAAAAAGCAAAATCTCATGTACCGAATATAGATTTTTGATTGAAAAAGAAGAGAAAGGTGTCTTAAGGAATGTTACCAAACTCCCACCGGCCTTGTACAAGTGCTAACTTGGGATTGTGAATTAAGAAAGGAACAGTGCGGAGGAGGAAGTCAGGATCAGGCTGGAAATCAGCATCAAAGATAGCAACATAGGCACACTGCTTCACATAGCTATGCCTCATTCCTTCTCTCAGCGCACCAGCTTTGTATCCGTTCCTGTTGTCCCTTATCTCAAAGGTTATGTTGATGCCTTCTCTAGACCATCTCTCACACTCCTTTTTCACCAATTCCTGTTTCCTTCCATCATTGCCACATAACCAAAATATTAAGGAACTCACTTTCACACAACACAAAATCATGAGTCCAAACACACAAGGCTTGAGATGAGACAGGACAAGTGTCTATAGAGGTTAACAAGGACCTTACTGGCTGGATCTGTAGAATCATCAAGCACTTGAATTATTATACGATTCGATGGCCATGAGATTTTGCAAGCAGCTGCAATTGATTGCTCACAAACCTACCAAACGCATTAAAATCCCACCAAATGAGTTCAACTACATACCAATCTGTGGAAAATAGTTGCTCCTTAGGTTGTTACCTCTTTTTCATTGTACATAGGTATTTGCACAAGAACCATAGGGAAACTTGCACTGCCACACTCAACATCATCTTCCATAGCTTCCCATTTGTAAACTTTCTCTGGTTTTCTCTTGAACAACTTGACATACAATACCACAGTCCCCATGTACATTACCTCTACGAAGAGCATGACAGACATAATCAAGCATAGAGCCACCAGAAACTTGAAGACTGGTACAACTACTACACCCCTTGCTTGCTCCCACCATAGTCTGATTCGAGCAAGGATATCTTCTGATTTAGTAAGAGATTTGAAGGCATTGAGGAATTCTAATGTTTTAGAACTTCCAGCTAGAGACTTCAATGAGGAGAAGTAAAAGAGAAGACGATTAAAGAAACCAGAAATTGGCCCACAAGTTTACACATTTAAAGACATATGTAATGTTTGCTTGAATCCGCAAATGTAGAAGACAAAGAAACACAAAAGGACAAACAAGATAAAGATTTGATATTTAAATATATCTACTAGTATATCAGATCTAAATGTAGCATACAAGGAAGATCAAGAAATGAGCAATGACGAAATGGGTTTTTACAATTTAATGAAAACCCCAAGTCAAATCAACAGGAATCCAACTTAAAATCCATACTTTCCAAGAAAATGTTGACGACAAGTCCAAGTTGAAGAAGCATTGAAGTCATCGTAAGAAACCCAGATTAAAAATAAGAAAAAGATATGAAAAGCAGTGGTAGGTAACAAATAAAATGCAACATTTGGTCATTGAAGTAGAGAGAGAGAGAGAGAGAGAAAGAGCGAACCAGTGAGAGGAGAAGGAATCGTGAGGAAGACGGTGGAAGATTGGGAGAGGAGGCATTGAATAATCTCCAAGTGTCTCCGACGAATCAGCTTCTGCTCCGTGCTCGTTATTTCTTTTTCTTTTCTAGTCTTTTTGGAGTCAAATGGATATTTCTAGCGGCCAAGTGGGCCAATTATCTTATTCTCTTTCGCCATTTGAATTATTGTTTTTAATATCTTTCCTTAACAATTATCTTAACAATATTATTGGTGGTATCCCATTATACATGGCCAATAACTGATAACTACTTGGCATGATGACCATGTTGAAAACTGTAGTAGCAACGACATATTGTTAGTTATATGAATAAACGTCAAAAAATATATTAAAATATGTACATCTATATTTCAAAGATATTTTTTTGTGTGAAATTTCTCAATACTTATAGTCATCCATTTTTAGATCCATCTACACGTAACATATCAACCCTTGAAAATTGATATTTTTTTATCCGAAACATTTTTGGCAAATGTTATGCATAGGCGTTGATCTATGCATGTTGTTATAACTATATCTGTCTGATCCAAACCATGGAAAACTTTTTCATTCCGATCTTTTCATAGAAACAAGAGAATAATAATAGTACTAAAATTGTTGTTCTTTCGGTTCGTAGTAGTAGCTCCAATGATGTTGCTTCTGTTGATCCTTGAAGATTATGATTAAATTAGCTGAGTGAGATTTGCCTGAAGTTGTCAAACTGTGTATTGGTCTTGGCTCTTATTAGCTTGTGTTTTGAGAACTTGTAAAATATCATTTATGTATTCCAAGGGAAATTGAAATTCAAAGCTTTTGTTTACAAAGATCAACACAACACAAGAGTTTTATATTGTTCTCTAATCAATTTCACAGTTTAAAAGAAACATCTGTATAAAAGAAAACTATGAAACCAACTCATCCTTTGTCTTTGCTGATTTGATTTTTCATTTGTTTCCTTACTCACCAAATTTATTTATGAATCTCTCTTCTTCCAAAAACCAACAAGCTGCAGCTACATCAAAAACTACTCAAACCCCAAGATTGTATCACCCTGACAGTAGGTAAAAGTTAGAATCGAAACTCATCATCTAAAACATATGTAAATCCTTACAAAATAAAAAACCAGCTGAACTAAAAGCAGAGTAAATGTTACCTGTGAGAACAAAGACCCTCCTAACACACCCAGTTGAATTGAAACTGGCAGGAACTTGAAGCCCAGTCAACACTTTTCAAATCATTGACCACCTCCAGCCTAGTAGATCTCATGTGTATTAAGGAGAAAGTAGCTCTCTTCAAACGATTTGCGTTCTTCAGAATGTATTTGGCCACTTCTATGTCTTCTTCTTCCCCACATTTGTAGCCTTCCCACATGAATGTCTCAAGATGAAGCAACAAACATTCAGGAACATTCTTTGGTTCATTCCATTCTCAATCATAATATTGATAGCTACACCAGGAGTTGTGATCGATGAGCTTGAGGACTTGCAATTTAGGAGAAGCATCGAGCATGAGTGTAAGTACATTCCACCACACTGGTGTATATGTATAAAGCTCCAAACATACCAGCTTGTAGAAAATGCTACCAGTAGGAAACTTAATCATTAATGTACCAGATAAAGCCAAGGAAAGACGTTTCACTGTAGTAAGAGATACCATAAGCTTGTCATCGGTGACATTAATAATACTTGCCTCCACCAGCTCTGGTACGTCCTCTATCAGACAAGACTCAAGAGCCTTATCACCTTGAATCTTGAAATACTTCAAAGAAGGAGCGTTTATCACATATCCTCAAGGCTGTCGTTCTTCACCATCACCATTATTAATTGATAGTCTCTGTAAAGATGGCACTGCAATAGTAAGTTTTCACAGTGCAATGTGGATTTCTACGCACCACAAAATCTTCAAGATTAGGGCAGCCAGATAAAAGGTTACGAACCGATTCATCGTCTTTGAAGTAGATAGTGAAGGTGAAGAGTCCTAAGGGATTTTAAACAAACCGAAGAAGGGACATCCATACAGGCAGTATTAATCTTGAGTTTCAAAGTCTCAACTGTTTCAGATTTATACAAACATCTAGGAAATGTGAATGACCCTTTGTGCAAGTAAACTTCGAGTACCAACTCACGCACATTGCGGGTAAATGCAATCCCAATCAAGATTCCAATATCCTCAGCACTACATGTATCTAAAGTGATTTGGAGATACAAACTCTGTAAAACTGGAGCTTTATATGAAAGCAAAGACTTACAAATATTCTTGATTTCAAGGTTGTGAATGTTGATGAAATAACTAAATTCGAGTTTAGGCATCATTTTCCAATGAGATTTCCATCGTTTAGACAAAACACTTGTGGCTATGGCTTCTTCTGTAAGAATTAAACACAATATCTTCACAATCAAAGCTTCAGGCAAATCACTGATCCTGTCCACATTGACAACATCACCACTCTTTTTCATACTCTCACCTTCTCTAGTGCATCGTCTCATTTGGTCAAAGTTTAGGGTTTAATTTGGAGGCTGAGACTGCGGCCGAAAGGATTTATTTTTCATTTCCTTCTTTTTTTCTTTTAAAGTATCTCTTGTAGTCTAGGCGCTAATCAAACAGTGAGTGAGATAGCACTACTAGACGCTAATCGAACGGTGAGATAGCACTACTAGACGCTAGTCGAACGGTGAGGTAGCCTCTAGTGCTGAATCAATTAAGCGGAGATTACACTAAGTCTAATGGAGGATTTGTTTTAGAGATTTTTTTGTTGACAAATATAGTTGAATATTAATTATGAGAATAAAATCTTAAGAATTTATGTGGTCCGGTGGTTTAATCCGGCCTATTAAAATTTGAACATTCGACGTTCTCTTGTATCACTTTTTCATTATTAATTAATGGTATCATCCGTCAAACCACACTAACAGTAATATCGCATCATCTTCTTCCTCACCTCCATGATTGAAAAGCTAAATTTTCACACTAATTCTTTCCTTTTCATCCTTTTTCCCCTGTATTTAGTCATAACTATGACCAAATCAAAATACATAGATCTAAGAAACTATTATTAGTTCATGCATTTTAATTGATTTATAAATATGTATTTAGGATTTGTAAATCTTTATTGATTTTAAATTCCCACATGTGGATTTTTAAATAACATGGTTTGCCTCATGTATTTGAGTCTGTATTTTTCACTTCCCAATGTATTAAAACCCAATGTAGATTTTGAAATCCAAAAGTAAATCATTAAAAATGAAAAAAACATAACATTTCAACTAGTATTTATAAATCGTTAAACCAGTAACATATAATTTGAATTTTTGATAAAGATTTTAAAATCAATGATTCAATAAACATGATTTTACTTGAATTTCTAAATCCATTAAAATCTATGAACCAATAAACCCCTAAACTTAAATAGCTTATTTAACCAAAAAATGATTTGACTTTAGACTTACACCGATTTATTAGCCGAACATAAGGAAATCGCGGCGGCACCGCGTTTTAGAGCATGACTTGTAGTGTATGCCCTTAGTTATCTGAGAAAACAATTTCTTCTTCCGTTTTCTTTATCCCAAAAAGAAAATAAAAACAATTTTTTTTTTTCCGTTTAGGTTTATAGTTTCTCCTAATTAAGCGCTAGTGTGTTGTATATAAAGAGAGAAGGACATACACTTAAACAGAGAAACCAAATCAAGAACATTGTACAAACATGACCTCTGTTTCTCGCGAGTGTAAGTCTAATGACAAACATAACCCGAGAATAGTAAAGAGGATAAAAAGTCGCACGAGTAGTTGTCACTCGCGGCAATTTCTCTCTCACCTAACCAAAGCTCGGCGACTCTGTTTCAACCGCGGCTTGAGGGTCTCTCCGGCAAATCCGGCACCGTGAGAGACTCCTCCTCCTTTTGGAACCAACGACGCTTCATCCGCGGTTAGGTACTCAAGTTCGGTTTTCGATTTGGAGGCGAATCATGCTCTGTGATGGTGAGATCCGACGGATCGGAGATGGTGTCCTGCGTGGCTCTTCATTCTGGTCTTCGAGGATGAGATCGGAGGCTTGTCGTGCGGTGTTGCTCTCGAGGTGAAGCGGTACAGGTGGTCGTATCTCAGTTAGTGTCTTGTCGGTGGTTGACTTCGTGGTGGTTGGCTTAGTGGTTGTTGGTGTGGTGGCGAGTGGTCCAGCGGGAAGAGACCTTCAGGATGTTGTCGCTGGAGTACCCAGATCTGCTAGGGGACGACGGACTGTAAAACAGCGAAGTTCTCCCGATATTCTCTCCCCAAAAGTCCTTTCCCTCCCGTAATCTCATCTCTGGGATATTGGCTCATTGTCTTGGTGGTTTGCGACTTCTCTTCTCTTCGGATCTTTAACGTGGTGTAGGCGAAGATTCTTCTTCCCTTAGTTGGCCTGGTATGGCGGTGAATCAATATCGAGAGAGGTCATGTTCTCCTGATGCCTCTTTGGTGGTCCTGTTCCCCAGAGGTTGGAGCAGTGGCAAGCTTGGCGGCGGCGATCTCTGCTCCGTCGTTTTTTAGGCTTTGCCTTAAGTTTTTGGTTTAGCCGGTCCAGTACCGGTTTGGCTCTCTGTAATCAATTTCGGTCTTTAGTTATTAACCGGGCCTACCCAAGATTGTGGTTTGGTTTTATCCGGTTTAAATATTTTGTAATAAACCAAAAACCCCATAAAATTTTTAATATATGCAACAAATTTTATCTCAAAAAAAAAGAAAAAAAAAAAAAAAAACATAACCTCTGTTTCTCTGCGTAGCTAGTGACCTTGTTATGGAGATCATATCCCGAGTTCCTGTTGAATATTTGGTCCTCACATTGTGTTAGTTGCTCCTTGAAATACAGATATTACTTTTAGAAGCAACATTTCCATGCATGATTAAAAAAACAAAAAAAAGTCCTTGAATCATCCATGTATCAACCACTTAACTAGAAAATTAGGAAGTTTAGTACATCGGACTCATGAGTATTTGGTTTGGATCAATCTTCATTTTGGTCTGTCGGTTAGCTAGAAGCCTAGACAGAATATTGAAGGCAATGATTCGGTTCAGTGGTTTTCGAAATGGTTAAACCTTTTGGTTAGGATTTAAGTGCTCAGAAGTCAGACTAAAGGAATTAAAAAGAATGCTGTTAAGTTAGTGATCTATAAGGAATTAAAAAGAATGCTGTTAAGTTAGTGATCTATATACTCCTCGATCATAAATATGAGACTCTCTCTAGCTATATCATTTTTTCATATTGAATTTAATGAAATGGTTTGCTATCAATATTTTCTTTAAAATTCACAAAAAATCTTGCAAAATTAACTTTGCATAAGAATATATAAGACAAGAACAATATTCAAATCGTTAATTTTACAGATAACACTGTAATTAAAGAGATTGAATACACAATATATATAATTTTTTTGGTCAAAAGAATTTTTAAAAGATTACACCATGATGTGACTAAACACATCGTCCTAAATATATATATGACACTACGGATTTATTAATATCCATCATAGATAAATCTTATGTGCTCACTAAAAAAGACACACCATCTTAAAAATGACCTTCAGTTTGGTTTTCCGGTTATGGAAACAGAGGTGGAACACTAGAGAAAATCAGAAAATATTAGTGAAGGGTGTTCAATTCTAGAGAAGCCTACACTACCCCATAAGTTGTGACAGAGACTTTTGTATGGATGCAGTAAAAGGTAAGAATAAAGATGGAAAACACATAATAACCCACCAAGAATACTCAAACATTTGACATCTCTTTGACTACTCTGTCTCTTCTCCTTTGACCACTCTCTCTTTCTCCATTACGTATCACTCTCAAAGCTACCTCCTCCCTTTTACCACACACTAGCGCGTGCATTT
This sequence comes from Cardamine occulta, assembly GCA_028015245.1. Lineage (NCBI taxonomy): Eukaryota > Viridiplantae > Streptophyta > Magnoliopsida > Brassicales > Brassicaceae > Cardamine > Cardamine occulta. The sequence continues at coordinate 13,787,624 of CM051377.1, read as the reverse complement.
CCACGCTCCACATTCCAAAGACAAATTCTCAAGTGCATGATTAATGATTTATTAATTACTCCATGACTAGAACATCTTACATGGTTGATATATAGGTCTACATTTTGAATGTTAATATAACGTTACAGTACATATCGAGATTCATATATACACATATCAACATCCTAGCTAAGCAAAAGAATCATCAACTTAACTAGTAATCGAGTCATGGTGGACCTCCTTGATGATTCTGATTGTTATGGCAAGAAGACGAAGAACAAGAAGCCAAAGCAAGAATGGAAGTAGCGAGTTGGTTAATGCCGTCCACCAAACCACTCATACATTGTTTGTTAATCTCAGCTTTCGATTCCTCAATCTTTAGTCTCCTCTCTTGCAGCCTCACCACTTCCTTATGCCTCCTCTCTTGTCTCTCCTCACTCTCCCTTATCACTTGTGCGATCATAGACGCGCTTCTTGATAAGGCCACTCCGACCGCAACCTCCTCGGTCTCCCTCTCTCCTCCGACGGTGGTTTCTCCCGGCGTTGTTTTCCTTCGTTTGGCCGTCCAAGTGTCTGAATACTCACTTAAATCAGAATCTGAGCTACTATATATCAATATTACTAGCCCTCTTACAAGATAGAATCGAAACAATATACAAATATTCAATATTTATACAGCGACCAAAATCTTAATATACGCAAGAATTTTATAATAAAGAATGTTTACACTTTACATACACAAGCAAATTTAGGGTTGCATTTTTCTTCATGCTAATTATAAAGTTTTGGGTTTTTAATGTATAATTGGACTGATTAAGACAAGATGATAAGTGAGAGTATTTGTTGGAATGTCTAAATTTAATACATAAATATGAAATAAATTAAATCTAACTTTTGTGTCGTTTAGGAGTTAAGAAGAGAGAGGTACCTACTGTGGGCTCTATAGGCTCAGCGTGAAATGTAGACGACGGTGGAGGTTGAGGCGGCGGTGGCGAAAGTGATAAGACTACAGATTGTGGTGGCGGAAGAGGTAATACCATAGTAGCCGGGATTTGATGCATGGGCTGAGCCTGAGCCATCATCGGAGCTACATATTCTAAACTTTGTTGGCACACTCTTAGAATCTGGCCGCCGTCACCGTCTCCGAATGCGGAGGCAGCGATGAAGGGCGACGGAAGACTCTTTCTATCGACAAGCTCAGCCAACGCGTCATATATCTGAGGCAACATATTACTAGGCAAGTTCCTCTCTTTCCTCTCACTCTTCTCCATCTCCAAGTACGACGCCGGAGAGGAAGAGCCGGTGTCAAAAGACGATTCTACCCTCGATCTTTCGTACTCTCTGATCTTCTTGTAATCCCTCATGAGATTGTCCCACTTATCGTTGCACTGATTCTGGTTCTTCATACATCCTTTTCTATAGCAATACTCCTCTATCCACTTCCACCTAAGCTCCGGCTGTCTGTATCTGCTTTCCGGTTGCTTCTCCGGCTGAAGGCCGGTGGTAGACCGCCGCACACGCCTCTCTTCATCCATCTTCTTGGCCTCTATGAGCACCAAAGTCTCAGTAACCGTCCAATTCCCTTTTCTATACTCTCTCGTAACCATATCTCCACCACTAGATGGATCAGCCATGTATGTGTCTTTTTAGATTACGAAGAGGTAGCCATATCTGTAATCTGTGAATCTTGAAATTCAAGAAGTAGAGAGAGAGAGAGAGAAACAAGTGTTGGAGAAAGGGGAGAAGAAAGGGTTGAGGCAAGACCGGTCAAAGTCTTTTGTTTGTAAGTACTAAGATTGTCACCAAGTTTCGAAAAGATAATGCTTCCAATAATGAGCAAAGAAAAAAAAAGGAAGTAATGCTTCCCAGTAAACTAAATAATTAAAACTTTTTTTCTTTTTCTTTTACTTTCTATGTTTCATGTCTCTATCTGTAGTTGTATGTGCGAACTAAGAGCATCATTATTGGTAGAAACCCAAATGGATTTCTTAAGTACTATTTTAATACAAATTTGAAGTTAAGAAACTGTATTAAAAAATTTTCTTTTTTCTATTTTATTGGTAGAACCCTTAATGGAATTTAAAAAAAAAAAAATTAAATTAAATTATTCTTTTTTTAAAATAGAATTTATTTTATTAATTAAACATAGCTACATAATGGAAGCAACAGAAAGAATGTTGGCCTCCGTAATTTCAGACTCAGGCACGGCGATGATGCAGGTGACATTGTGAAATATCTTTTGCTCTTCAGCAGGAGTGTCCAGCAGATTCCAAAGCTATAGCAGGGAGACTGCAAGATCTTGAAGCTGGAAAAACAGGTTATGAATGTCAGAAACCGCAAGCACGCAAAAACTTTTGCACTATATTTCAGAAAGATCTCGAATCCTAACCTTCTGCATTCGCTGTAACTTGACCATTTGTAGATTTTCAATCATCATATCCAACTTATCAAGAGTACTTCTGCTCACATCTGTGGCGTTGAACTCAACTAGAGATGAGTGTATCCCTTTAATCATGTCCTTGAAGTCTTCACCAAGCATTGAGCACAACAAGTTAAGCGTTTTCAGCAGACTTTCTACCTCTTCCAATCTTTTGCTCTACAGTTAGGAAAATATGTGCAAAGGATTTTGTAAGTCCCATATCTTGAAACCAAATTCGTTTAGAAAATTTTGAACACTATCATAAAAAAGTAAAACCAACCTTTTCATTCTGAAGTTCAGCTAATTGCCTACACAATTCTTCCAACTTCTGAAGCGAAAGATCGGTCTCTTCTGCAGCAAACTTCTTCAGATAATCTGTTGAATTTCCAAGTTGAAATGACAACTTGAGTAACTGATCGATAACTTCTCTAAACTGATTCATTCTCTCAGTCTTCTTTTTGTGCAGCCTCTCTAATTGAACATTAACGTTCTCAAGCTCCTCTTTCAAGTTTTCACCCAACCTGCTGTTGGACTGTAAGAAAAGACACCAAGAAAAGGAAAAAGCATCAATATTTTCCATAACTCAGGCAGATAAAAAAACAAAATTTATCAAAACCTTTGTTTAACTACACTTTCATGAATTTCTTGTCCACCCATAGAAGAGCCAATGGCTGCAATTTCTGCTCTTCCAAGAGCAATTTGTTTCAGCAAATTCGCTTTAGACCGACTAGCCTCTTCGACTTTTCGCTTATAAACCAAGAGACACTCTTTCTCAATATCAGCCAAAGCAGCATCTTTTTCATCCTCAGTCTCTCCCGTTTCATTTTATATTTCCTGATGTCAGAAATGGAAAATTCTACATCAAATTATGTTTATCACGCAAAATTGGGTAACGAAGATGTGAATCTCTTTCATAAAAAAACATGCAATTGGCGAAGCAACAATCCACATGTAGTCTCGATTCGCGAAAACTGCTCCGTTGAATTTCGCATCATTGTGATTAAATCTTTTTATTGAAATCTATAGACAAAAATTTCCAATTATCCTTCCGAGTATAAACATCATGAACCCTAAAATTTTTCACATAGTAACCAGTAACTGTGAAATCAGAGGATGCGAAACCAGTTTCTCCGCCGGAGAAGCCAAACGATTCGGTCGGAGACGAAGGAGACAGACATCGCGAGGAGAAGAAGAGAAAAATGATTTTCTCTACTCAAAATGTTGGACCAATGACATGATGCCACGTATAACTTAAGAACTGATTCTTAAGTTGCTTAATTAAGAAATGGTTCTTAAGTATAAACCTGCTTTTTTATTAATTAAACAATATTTTATTCTAAGAAACTCATTAAAACCTGGCGATAATGATGCTCTAAACCAATAAATAATACTACTGTATTAAGCTCACACAATTTTTTTTAAATCAAATCATTTATAGCTGAATCTACTAAACGAAAAGAATGATGAATAAATCCGACTGAAATTTAATTTTTAAAAAGGGTAAAATTACTCCCCACTAATTTTAGATGATGCATTAATGTGTTTCTTTCATAAAATCTAGTACTAAATATCAACCACAAAGTTTCACCTACTAACCTTTCGATGCAGACATTGTAGAGTTAAGTTTTATGTCTTCTGAACTTTTTTTGGGTCAAAACTTTCAATCCTCAATAACGTGTTTAAAAAAGATTCAAAAACTGTATTTGGGCTTAACTTTTGATTACAAAGTTTGTCGTCGGACAACGTTGGATTGATGAATTTCGATTAATTCGCAGATTAACATTGTGGAGCAAAGAAAACTAAGGGATATCTCTGTTGTGCGAGGTGTGAATGACCCTAACATGAAACAATAACATACATACTTCAGATTATCTCCTCCGCAAGGACGAATGGTAGAATCAGGATCTAGACCTATATAGAGTTCTATATCTCAAACCAATTTGTTTCTCTCTTTCTTGTGGGGAACTCGTTTTGGGAATAAAAAATGAGTGGATTATTATACACAACAAAGGTTTTGGATGAGTTATTCTAGGATGGTGATCCCTGCCGGAGACGGAATTGATGCATTGTTTACAACAACAACATACTCCAATGACCCAAGTAAACGATAGACAATTAACTCTGAAAGTATCATATCAGAGAGACTGGAAAATATAAGTATATATGATCCAAACACAACCAGAGAAAACATCATAATATTCCAATTTCCCACATCCCTTCGTTTGTCATGAATTCCACATTAAGAGGAAAATAGAGCGAGAGAGAGAGAAAAAAGATTTGTTGAATCTTATTTATTCAGATTAGAGAAGACCACCACCACCCCTAAGAGCAAGAACCAAATGAAGAACAGAGCCACCCTCTATGTTGTAATCTTTGGCCGTTTTGTCATCAGCAAGCTGTTTTCCAGCATAGATGAGCCTGAAAATCCAACCAAGGCTCAGAGTTATATAATGGCTTAAGAAGACTCAAACAAAAGAGCTAATTGTTTCTTTATAAGAAGGCAATAAATATACTGCAAATAATGTCATCCAGAGCTAAAGTCGAAAACTGTATACACCCTTTGTGGTGTGATCAATCCATAAGAAGCAGACAAGACTCAATTGATGCAAACACAAACTCCTCAAGTGATTTAAAAACAAAAGTAAGTGTTTATGATGATTACCTTTGTTGAACAGGAGGGATGCCTTCTTTCTCTTCAACACGTTCCTTGATACGATCAATAGTGTCGGTTGGTTCGATATCAATCTCGATTTCTTTACCTGTAAGTGTCTTGACCTTAATCATGGTTCCACCTCTAAGCCTCAAAACAAGATGAAGAGTAGACTCTTTCTGGATGTTGTAATCAGCTAGGGTTCGCCCATCTTCAAGTTGCTTACCAGCAAATATCAGCCTTTGTTGATCTGGTGGTATACCCTCTTTGTCCTGTTCAACAATAAGATCAATTAAAATCATAGCTCAGCTTCAGCTCAATAAACTTAACTCATCGAACTACAAACACAAAATTTAGCTATTCTCAAGAAAATTCAAATCCATGTCCTTGAAGATTACAACAGATTCCTTTCTACTCGAAACAATTCTTAGTTCGATCGGCGGAGAATATATCAGATTCGCTTCTCAAACCGCACACATGATCCGAGTAAGAACAAGTAGAATTCAGAGGGAGCAAGCAATAGTTAAGGGATATAGAAGAAAAAGAAGCCCTAAAATAAACCTGGATTTTGGCTTTGACATTGTCGATGGTGTCGCTGCTCTCAACCTCTAGGGTTATAGTTTTTCCGGTGAGGGTTTTGACGAAGATCTGCATCTCTCTTATCGCAGATTACTTTAAAATCTTCTCGGATTCTTAGGCGGGTCTGTGTGATGGTCGATGGGTATGTGTGTATATATATATATCCACTGGTAAGGTCTTTGGGTCAGCGTTAAGACTACGCCAACTTTTTATCATTTATCATTCTGACTTTGTAAGCCCAATTATGGTTCTTCCTAATATTTTTACTTCTTCTTTCCATCGTCAACTAAATTGATTCCCCCCCCCCCCCCCACATCTGATATTTAGTTTTAGTCTATAGATTTTTGGTTAAAGTTTGTATTTTATTTTATGGCTATTAACTTCGACGTTCTGAGCTAAGGTCTCCTTACTGACCAAGAGGCATGGGTAAATCAGTTGTTATATCAGATTGCTCAGTTACCATTCTCAAGCCACGATTACAATCAATAGAGATTCTAGCCGCAAAAACCATTAATGGAGTTTCTAGCTGCAACATTTTTGTGAAACAAAATAGCCACGGTAACTATTAACTATTGATATCATAGATTGGCTGCAAACATAAAGAAGGATCAAAAACGATACTCCGAATGAAAATAAACAGTAAACTTAGAAAGAATCATATTATGTCTCAACTTAAAAGAATCTCGCGCACACGAATATTCATTTCCCACCACTAGTCTATACACACTAACTCCATGGAATTTTAGCCCGCAATACCGTCTTCGCCATAAATATTTCTTCTCTTACATATGTGTATAAAAAGGTACTTAACCGCTACCACTACATGAATCGGAGAGAAGTAACAAAAATGGCGAATTTGCTTCGTAAATTTAGACTCCAAAGCTTGGGGGTCTCTTCTACATATGTTCAAGTGATCCACCTTTGAGCCTCTCCATTCGAGCTTGAAGACCGGACAATGCTTTCTCATCCAGTGGGAGAACCACGGGGTGAGAGTGTGGAGTCTCTAGTCCCATTTGGCTCGGGGGAATGGTCTGTTGATTCATTGACATGTTATCATTTGTTGGCATCAGTGGTTTGCTTACTGGCTCGAGGGTACCCGATGAAGCCAGTTGCATGCTCCTCATCCTTTCTCTGATTGCATCTAGCGTCCCAGTCATCACTGTCAAAGATATTTTCCTAACAGATGAATAAACACCGGAAGTAAGAAAGAAGGAAAAATCAGGATCTTCAAAACTACCTCCAGGATTGATGTTACTGGCTCGGATGTCGGTGTATAAATCAGAATTAGGGTTCATCAGAGGCTTTGCGTCTAACGGGGACAAGGAAGGAATATCAGGGGATGGAAGAGCTAAGGAAGAAGGGGGAGGAGTTGACAACGGTAGGCTTGAAGGCGTTCTTCCAGCAGCTGCATTCTTCTCCACCTAAAAACCGATTGCAAATCTTCAAGACATAAAACACTAGAGGCTTTAAAGGTAAATGATATTACAAGCTAGGAGAGTTGTTACAAACCTGGGCCAAACCGTCTCTGATGTAAGTGCGAAATGCTTCGCTAGCATTTTGAAGTTGGGAAAAGATATCAACCTACAACCATTGAAATGAGTTTGCATTACATTCAATATGGCTCGAATGGTCAGTGTATTACTGAAGAAACAGAGCCAATCCGAAGCCATATCCATTACCTTTGGATGTGACTTAGTGATGTGGTAGAGGTCGTAAAGACCAATTGCGGAAGTTTGTTTGTCACCGATTTTCTTAAAAATTGCCCCTAGCTCTTGCTTCAACTGGACATCGGCAGAATTAGCGGGAGGTGAGGTATGGTTGGTTGTAGAATCTGTCCAATGGGTTTGTCCCACAGGACCTGTTGCAGTTAACATTCTTGCTGCAGCTAAAGTCTGTAAGTAAATTAATTAGTTACTACCGATGACGTCTGAATTTCTCAAAAACCGCTAAAATTCACAAGCAAAATGGAAGAACTTTTTCAGATATATTATTCGATTAAGCAACTTAGGACATATGATCTTTTAAATTCACCATCTTGAGAGGTAGTACAGCAAATAGTTTGGATGTGCTCTTTGAAATAACTCTCAGCTTCAGTAAATTTGTCAAGATTTCTGGACAGGAAGTTAGAAGACTAAGACCTCACCTCAAGGTTCAGATCGATGTAAGCGAGAATGATGGGTTGCGGCCTCATGTCAATTGGGACAAGAGACAAATGGCCCTTTATTGCAGCTCCCCGGAGCTTAACAAGTTCATGTAGAACAGTTTTCACCATCCTCAGAGGTTTATCATCTGCCCCAGCTCTTCTCATTGGAACCAATCAAGAACAAAACAATTTTTCTTTTAATGTTGAATACAAAAATCTCCACAGAATAATAAACAAAGACTAAGATTTGCAAAATTTTGTATGGCAAGTACCTCCTACGTATCTCTTCCATTCCCAGCTCTTGCAGGTATACATGGATGCTCTGAAGAAGTCGATCAAGATCAACTTCATATATGGTGCTTTGGAGGAGCTGAACACGGACAAGCAAGTATCAGATATACAGTACCAAAATAGATAGCAGGACTTGATAAGTAACAGCTATGCAAGTTATCCCAACAAAGATTGTCCTAAAATACTTTTCACAAAAATCATACCTTTGTAAGTTTAATTAGGCATTTAACTACCAAATCAGAGAATTTCTGATTCCGGACAGCATAAACTTCAGCCGTAGCAGGTGAAGGCCACCTAGATGGATCTAGAGGACGTAGCAAGCTAATAAGGACCACAAATGATGACGTCCGATCTGCATTATCCTGATTTTAATAACGAAAAGGCGAGACGTTCAGAGAATCTCAGAGTCGCATATGAACAAAACCATTTGTATGGGAGGAATATCTAACCAGGATCTTGAGCATCAAAACATTCAGAGCTTTTAGAAGTTGGCTGCCATCTTCCATTCGTGGAACTCTTTCATCCAGAAGCCAAAGCAAGAGCTCTGTTATAAGGCTTTCAAGAGTCCCTTCTTTGACTGCATGGGCAAGCTTTTTATTTTGGAATGTCTGCAATAATACATACTTGTGAGTAGTGAGCTTCACAAACAAACCTAAGCAGGCTAATCAGCTAATGAAGAAGAACAGCACCACAAAGAAAATCAATTCACACAGTGTTACCTGCATAAGTGTGTTCAGAACATATTTACAAGACCTCGATGAAGCTCCCATTAAGCTGACATCAAATGTTTTGGCAACCTACCAAAAAAACAAATTATATAAGTGGTGGTCAACAAAAAACTATTATTTCAAAAGTTCTTCATGACAAACGGAAGTTCAAAGAAAGTTTATCAGGCAAACCTTATTTGCTAAGCATGAAACAAGCCCATCTGCATCCTTCACAAGTTCATCAATTGCACTCTCTTCTGGATCATTAGACGCCTGTGCCAACTCATGACAAATAACTTTCATCCCTTCAACCGACTGCAACACAAAGAAAAGGGAAAATAAAAAATCAAGCCAACCCTTGCTGGATCACTTCAAATATGCATCAGTTTCCAAATGACAAAATGCAGGAGATAAGTATCAGTCAACCTCCCATCACAACCATATCATACATATCACGCATTCTAAGGACCTTAAATAAGTCTTTGTTGCTGACTAGAAAACTGAGTTACAATATTAATATAACGCAACAATTTTTGCTATTACCCTAAAAATTAAAAAGATGTTCCATAACAAACCAAACAATTTAATATCAAGATCGCGCCAGAAAAGCCAGAGACCTGCTCTGGAGAACCAAACATAATGATGTCCAAAGCCTCATTCCAGTCTGTAGGGCCATTAACTCCAGCGATTGTCCGAGGTACTGGGTTCCTCTCCAGAATTTGTTCCGAAATACCGTGGTTTTGCCTGGAGAAGGGGGGCAAAAAGATTGAGTTGTCTATACAGAAGCCATACGAACATCATGAAAGTTTCAGATACCAATTGAAAAAATTACCTGGGAAATAAAGGACCAGGGACAATTTGAGAAAGGTCACCACTTTGCTCTGCTACTTCAGGTCTGGAAACAAACAAAAAGTCATAAATAATATCTTTCCTGTTCCCGATTACTATGAAAAGCAACATTGACTTAATTTTGTGACTCTAAAATGCATTATTAGATCTTGGATTTATGTGATTATCTTTATGGCTTCTACTTTAAGCGTATTGCTACTGATGAGTACAAATGAGTCGCTACCAAAACGCCTTAATGCTGGAATAGATGCAATGCAAAGTTACATACAACATTTCAAAGAATTTACATACCCGTTTTCTCTAACAGAACGCCTTAATGCTGCTCGTGCCTCCCCAGGTCTCCCTTCTCTTCTTTTCTCCATTTCTCTGAACTGATGCAGACAAAACTATGAAAACAAAACTCACAAATACAAGAATTAAGCAGAAAAATAGTTTACATTTCGAGCTTACTTTCCACTTAAATCTATCATCAAGCATACCCTTTTGAGCATCTGTAAGCTTCCCAACATATCGCCAGATATCATCACCTGCAATAACATGCCAAACAATAAGAAAATAATGGAAAAAACTCTCTCAAGGGAATGGAAAACTAAGAGCGAAATCGATTTCATAATCATGATTTTGTTTCCAGATTTTTATGAAAACATACACAAGCCAAAAGAACAGAATATAAAAATATGTAAAACTGTGCGCTAATAGCTGCAAGAAATGGCATGTTTAAAAAAAAATCCACTATGACTTCCCAAAAGCTCATGAATTTCATGCCCAATTTCATGTCCTACCAAGAATCTTATAACCCGTAGCCATGGTGTTCAAAGCAGCTTTTCTGAGTTCACCATCTCTTTCTGCCGTCAAGCTTGCAACCATATTCAAGTATTTCAGTAGTCCACTCATCTGCTTACAAAGACATATTAGAATTCACGTAGAGTTCAAAGCATATTCAAATGTCATATAATTTGTCAAGTCTCGCTACTACCTCAGTTCCACAAGTCTCGAGTAGATATCCAATGAGATCAGTGCACTCTATCCTCGTCCGGTTGTTTTTGGAACGTAGGCCTTCCAAAATATAAGGATATGTCTTTGCTACAGAATATGCATGGATAATCTGCTTCATCAGCTCACGCATTTTTTCTCTTACTTTTTCAATGTTATGCCCCAACTGCACCCAGGAATAGGAGTTAAATATAGACACCGAAGCAACAATCTTTTTCCAAAATTGAAAGATAAAAGGGAATAATAATAAAGAGGCCAACACCACAGGAAAGTGGATTAATATCAGATGCCTAACCTTCTCCGCTAAACAAGGGAGAAATATAGCAGCTTCTGCTTCCGTCATGCAGTATTCCTCATCCTTCAATGTGTTGAAAAGTTCTGGAAGAAACTCAAGCACCTACTCTTACCCAGAGCAAATGAAATTCCATTAATATTGCATAAAAACAATGTCAAACATGAACTACAATAGCAGAAGAATCATTATAAAATTACCTTTAGCAGACAAGTAGTGTTGGATTTACAGAATTGCAACACAAACCACCTGAGAAGTATATCTAGTACTTCTATAATTTCCTTCGAAAGAGATGGAAGTGCCTGCAGTAAGAAGAAAAGAAGAATACTTAAACAAAAAATAAATAAGAAAGATCTACCAGATGAATATAATTCCAATACAAGATATCCGCATTCAAACATAAGATAGCTACCTTCTGTAGGATTTCCAGCCCATCTACTTGTTTCTTAAAGTCAGGACTCAACAACCGTTTTTGCAAGTCTTCCCTGAAAAATTTCATCATATCATTCTGCACCAACCACCCAACATTAGTTATTTCATGGTAGTAACGCAGAAGTGAATTAAATCCTCAGGAAAACAAACCTCAAGATCCTGAATCTGTTCGGGTCGCAGCTCCTCAAATTTAATTCTACGAACCACCACCCTCTCCCTGTCCTCCTGTAGATTAGAAACACAAAAATCAACCTTTTGTCATCCTACATAATACCTGTAGAAATATTTAAAACCTTTGGAAAACTCATTCCACCTTATTGGAGTCCTTAGTATTTAGCAAAGCCTGTGACTGGGTAGCTATATCATGAACAGACGTAATTTGATCTGGCCTTGAGCCCTTTGTTGGTAAAGCTCTCTTCAGAAACACAAAAACAAGTCAGAAACTACACATTACAAATTGAATACAGAAAAAGATATGTTAAGACAGAAACTTACTGATCTGTTTCCTTGCTTCAAGGTACCATTAGAACTCGATTTCGAAATCTTTGAAACACCTTTTGACACAGGCCCCGCCATAGCTTTTGATGATTCAAATGGTTCTGAAAACAACATTGTTAGCATAAACAGAAAAGGGAAGGGAGAGCGGCAAGCAAATAAAACAGACAGCAAGATCATGGAGAGGTACCTTGAACAAATCCTGGTCTTACTTTTTCAAGTACAAGAGCCAATGCTGGGCCTTGGATATCTTTGATATTCTTTTCAATCTGAGAAAAATGCACAGTAATAATCAGAAATCGGGTTCTAGCCAAGAATAGAACAAGTTAACACAAGGATAAGTACCGTTTCTTGTCCACTAACTCTCAAGATCTCAGAAATGCATCCTTCGGCTGCTTTTCGCACATCTGCTGATTTGTCCTGGAAATATTCATAGAAACATAACAGATTGAAATAGTTACAAACAGACATAATCATTGATTAAAGCTGATGAGGGGGCATAATAATTTTAGATGAGTCACCATCATTGCGGTGCTTGCAGGTTTCAGTAAATGTATAGCATCCACAAAGTCACTTAATCCAGCAAGCTGTTTTGTCAACCAATCAAAAAGATCTTTACGTCCTTCTGCTCCCATTTTCCCATCTGTTAGGGCTATTATAATGTAAGGAATCTGCATTAACGGACAAAAAAATTGTAAGTTGACGAAATTATATTAACAGGTGCAAGACATGGCTAAGGAAGATTATCACCCACCATTTTGTCGAGATGCACAGCACCAAGCCATGAATCAAGAGCAGCCAAGGTGCATTCTCTCATGTGCTTCTTGTTGTCACCGAGACACTTCAGAACATCAGATAGAATTCCCTGAAGTAGATCACTCAAGTATTTGGTAAAACTGGCAGGCAGTGATATTCTACAGTGTAAAAATTATTTTCAATGCTTGACATGTATCAGCAACCTTGCTCGCCTTCTCGACAGCTGGTCCCATAGCTGCTGCAACACCTCCAATGGTAGTCAATGTTTGCATAACAAGATTTTTGTTACTATCCAACAGTCTTCCTCGTAGAGCACCAAACAATTCTCCTACCAAATGTGAAAAAATGGTACAGATAGCAATAAGGATTGATGACTAATTTTTGGAAATTAAGGAAAAATTCATAGAACTATGGAAAAAATCCCGATTTCATACCAGTTCCAGTTGGTTGGATACGTTTATTAGCCTCTTCCAGAATTTTATTGACACCTTCAATTGACTCCAACCGCATCTACAAAAGTATAAGAAACTCAATTTCAACTCTAAAGCTTAAGATAAATTCCCACAAAAGAACTGTTAGGTTAAGGCAATAAAAAAAAAATTCCAATTTGTAGAGCACCTTCCAATCAGGACTCTCAAAGCCCTTAAGAAGATTAGGGCTAATCTTGCTACTGATATCTTCTCTAGGTAAGCTATCCAGCCCTCCAGCTGAGGTTGATGCTGAAACTGACGACTTAACAACTCGCTTTGGAGCCACAGTCCCCTGATGAACAGAATATAAGTACAGCTAGAAAAAACAAGAGTCCAACAATCAAGACAATCCACACAAATGTACCTCAAAAGGGTTTTTCTCATATTCGGTGTCTAGCGCACTTAGTAGTGCAGGTTTGACATCATTAAGAAACCCTTTGATATCTGCAATCAGAAATAATACAAATTGATTTGGTTACTAAGAAATGTTATTCTAATAAATACAATCAACACAAAGCAGAAGCAGCTTAAAGGAATTTGTAACCACCTGGACCAACAAACTTGTGTAAAGCACCCAAAAGTTTAATTGTAGCATTTCTGGTGGCCGCTGCACTAGATTGCAGCCCAACATCCTTGCAAAAGTCTATCAAGTCCTGTCAAATGGACAGAAAAAAACTCCTTTGTCATGAATGTAAATAACCTAAATAGTGTAGTTTAATAAACAGGGAAATCAGGAGCTGGAAACTTCCAAGTAGAAAAAAACTTTAAAACCTTAAGTTTCAAAAGTGAGACACCAAAGTCATCAACTGCCGAAACCATCCATAACAAGCCTTCGCTAAGAACCTTGGGATTTTTGTGCTCTTTCATGATTTTGTATAGCTACATACAAAAGCCATAAATCATTATTCTAATCAAACAAAACAAAAAAAAATTGACCGAACCAGCACTTACCCTCTCGAAAACAAATCCAGGACCAACGGCTTCACAATAAGCAGTAAGACACTTCATAGCAGAGGCTCGTGTCTTTATATCTGCAACTCGTTCACTAGTGCCTGCGAATTAGTATAAAAACTCAGGAAATTGAGCTAGCAGCTAACTCTTTAAGAAAAAATAGAACTGATGTCAGAGTAAAGCATTCAGTATCATTTTTCTTCATATGATACTAACCTGTTATGCAAAGTACGACACATTTCTTAGGAAACTTTGCCGCAGTCGTAGATATATAAGTGATGATTTCAATGACCTGTTGCTGAACCTGCATTTACAGGTAATATGCTCATGAACTTCTTTAAGGTTTTTTTCTTGGGAGAAGGGGGAGAATAATTCTAAAAAATACAAATAAGAAGATTTGAACATGGAATAACAAGCATACCTGCACATTTTTCTCATTCCAACCAGGAACTGCACACAACAACCGAACCAAGATTTCCACCGACTTGTCTAGTTCTTGTAGGCCTTCTATCTCTTCTTTCAAAGCCAATGTTGCTGCACCACCGTGTAATGCAAAACATCACCAAACTGATAAATACTTAAACAGCAGAAGAAAAAAAAAGGAGCTAAAAAGGAGTTTTCTTGGCATGTGCTAACACAGCTTTGATATAAAGAAATACAAGGCAGCGGGAACTAGAGCTTTGATAACCTTGCACAGGAGATTTATCCTATATGTAGTGAACACTAATGAAGAACCACTTAAAAATACGATTAACCAGTCAAGCAAAACGCAAAAACAACAAACAACAAAAAAAATAAACATAAAAAGATATAAGTGCTAAAGATAAAGAGAATAGAATTTGAGGATAAAAGAGTCCTCTAGGCCTTCAACAAACCTTCAAGTCTTTCTTTCCATACAGAGCTCTTTAACTGAGAAATAGTTTCCGGTTTTACAAGAGAACCTAATCTGCTTTCAATCTCTTCGAGACCCATCTCGGCAGGCTAAAAATGAAAAGAATAATAAGATGTTAACACCATAAAAGTCTGACAAAAGGACAGACTCAACCACATAACCATTTATACGTATATTTATATGTACCTCAACATCTTCCGGCGGTTCGACAGATTTTGAACTCTCACTCCGCACAGCACCATCTTTTTTGCTTCCACCCGATTTGGCAGTCCCAACCTTCTTACTCGCAGGCTATAAAATGCCAGCATTTAATGTGACCGCACGAAATTAGACAACTAAATAAAAAATCTCTGCCGCCCCTTTTTATTATGTTGTTAACCAGGGCCACAGTCACAGAAGAAAATTTGAGAGAAAACTCACAGCTGAAGGAGCAGGTCTTTTCCCGCTCAACATGCTTGCTGCTGATTTCCTTACAAAGGAAGCTTCTGAGTTCTGCATAAATTTTGAAGTGGTATAACGATTAGTGTGGACAGTCAATATAACTGATGTTAAAATAATAAAAAAATGACAGAACTGAAAATTATTAATACTGAAGATCTGGATAGGAGCGTACCCCTGTGGCTGTGCTCCCAACTGAGGATTGAACTGCCATTTTTATATGAAAAGAGCATCCAATTAGAATTGGAAAAATTCGGCAAACAAATTTGATGTTCAGCATAACGGCTGTGTGAAATAGAAGTCCACGAACCTGAGCCTGTACCAGCTGATTCACCACCACCAGAGCCTGCAATCATTTCCGAAAGTTTCTTTCTTCTAACATCATCAAGTTTTTCCAACGACCTCTCCAAAGGTCTCATACCTACAGACTGACATAACCAAAAGATAATAAACATATGAGGAATAGGCAAACATTTAGTAAAAGAGTCAATATCCACATATTATTACATTAGTACAGTATTTAAGTACCAGACACGACAACGAGAATAGGCTGCTGTTACAGAGCACAATATTAAAATTAATACCTTCGCTATTGCAGCCAAAGCCGAAAATGCTGCATCCCTCACATCAGGAGTTCCATCATTGAGACACTACATCGTTATAAATTCCAGCCATCCAATTAAGTTATAAGTTCAGATAATTTATTATTTTCAAACGTAGAAGTGGTAACTGTAATCAAAATTCAGCTCCATGGCTACAATTACTACCAACTAATTACAGTAATGCAACCTTACGTTCGTTATTCGTTTTTTTAGCACTAATGTGTTGCATATATGTATGCTGCATATATATATGCTTGCATGACTGAACAACTACTTGCTACTATCTAACAGTGCCATGCTTTCCTGTTTAATCGAGGTAAATGAAGGAGCCATTGGACACAAAAATACTAACCTCCATACATAAAGGGACATATTCTTTGTGTGCCTTTAGAATAATAGCCTTGTTACTTGATTCAAGGCAGAATGTCAACCAAGTTAAAGTTAATGAACGCACAAGCGGAACTTTATTTTTCACTGCCGTCTTAACATCTGCAAAAGAGAACAAAGTTGGTTTGAAAACTAATGAAAGACGGATGTTTAGGTAAAATCAGTCGCCAAACATCTAAATAATGATTAAAATATTTAAACAAGATAATCATAAGCCAACCAATAAAGCTATATAAAAAATCCAAGATAAAACTGACTCTTGCCTTCTATAAAGTCAACAAGATTCAAACACCCAGCTTTATACATTGTTTGTAGCGTGTGCATAAGTGGATCTGCGACTGATTGCTTTTTCTCTTTCAATTTTTCCTGTTCAATGAACAAACAGCCACCAAATTTTGTATCAAATACTGGACTAAAACCCAGTCAGCTATCTAAGCCCATTATCATCTGAGAAAAGGGTACTATTACTCAAAAGACTGGATGCATTAATACTCCTGTAATAGTAATTTTGGATCAAAGATGCTACATGACTCACAAGTAAAACAGGCAGCATAAACCGTGAACTAGCGGAGAAATGTGTTCTTAAACCACATGCAAGATTTCCAATGGCTTGAATAGCTTCAACTGCAACGGCTAAGTTCACATCCGTGATAAGCTGCAATTGGAATGATTTACAAATATTGTCAAATCACAAGTAGCAATAGTTTTGCCGTACTGAATCTTGGACAACAGCAGCATAAACAGACTATGATTGCAACCACAAAACATTTTTTCCGATTTGAAGGTTGAAATAAAATGTGTGAACTTCAAACTTCAGATTAATCAATAAGCACAGATGTTTGCAGGCTGCATTCAGCACCAATTAGATAATATTGTACGTAAAATGGTAAAACATACAAAGGATATAGCACATAAATAATAATCAATGCTGCCGAAACTTCTTATGGTGGAAAGTTAACTACCTTTTTTAAGGTCCGGCAAATTTCTGAAAAATCACCAGGAGCTATCTTTTTAGTCGAAGCAAGCTTCGTTAGCTCTGCAACAGCCTCCTTACGTTCAGACCACTTTGTAGCTTTCTAAAAGGGAAACATAGTTACTTAGTGTCACATGCAATCAAAATGGGAAGTAAGTGGTATATTGTAAAAAAATCTTTGAGTAAAGAACAACAGAAAGAAAAAAAAAAAAAATATATATATATATATATGACAATTTAGCATTAAGCATCCACAACTCACCACTCCTTCCCAGAACCCAGACTTTTCTAAAGGAGTCAAAATGTCCACAGGATCCATAAGATCATATTCATCTATTTCCTGAGGCGCTGATAGTAACAGGTAGAAAAAGAAGAATCAACGTAAGCAGCTTTCTCGACATTACTTGATGACTAAACAATTCACTGAAGTACAAGCTATTTACCATCAGCAACAGGTTCTTCACTGGTCCCATCACCCACAACACCAGAACTCGCTTCTGCCTCTGGCTCCTTATCTTGCTCAGACCTTGAAAGCAAAGAACAGAATTAATCTAATTGCAACCTTTCAAAATCATTTGCACAAAAAAAAAACTTTCAAAATTATGCTAGTACTTTTTCCACTTTAAAATTTGCGCACTCGAACAAAAATATCATGAAACGAAAAATAAATCCTCATGCAGATTAATTGAACTATCCAGAAACTTGACAATATTCACAAATCATAAGCTGAATTAAGGTGAAACTGGATCTGATTTTACCTTATCAATAAATGTCAAAAGACTTGATTGTATGTACCAATAAATAAATAGTACTGCAAGATAATCAATAAATGGAAAAGTAAAATAAATAAAAAACTGTTATCGTATGTAGTAGTTACCTTATCTTTCGAGTAGGCTTGGCACTCCCTGAAACATTGGCAAGCTCAGCCTCCAGCTCTTTTTTCTTACATAATAACAATAAAATCAAATATTAGTATTTGGAAAAGAGAACAAGAGAATTCAGAATATATACAAATCAAAGTATAATTAGTACTTCTTCCATTGATTTTCTTGCATAATAAAAGAAATGTCAAGTAAAATTTTAAATCATGGGCAGATTTAAAGCCAAGGGTGTTCTTCTGATTTGCGCTGGGATCTATCTACTATCTGTTACGACTAGAAATCTACATTTCAGTTTTCCAGCTCCAAGAAAAAGTAGTAAGATTATAATCCAGTTCGTATCATCTTGGCAGCATGGCTAAGCTACAGATATACGGATCAAGATAAGTCTTACCATTGTATCCCTCATTTTCTCAAACAATATAGACTTTACAGGGTCTTTCCCAATCCAACGGCATAGCTCAAGAGTCACCCCTTTGGCACTTGCACGGACATTCTGATCTTGATGGTCGAAAAGTTCAGGAAGCATCTTTAAAATTCTTTTGGGTGGAATAACCTTTGATCCAAATTCACTAAGATAGAAAACAAGCTAGTTTTGTTATTTCAGATTAAAAAAATTCAAGAACCAATGGAGAAAACAAACTAGGACTTAAAACAGACCTGAGAGCGTGAAACATAACATCTACTGCAGGTACCACAGCCTTTGCAACTTTATTCTTTATAGCTTTCTCCATTGTATCCTAAAATTATGCCAAATCTGTTAACTTTTGTAAGAACGATGTTCTTCTAAAAACGACAAATCCCCCAATAAATATTTTCTTGACAGTTGAAAATTAAAATAACTGAAACAATGCAGATCAAGTGGAGTTATCGCCTTAACCGGAGTCTTAATACTTGGGACAGTGAATTTGAAATTTCTGAGGAAAATGATGTTTAGAACAAAGCACTATAGTAGACATCTTCAAAACAACAATAACGAAGGTATCCAGATTCCATTCTACTTCAGAAAAAAAAAAGTATTATTCGTAGCAGAAATGGCCCAGCAGATTGAGACATGGTAACAACGATTCAAAACTGAAAATATTGGTTACTGGAACAGTCCACAGAAGATTCTGTTTCTTGAACTCAAATATAGAAAGCTCAAGCGAAATGTCCATCATAGTTATTTAAATGCTTTTTTCCTATTATGTTAGATTAGCCCAAGCATAACACAGAACTGGGCAAAGAGCCACAAGCTACGTTCCACATCACTCCTCCTAAGATCAGTACATGGTTGCATTCTGGGTTATACTTATAAAGCACTTTCATTTCTACATCAGCTCACCTATCTAGTTCTTAATACACCAGCATCAGCAATTGCAAGCAATGCTATGACTAGATGGTGAACCTATACATCAGAGTCCAGCGGTTAAGCATATCCTAGCAGAGTTGAAAGAACGTAGAATGAAATGGCATACCAGAAAAACATCAACCGCCTCTAATTCTACCCAAAGCAAGAATGCAGCCTGCGCCTTGTCCACAGTATTCTTCCGACCAGTGAGGCATTTGGCCGCAATAGAATCGCAAACTTCTTTTGCATACCTTCAAAATCAGAAACAAGCTAAATACTCACATGCAAAAAACCATTTCGCTCTGCCCTTCTCTACAGCATTTTTTTTTTTTAAAAGAGCAGCATCATACCTTCCAGCATCTGAGTCGGCTGCTCGCAAAAACGCAATCAATGCATCGAGCGCCTTCTCTTGCACCGGCGCATTAGAATCCGCCACCGTCTTCCTAAACAAGTGACCTACGAAAAAAAAATCAGAAAATCAACCAAAAGTAAAGCAAACAGAAACCTAGACAAATCACATTCCCGCTCCGAAATCCAAATTCAAATCAGATCCACACCGAGCTAGACCACCTCAATCAGATCTGAGCCTCGAAAAATAAAAAACCCTAACAACCAAAAACAACGAGGTGAGAAAACTCACCAAAATCACGAAGACGAGGGTCCTTAGGATCAGTAATTGAATCACAGACGGAAGCTAGGTCGACGTTAGCTTCATTTCTAACTTTCCAATTCTTATGCGCAAGCCGATCCTCCCATGGAAGTTTCTTCGCCTCCTTCAATAACTTCTCTTCCTCCGACATTTCTCACAAAATTATCACTCCGTCGTTATCGATCTTATCGATCTATACCAATATTCTTCGTGAGGTCTCCCCCAGCTTTTTTTCTCTCTCTTTTCAAAAATATTTCTTCGTGTTGTTAGTGCCGGCAAGAGAGAGAGAGAAGGACAAAAAGGAGAGTAGGGTGGAGCGTAATCAGAGAGAGCGAGAGTGGGGGAATTTTGGTTTCTACGTTTAAATCGGTGGTGTAATTTTTTGTTAAAACCCTTCACGCGCGTTTTGATTGGAAATGTATACACGCGCGATTATTTTTCAAATTATTTTTTAACGAGCGTTTTATTTTCTCTTTTACACGTGGAAAGATCAGCATTTTCAAACTATTTTAGGATATAGAAACCATAATTTTCCTATTAATGGTGCTGTAAAAATCTTAAAATATACTTAAAGTAATGCTCCTATTTTTTAAGGAACATCTTATTTCCTATAAAACACAAATGAGTTTATCATTTTCCAGTTGACACATAAATTTTTTTAATGTATATTGTTATTAGATTATATTGGTTTCCTATAAAATACAAACAAAATCTTTTCTCTCCTATAAAGCACAAACAACTCCATTTGACACGTAATTTAGAATGGACCTTTTAGTTTATAAAAAATTGAATTGATTTAAAACTCAACCAAAATCATTGGTTAACATTGGATTATCTTTTTTCCTATACAATACAAACCAATCATTTTCCATTAGACACTAAACTAAAATGGATTTATGAGTTTATAGATCTTTAATTGATTTGAAAACTTTTTAAAAATAAAATATTTATACTAAAAGCATGTGTTATTCGTTTTATGGTTTTAAAATGCTAACTAAAATCAAATGTTATTTAAATATCAAAGATTTATGCGACAGCCTGATTTACCGTTAGATTTTAATATATTTTAAAAAGATTTTCATGTTCAAATTTTCAAATAAACTTAATTAATTTTGTGTGATTTGGAAATAATATTTTGGGCACCCTCCTAAAGTCCCTACCCAAACACCACCATGCACCTTTTTTCATCTCCATCCTCATGTCTTACGTGATTGATGAACTCTCCATCCCCAGATATCTTTTCCATTGCTAACACATGAAATAACAGCTGAAATTTAAGCCATCATAATCTGATCCTTCCACATGCAAAATAAAGCTTCTTTCCCTTCAATTGGTATGGTTGCTTCATATGTTTCTTCAAAGGTTCTTGAATTTGGGTCCAAGAAGACTACGCAGACAAACAACATACATTAATGGGCTTTAGTAAGCCCATTACAATGTTTAACGGACTCAACAAGCTCTCTCCCGTTCTAGTTAAGCGTCGGTCGACACGTGTGGGACGTCAAAGATCGGCACGTGTGATCTCAAGTTCGCCTCTCTCATTGGTCCGTAACTCGTAACTAGCCGATTCCTTCTCCAAAGTATCTCACGTTTCTTTTTTGGTTACTGCACACTCTACCTCTCTCTCTCTTCAGTCTCTCATAAATTACACACACACACAAAAAAGATATTTTTTTTTAGTTAAGACTTTGCTTTACAGCTCAATTGCGTCTTCTTCCTCTGTCCTATTCTTCTTCTTCTTCCTCCTCGCGGATCCATTTAGAGGTTCGTGTAATTTCCATTTCTCTTTCGCATTTTTTTGGTGTGAAGTGTGATTTTGGTCGATTATTTTTAGATTACTGAATGGTTTTGACTCTTCAGTTCTTCTATGAGCTGAGATTGCAATGATGTCCCCGGATTTCCTCATTTCCATTAGATTTTTAGCTGTCCGAGGTCCTTGGAGTTGGGGTTTTATTTTGAGGAGATTTCAATTTCACGTTCGGATTTTGGAAATTGGGAGGTGGATTTGATCTGACAACCTCATTGTTCTGGGTGATGTAAATGTAGATGGCAGCATGCAAAGGTTGTGCATTGATGTTGTGGAAAGATTTGATTTGTAGTTGAGGATTTGGTAATCTAGTTGTAACTAAATGTACGAGTTTTTCCTCGAACTTCATGGAGAACGATATTGTATTTTGGATTTGTGGACTTGGTGGGTAATTTGGAGTGGTCTTGTTTGAGTAAAACTTGGTAGAAGATTCCGAATGTTCGGTGGAGTTCCATACTAATAATTTTTCTTGATAGAGTTTCAGCGAGGGGTCTGCTGTTTTTGTTACACACAATCTAATGACATTACTTTCTTTATCTTCAGGAGTCTATTTTGTGTCTTGAAGATAGACAGGGCATCACTGAGCAGCTGAGTATATGCTACGAGGGCTATAATCCGGAGTTTATTCTTTCAGATGATTGGCAGTAACTATATTATGCTTGAACGGTGCCATAATGGGCATCTGTCTGATGAAGCGCTGTCGCTCATGGCTTCTTTTGATCTCATTGCTTTGTGTACTAACGAATAAAAATGAAGCAATTAGTCCTGACGGTACAGCAATATGTTTCCTTAATCTCTTCCAATTTTTGTGTTTGGCAAATCATGATCACCATTTACTGTTCCCAGACCGCTGTAGGGCTTCAATCCTTTTTGTTCTTTTTTGTTCTCCAGGTGAGGCGCTTTTGAGTTTTAAAAATGCAGTTATGGATTCTGATGGTGTCATTGGTCAGTGGAGACCAGAGGATCCTGATCCATGTGACTGGAAGGGAGTGACCTGTGATGCGAAAACAAAAAGAGTTGTAGCCTTGTAAGTTTGAAATTTCTTTGGTTTAAACTCTTTTGTTTATTCAGTATGTGGTGCATCTTTTGTCAGTTCCTGAACTTTCTTGCGTGCAGGAGTCTTACTCATCACAAATTAAGGGGACCATTACCCGCTGAGCTTGGGAAGCTGGATCAGTTAAGACTTTTGTATGTGCTCCTAATCTTTAATTAATTTTATTGCTGTCTAGTTACATGCTCTGCTGCTCAACGTTTGTGTATTCACATGTCATCGCAGAATGCTTCACAATAATAAATTATATGACTCAATACCTACGGCTTTGGGAAATTGCACGGCATTAGAAGGAATGTAAGTGATTTCCCGAAATACTTATGCTGCTGATTAGTAATAAGTAATAACACTTGACTGCTGAGCGGAATTTTTTTATCTTTGTTTTCAAATTTACAATATTTTCCTGACCAAAAACCACTAATGTTTTTCTGCAGTTGCTTATTTATAGTTGGTGTATAAGATTGTTCTGTCTTGTGAGTGATGATAAACCAAAGGGTTTCCCTCTATTCCTTGCAGATACTTGCAGAATAATTACATCAGTGGCCCAATCCCAAGTGAAATCGGAAACCTGTCCGAGCTGAAAAACCTGTACGTGGGTTTTCGCCCTGTTCTTCTAAGTAGATTTGTGTTCTTAGCCTCCGTAGGATGATCTTTTATTTGTTGTTTCATTACCTACTCACACCATTTAGTATCCTCTATAATCGTATAGTGTGAACCACATGAGGTTTTTCTGAACTTTCATGCGGCAACAACATAATATTTTTCGAACATACTTATTTCTTTAGTTGTGGTGAACCTTAACAGTACAGGGAGTTTGACAGCATGATGGTATCTCAGCGGTTCAGAATCTTACAGAAACATAACTTATATCTAACACATGTATAGTGAACTTTTTTTACTGGGTGAAAAGCTCTTGATTATGATGATGAAGTTGTGAATCTATGCTAGGGCTTCTTTCATATCAAATGAGCATATCATCTGGATTCTTCTGAATTACTAAACTGATTTTTGACTCTCATTTTATAAAGGGACATCTCAAGCAACTCTCTCAGTGGAGCTATCCCTACATCAATTGGGCAGTTGAAAAAGCTTACTAAATTGTGAGTGGCTAATCTCTAACATGCGTGTTTTAATTTGCAGTGATGTGTATATTTGAGTGTCAATGTTGCTAACTATGTTGATTCATCTGTTGAAGCAATGTCTCAAACAATTTTCTGGTGGGGCAAATACCTTCTGACGGTCTACTCGCTCGACTTTCGAGGGACTCGTAAGTATAATTCATCTTTATCCCTTTCCCTAACCAGAGTTTTGTAAGTAAAGGTTGATAAGACTCTCTACAGTTGATCTGGCAAAGCAGTTATATTTTTGTGACGTTGTGCAAAATAGCACCCCGTTGCTAGCCTTATACCAGTGTAGCTGAAAATAACCGAGTCTTGAATTGATGCATCACTCTTGCAGCTTCATTGGAAATCGAAATTTGTGTGGAAAGCAAATCGATATTGTGTGCGATGACAGTAGAAATTCTACAGGTTCTGGTTCTCCCACAGGTAAAGCAACAGTGTCTTAATCAATTTCTGGTCAGGATATATGGATTATAGCTTAGTTTTTGAAAAATGTGTAGTACTTGGTGTGAAATGAGTTTGCAATTTGGTGTCTCCCATATTATAGGCCAAGGAAGTAAGGACCCTGGTAGGCTGCTTATAAGTGCATCAGCAACTGTAGGTGGGCTGCTTCTAGTGGCGCTCATGTGTTTCTGGGGATGCTTTCTCTATAAAAAGCTTGGTAGAGTTGAGAATAAAAGCCTTGCAATAGATGTTGGTGGAGGTGAATCATACTGACTCTTATTATAGATGTCATCTCTAAAAAAGTTTAGAATTCATTTTTATTATTTTATATAATTCTCTCAAGACTTACACCGTGAGAGACGATTTTATCTATCCAGGTGCGTCTATCGTGATGTTCCATGGAGATTTGCCCTACGCTTCAAAAGACATTATCAAGAAATTGGAATCTCTTAACGAAGAGCACATAATAAGCTGTGGAGGCTTTGGGACAGTGTACAAGGTGGCCATGGATGATGGCAATGTTTTTGCGCTGAAAAGAATTGTAAAGTTAAATGAAGGATTTGATCGGTTTTTTGAAAGGGAGCTTCAGATTCTTGGGAGCATCAAACATCGTTACCTCGTGAATCTACGTGGATACTGCAACTCACCCACATCCAAGCTTCTGCTATATGATTACCTTCCTGGTGGTAGCCTTGATGAAGCTCTTCATGGTAAATCCTCAACTTCATATTTATGGGTTTCCCTAACCGAGAAATTATGATTCTATTGAGTGAAATCTTTGAATGTGTAGAGAGAGGGGAGCAACTGGATTGGGATTCTCGAGTAAATATCATAATAGGAGCGGCAAAAGGGTTAGCATACTTGCATCATGATTGTTCTCCTAGGATTATACACCGTGATATAAAGTCAAGCAACATTTTACTCGATGGAAATCTGGAGGCTCGGGTATCAGACTTTGGGCTTGCCAAGCTGTTAGAGGACGAAGAATCTCATATTACAACCATTGTTGCAGGCACATTTGGTTACCTGGCTCCAGGTACTCAACTGCACTAGTAAAACAATGCTTTTAACTTGTTACGCTCTGTCATAGGACATGATGAGTGTTGGTTGCAGAATATATGCAAAGTGGAAGAGCAACTGAGAAAACGGATGTTTACAGTTTCGGGGTTTTGGTTCTTGAAGTCTTGAGTGGTAAACTTCCCACGGATGCCTCCTTTATTGAGAAAGGCTTTAACGTTGTTGGTTGGGTAAGCATAATGAGGTCCAGCTTTGATAATAATAACATTGACTAGGAAAATATTTAATCTCTTTGTTTATAAACTTGCAGCTAAACTTCTTAATCAGCGAAAACCGGGCAAGGGAGATAGTTGATCAAAGCTGTGAAGGAGTAGAGAGAGAGACTCTGGATGCTCTTCTATCAATAGCAACGAAATGTGTGTCTTCAAGTCCAGAAGAACGGCCCACAATGCACAGAGTTGTCCAGTTACTTGAATCCGAAGTTATGACTCCTTGCCCCAGCGACTTCTACGATTCCAGCTCCGATTGATCTCTCACTCACAAGTCGGTGTGTGCCTTATCTTTTCGATTTCGATTTCAGTTTTACATTACAAAGTTCGAGCCATTCATTTTCGTTACCTCATTTTTTGTATTTTTTGGCTTTGAATTGTTTTTCTTAGAATGTTTCTGAGATTGGTGAAATCCTTTCATTTGATCTGAACATGAAACTAAAATGTATATGACCCATCCATTGTAGAAAAACTATTCTAAGAATCTGAATAATTTTCTTTATGACCTCTATTATACGGGAAAGTCGGTCAATTCATACCTAAACATATTTATTAAATCAAAATCATACATCAACTATAGTATTGGGCGAATTTATATCTAAAAGTATCGAATTGATAAAATTTATACACGAAATATAAAAATATGGTCCATTCATACAAATAAGGGTGACTATACATTTTAAACTGATGATGTGTCATCCACGTCATCTGTTTTACTATGACGTGGATGACAGAGATGACGTGGATGACAGATGACGTGGATGACACGCCATCGACATATGATTTTTTTATATATATAATCTTGAAATGAAAATTAGGGCTAGACATCATTCCCGCTCCGTCTCCTCCCTTCTCATCTTGTCTCATTCTCAGTCTCGAATTCATGTTTTAGATGGAAATACATTCCCACATTACACAATTCTCTTTGAAATCGAGAATTTCCAAAATCCTATTTGAGAAAAATTTATACTAAATAATACCTATATATATATACCATAATGATAGGAAATTGGTATAATATATAATATTACATACAAAATTAATCTAAAATTTTTTAACTTTTTTACATATATAATGTACAAATTTGTTAATATATTTCATATCATTTAAAATTCTTGTTTTTTTTTATAAATTAAAAGCTTATAAGCTTTAGTAAAATATCAATTAAAATAAAATTTATTTAAATAAAATTTTAAGCTTTTAATTTATATAAGACAACTAGAATTTAAATGATATAAAATACAAACAAAAAATTATAATGTTAGAAAATTTATAAGTTTTTCTAAGCTTTCAATTAAAATAAAATTATAATCTTTCAATTTATATAAGACAAAACTAGAATTTTAAATGGTATGAAATATAATAACAAATCGGTACATCTTAGAAAAGTTATAAAATTTGGATTAACTTTGTATGTAATATTCAATATGTCCAAATTCATATTATTATGATATATATGTGTTATTTATTATAAATTTTTCTCAAATAGGATTTCAAAAATTCTCGATTTCAAACGTTCTAAACAGGAATTGAAAGCGTGTGTAATATGAGAATGAATTTTCATCGAAAATATGAATTTGAGACTGAAAATGAGACAAAACGAAAAAGGAGGAGAAGGCGGCGGGAATGATGTTTATCCTTAATTTTTATTTCAAGATTTTGTAAATATATATATATATATATATATATATATATCATGTGTTGATGACATATCATAGTAAAAACAGATGACGTGGATGACACGTTATCAGTTTAAAATGTACAGTCACCATTATTTGTATGAATTGATCAAATTTTTATAATTGGTGTATGAATTTTGTTAATTCGATATCTATAGGTATAAAATCGCTCATTACTATAGTTGATGTATGATTTCGACTTAATGAATATGGTTGGGTATGATTCGGCCGACTTCCCCTATTATATGTAGCGGTTTCTTTTTTATTTCTTTACTATAGTATTCATATATACTTCGGAACTATTTGAATTCAGTCGTATACTATAAGTGAGGAGATAAACATAGAAAAAAGTGGCGTTATTTATTTGTAAACAGCAACCCTATCTTTGCTTTTCCACCTTTAAAACACTGTCGCGAAAGCCTCTCGGGATCATTCACGCGCTTAGCTCTGGTAACCGATTTCTTCACCACCGCAACAAATTTACCGAAGAAATCTGTGTCGAGGAGTGTCAGCGGTGTTCCTGAGTCGATTACGATGTTTCCCTTCGTCTCCTTAGGGTTGGACGATTTTCCGGTGTACGGAATCTTTGTTTTGCCAACGGAGATGGCTTCGAGTGTCAAGTAATAGTAATCATCTTTAATGACCAACGGAGTCGATATCATACGAAAAGCTTTGCTTAGACCGGAAGGAATAGTGCTGGTTCCTAGGTTTATGAAGCTTTTGCCATTCATGGTAGTTGACTTATGCGACAAGCAGTAAGAGAGTTTCTTCGGAATCTGAGCTTGAGAGATAGGTTGCCACCACCGAGACCGATGATCCTGGAACTAGTATTTTCAAAGATACCGTGATTTTTGTAGCCGCAACCGAAACTTATACCGGGGAAAGAAACAGGGGACTCTGAAGCAGAGTCAATGGAGATGGTTTCTGTATCCGTCACCGTACGAGTAAGTGTAGTTGCATACGTTTTGGGATTCGTCGCATCCACGTCTGTTGTACGGTATGGCTTGGCAGGTAGCTGAGTTGCAAGGCTCGTTCTTGTAAGTAGAGGATTTCTTCTTCTCGAAGATTGTGCCATTTCCGTAACATTCTTGACAAGGTTTGCATTGGACCCAAAATAGGTCACTTCCTGTATCAGCAAGCACAAGGACCTTCACTGGTGGAGTACCGATAGTAATACTCATGAAAACTCGGCGTCATCAGCTAGTTTGGTTAAACCAGATTGGAGATCTGTTTGGTGGTTGAAGCGGCGGGAACGAGAGATGGAGCCGAGGAAAGCGGCGTTAAGGCGGTCGGTTGCGGTATTTCGTGGGTTGTAGAGTGGGGAAAGGGAAGAGTCACGGTGGATTAGTTCGATTGTCAAGTATTTTGGGTGACCCGATGAAGAGAGAGTCACAGACAAGAAGAAGAAAAAGAGGAGACTTGGGGTAGTCATTGTTGACTTCGGAAATTTGTGGTGGGAAAGAGTGACGTTGATAAGATCTTTTATACGCAACAAAATTAGGAGCAATATCGGATTATAGTGTTTGTTCGAGCCTAAAAACTTTTTGAACCCCTGAAAATAAACATTTTGATTCGGTGGGAGGGTACGGTTAAACATATACATATACAATAGTTGAGCTGAATACCGATAACTTCAGTCAGAAATTAGAACTCTCAAAACCTACTACTAATGGTAAAACCAAATTTTCAGAATTCATATAATCAAAGAATCAAAATACTAGTATACTAAAAACGTTCTAGGATTTTTTTTGTTGGTGTTGTTTTAAACCTAAAATAATCATGTTGCTCTGTTTGGGCCGTACTGGGTTTTAAAACTACAGTGAAAGACAAAGTATTTCCTTGATCTCAAATGTACATGATACAGAGTATATAAATCTTTTATACAGTAGGCCTCACATAAAATGATGTAGTGTGTACTATGAAGTGCGACAAGATGTGTTATACCAATAATCAAACCATATCAAAAACTTGAACCACCTTTTAGGCACTCTGAGTATAATAGATGCTATCCGAGGCCTATCTATCATTCTAATATTGGTGAAATAATTTCGTTTTAGAGTATGAATCTAAAATGTATCTTGTTAGAGCACTGATATATCACATAGTCCAATCTTATGAGACAAACAAGCACATGATACAAGCCCACGTAACTAGATTCTCAATACGATTCTACTCATTTTCATTTTATAAGAAAACATTTTGATTATTCTTGATGTTTGTAAATAGATTTTGGTTTTCCTGTTTATTTCTACTAAATAAAGCACAATTGAACTTAAATGACCATCCATTGAAGTTTAGATTTTTATTTTTGTCTTAAGTTAATCACCCAAGTTGAAATTATAGAAAAAGGTGTCGACATATATCTATGCTAGCAAGGGTAATCTTTAAACTTTGATTATAATTTTAAATCTCCATAATGAACATATATTAATCATGGATATTTGAATAATATAAAATTAAGCTCGCCACGGCCGTTTTAAAATCACAAACTCGCAGAGCAATCCATGCTTTGAAACGACACCGTTCTCTTCTCTAAGTCATACCCAACGAGAAAATCCATCTGAGCAAAGTTCCCGTAGATGGCAACGTCGGTGGTCGGAATCATACTCAAGCAAACCATATCTTCCCTCACTTTCACGAACGCGTTGATCGGACTAAGCTTCACGTCGGCCCGCGTGAAATGCACCGTTATCTCCGGCAATCCGATCTCTGCATTTCCGGATTTGAAACAGTGTGACAAAAGCCCCTGTGGATCACTAACGCGCTTGGCTCCGGTCACCGACTCCTCCACCGCCGCACCAAATCTGTCGAAGAAACCGGAGTCAAGGAGTGTCAATGTTGTTCCAGAGTCGATTATTATGTTTCCTGACGTCTCCGAGAATGTTTTACCCTCGTTTGGGTAATACGAGTTTCCGGTGTAAGGAATCTTTGTTTTGCCGACGGAGATGGCTTCGAGTGTCAAGTAATAATAAGTCTGAGGCTCTTTATCAACCAACGGAGTTGATATCACGCCAGAATCTTTACTTAGGCCGGAAGGAATCGAGTTGATTCCTAGGTTTATGACGCTTGTGCCATTTATTGTAGATGACTTGTGCGACAAGCAATAAGAGAATTTCTTTGAAATCGACGAACCAAGCTGGGAGATTAGAGATAAGTGGCCACCACCGAGACCTATGATACCAGAACCAGTCTCGTCGAAGGTACCACCATTGTTATAGCCGCAACCGAAAACAGTATCGGGAAAAGAAACAGGGGACCCTGAAGCAGAGTCAATAGAAATGGTTTCTGTGGCAACGTCTCCTTTGCTGAACGATTGGTCACCGTACGAGTAACGGTACTTACATACGTTGAGGGATTCGTCACATCCACGTTCGTTGGTCGATAAAGCCTGGCAGTGACGTGAGTCGCAAGGCTCGTTTTTGTAAGTAGAGGATTTCTTCTTGTCGAAGATTGGACCGTTTTCTTTGTAACATTGTTGACAAGGTTTGCATTGGACCCAAGTTAGATCACTTCCTGTGTCAGCGATCGCAAAGACCTTTATTGGTGGAGTACCGATAGTGATACTCATGAAGAATTCGCCGTCTGCTCCGATTAAACCAGATTGGAGATCGGTTTGAGATGATTTTTGGTTAAAGCGGTGGGAACGAGAGATAGAGCGGAGGAAAGCCGCATTGAGGCGGTCGGTGACAGTGTTTAGTGGGTTGTAGAGTGGGGAAAGGGGAGAGTCACGGTGGATTAGCTCGACGGTGAAGTTTTTTGGGTGAGTCGATGAAGAGAGAGTCACCAAGAAGAAGAGGAAGAAACATAGAAGAAGTGTAGCTGCCATTGTTGATTTTAGAAAGTTTGTGGTTGGAAAGAGTGAAGTTGAGAAGAGGGTTTTATACACAACAAAATTAGGGAAGTGAAGAGATTGAAACGGTAAGGAGTTTACTACGTGCGTGGGAGGTGAAAGTTTGAAACGCAATTCATTAGCTAGCTTTTAATTTTTCATTAAGGCTGCTAATTTAATCTGAGACTAGTGGGGATGTGGGGGAATTAATATTAACATTTTAAAATTGGGACTTGGAGATTAGATATTTATGTTATTAGAGCACATTTTGTGTGATTATATATGTCATACACCACACTGTAGTACAAGATGTAATAATTTTCTCGCATGAATCAAGGAAGTCTAATTTTGGGTTTCCTAATGTTACCATAAGCAATAGTGAATCTTATGGTAAAAAGTTTTAAATCATTAGCTGTTGTAAAACATGTAACACAAAAGGCTCTTCCTGAGAGACTGTTGGTGTAGTATCTGATATTTATATAATCATGATGGTAAAGATTAGACTATGAACAAAATTGCCTGCTGATTTGGATATGTAGTATCTAATACACATACAAGATTAAGATAGCAGGATCGACGTGGGAACCCTCTGAACAAACGAGAAGCTTTATTTGAAAGGTTAAAACAAATCCAATGTTTTACTTTAAAACCAAAAAAAAAAAAAATCCAATTTTACGAAAAAGGTAAGAATATGACTTTCCTTGTTCTTTCTCTCTGTAACGTGTGAAATAAAATTATGGTTTGATTGCAATGGAAAAATAATAGCGAGGGTCTGTTTTTGTAAGATTAGAGATAATGTGAGTCAGTCTTTTAATGAATAAAAAAGTACATGATCGAAATCGAATAAATGGTCGATATGTATTGTGACTTAGACACTTAGTGTGGATTCCTTGAATATACCAATTGAGGTAAGGGTTTCCTTAACCGAAAAAGAAATAATCTTAGTGATGGTGACTTCTTGGAATTCCTTTTTGTTATGACTGGTTGGAATTCAAAGGTCGCATGATCTTGTCTTTTTAATTTGTTTTTTTAATTAATCTGCTTTTCTTTATGTACTACAAAAAATACTTTCAAATCTCGAAGTGAAATATACATAAGTCTATGTCCAAGTTGTACAGTACAACTATGTAGGCATCTTTGACAAAAACAGGTGATTCTTGGGAAAATTATCTGTTCGAATTAATATTTGTGGTTAATTTTCTATAACATGGACCTGGTCTCCTACTATATCCAATTTTGTGTTTGTTCAGTGGTGAGTAACGTGAGTTTTATACAATATGTTTCTACGCCGAATTTCATAAGTATCTGCATTTATACTTGTTTTTTTTTTTTTTTTGGGCAATCTAATAAAATGTTCAAAATAGGAGTGGAATCTCGTATATCATGCACGCAACACATTTCCCACTGAGCATACCAACACATTTATATATGGTAAAGCTTGCAATTCTTTTGGTGTTTGACAAGTTCATTCAAACTTAGACTAACTAAAGTTCACATCGATAATTATTGGATCAATGATTTCAAATCAATTTTAGTGTTTTTCTCAAAGATTTTTTTTTTTATATCACTTATAAGAATTCATGTACGTAAACTGTAAAATATTTGGATTATACCATGAAATCTGATTTCTATAATTTACACATGCAAAACCATCAAAATTCAATCTTTCAGTATATACAAAATAAAATAAAATTGGTATTTAATTTTGAATCTCACCTGATTTTATGAAACCTTAAAATCTTCTCGACGTGATTTACAAATAAATCTAACACATCATTATGATTGATCAAATGTTGAATACCAATCTAAGCCTTTTAACCAAAAAATAATTATTGAATAAATAGATTGTGTTTAAACTTGTATCCGAATACTATCATTAAAATTTGTAACAAATAGTTTTAGATTGATAGAGAGAACGCGAGATGTTATAACACAAACGCTTAATCAGTAGGTTTAACACAGAAATAAAAGATTTTAATTGATTAAATTAAAGAAGTATAAACAAATAAAGATTAAGCACGAACCTAATACTAGAAAACATATATATATATATTATAGGGTTGTCTTATCAAGAACAATGCCTGCGTTTCTTTTGATGAATGGCTAAGAAAAGATGCGATCGAGGAGCAGAGAGCTTTCTTTTTTTGGTAAATATTCGAGGGCATTTACTCTTTCTCTTTTATATTTCAAGCCAAAAACTTAAGTGAACAAAGTATAATAAGATGGACAACGTTCCCTAGGGCCTGTGTAAATAAATAAAGCAGAGGATCAACTTAACTTATTTATAATAGGGACTCTCAATCTAAAATAACCCATAACATAACATATATAATATAATTTGTTTCTAAGTAAATATATACATAGAAATTTTAGAGTCTACTACGAATACTTAAAACTATTTTTACTCTTCTTCTTCTTTTTAAAACAAGAAATACGTGTCCTTTTCTGTGGTTTTCCAAATTATTGTATAACATAGCTATGTAACTTCAAATGCAGATTATATATGCGTGCAGTATTCGGAAGAAATAATAGAAATTGTATAGTAGACAATAAATAAATGGGTCAAGTCTTGAGTGCATTTACACCTCTTGCGCACCTTCAAAAAGAGGTCCTTACCTTAAGTATATACTCTTACTTTATGAACTAGCTACAGTGTCCATGTTCTACCACATATGGTTTTGTGGGTCCACTAGCCTCCGATCCTTCTTAAATTGCACACTCCTCTCTTGTTTTTGTGACAAGAAGCAGCCACTTAACACATTTTAAAGGGTTTAAACGCTTAAGGTTTAAGATCCTCACAAAAACACAAAGTTGTCAGTGATGGTGACTCGTAGTTGTTCATTCACGGATTTGTCTCGCTTTCTTATTATAGTTCTTCTGATGATACAACTACACTTTGAGATCACAACGGCAGCTCGACACGCGCCGGTTGTTTCCTGGTCACCACCTGAGCCGCCTAAGGATGATTTTGTGTGGTACCACAAGATCAATCGCTACAAGAACATAGAGCAAGATGCGTTCCGACCAACCCACCAAGGTCCTAGTCAAGGTATCGGACACAAGAACCCTCCAGGTGCTCCTTAAAATACCACTTGGTTCGGACAAAATTTACCGCTTTATTGCTCAGAGTTCGTCTGTTTTCGATCTCCTGTGTGTTGTCTTTACGCTGGTTAAAAGAAAAGAAAAAGAAGAAGAAGAGGAGAGGAAGTTGCATAACAGTTTCTTGTGGAGATGACATGAACATGAATCGATCAAAAAAATGATTTCAGATTTGTTTTTTGTTTTTCAAAAATGATACTTCGTCCTTTACGTAAGGCATGGAGACATCTCTTGGGTTGCTTATAGTTTTTTCAATGTTGTGTTTATTTTACGTCGAGACTTGAGATGTTCATTCTTTTTATTAGATGTAGTTTTTTTTCTCGTTTAAAAAGTAATGTGCGAGTGATATATGACATATTTTAAAAAATTACCAAACATCACTGATTAATTTTTTTTATTTTAACTCAATATTATTAGAAATTTAATTTTCTAGCTAGCTAGAAAATAACGAATATGAAAATATGAATATTTTCGATCTTATATAGCAATAAGAAGTTTCACTGGCTAGAACGATTTGATATTTTTAGTTTGTTGTAGTGCATCTTTATCAAGTCTTTATTATATTGTTTTATCAAAAAAAAAAAAGTCTTTATTATATTCGTTTAATTTACAACTACTAACTTTTTTTGTCTCTAGAATTATAATTAGTGTTAAGTTCAAAACATCTTTGAGTAAGATACAACGGTCCCGCGGTTTTGAGTAAAAAACACTTTTTCATGTACTAATTGGATAAATCATGAAATTAGTGAACAATTTTTTCACCATCATAATGCTAAGTTGCTATATTTAAATTTAGTAACTTTTTAATGTTATTCGATCGAATAATTTGAAGTTAACAGAGGTTGTCTCGAAAAAAGCTCTTATCAGAACATGTTTTATCAGAAAAGGTAATATTCTCGACAAAATTGAGCTGTATTCATCTATATACATATAGAGTATTAGTTGTGTAGATGTCTGGTAGCTATTTGTATAAACTAATATTATGGCTATGCAAAAAACGTTATAAAAATATAAATTAACAAAACAAAAATAATAATTATAAAAATGTATAGATGAAACATAAATAATTAGTCCGCTAGATTAAAAAAACAACATCAACTTGGGTTTTCTTTTTCCGGACAAAAATAGGATAACATTTTTTTGATAAAGAAAAAAAATGTTATTTTAGATTAATATTTGGTACCTAGATATTTAAACTTTATTGTCCCTAGATATTTAAAATGTCAACTTCTTAGTACCGCTTGGTGGTACCTTTTGTCAAATACAAGGACAAAAGGTTAGTAATGATGTGATACATAAATGGAATTTGTACTAGGTTATAACAAGTTGGTACGCAACAAAATAATATTTTTAATTAGCAGTAAAACAATATAGGACTATCATATTAAGATTCCAACTAACTTTTTAGGTTAAATATTCGAGTTGTGAAAAGATTAATATGGCTTGTGGGCTGGTTCTTTATTATATGCAGACATGTGGGTATGTGTGTTTTCGGCTTTTCAATGGAAGAGACTATATTACAAATATTAAAGAATAAAGAGAAATGGGTTAAAAGATTGAATATGGATTCAAACAAATTTTTGTTTTCTTCAACTAGTTATACAAACCAATTCATTCGGTATAAAAATCACACAAATTAAAAAAAGATTGAGATTAAATAAGTTAAAAGTTGAAACTGTTGAGATTAAACAATAAACTGAATTTAGGTTTCGTTTAAAAAAATTTGTGTGCGTTTTAGCCTATTAGGTTTTAAAGTTGGAAGTTGAACCCTCCTTAGCAAATAGAAGAACCTTTGATGTAGCTAAAAGTGTTGTTCGAGATTACCATTCTCAATTTCATGGCGTTCATGGCTCCCAAATTAGTTTAATTAGGGTAAGGGGTATTTTCAAAGGGAGAGAAACGTTATCGGAGGATAGTAGGTTCTCGTTTTCAGTTTTCGTGGTGTTTTTTTTTGTAATTGGGCTCTATGGGCTCTGTTTCTTGAGGTCCTGTTTGGTGCTTTTGGGCGACTGATTATTGTTTCATTTTCCCTTTGATAATTTTTACACCAGTGAAATACATTGTTTCTTGACCTTGGCAGATCTAGAGGGAGGTGAATGGAGTGAAAAGTATCTACTTGATTGGAAAATATCAGTTTCCATTCTATTTACTACATTTTCATATTTTCATTTGTCAATAACTTCCAAGCACATACCTGTATGAAGTAGTTTTCTCTTTAACCAAATCACTTTATATATTTTAAATTTTCTATTTGTAGCTTTTTGGAGGGGCCATCACAAGTATCTCTTAATTGTTCTGTTCCATACCATTTTATCTCATGTTGTCTTGGTCGTTGATTTAGTGTTTAGAGGAATTTGTCGACAATTTTACTTTCAAGCTTTCATATTTTGATGTTTTGCAATTGTTTCTTTTTTGCCTTTTCATTTAAAAAACGTTTCTGGATTTTATATTTTGAGTCAAAATAGAATTGAGGACCGTTTTGATTCTAACATATGGGATCATCTGCGATTAGACTGCCAAATACAAGAAAATGATGGATTTGATGAGTTAGGCATCACCAATTCACCATGCTTAATTTACCCATTCAAGTTTGACCTTATATGAATTTAGAGATGAGTTGAGACAAATCTGTTTTTGATTTTCTTCGAAACTTAAAGATTAGTTTGTGGGCTTTTAGAAAACCACATAATTTCTAATCATCACAAACTCACTTGATATCCTAAAATTGTAAGATTCCAATTTTATTTATTTATTATTATTATTAATATTTAGTTTGGATTCTGTTCTACTTTTGGTTAATGAAACCTAAACTATATTGTTCAAAGGGGAAAAAAAAAACTCTACCTTACTCTGCCATAACTCGCCTAAGGTCTACTGAAATATACTGTATTTATTCTCTTTCATCGTGATAAAACTTCAGTTTGGATTATATTATTATTTAGCTTTTGAACAAATACATCAACTAACAAATTCCTGAAGAAAATAGAAAGTTGACATGTTCGGACATGATAACTCATCGTGGGATTGGGGAAATTGAAAAGAAAGTCAAAGCAACCATAGCATTGCATTAAAGATCTCTCTGTCTTTTGTCTTTGAGTATTATTTTTTGTTTACCAAATTCATAATAAGAAATGAACATGTATAAATTTGGAAAACACAAAAAAATTTAAGTTATGTAACTGATTAATTAACTAGATTAAAAAATATTGTAAAATTGTAAGTACTGTTTCTTCCTATTATTATTCTTATCTTATCCATTTTGTTTTTTGGAATAGGAAGACGAATCAAACCATAGCAATTTCCATTATAACAATTAACTAACCATTGTAAATACCATAATAAAAATTTCCGATTTTAACAAGTTCTATAGATTAGTTTGGTTTTCGATTCATGGTCTCTAGCTAGTGTCCAAACTTTTCTAACCATTTTTTTTTCGGGTCAACAAACTTTTCTAACCATTTGCTAACAAATCAAATTTTTTATATGATTTTAAATGCCACTATTTTGCATTACTTGGAGGAAAGGAATCAATGTTTATTAATAAATAAACAAGTTAATAATGTAGCCCAAAAATTTAATAAATTTCCAAATTAATAGGATTTGATTATGAGCATAGCTGCTGAAGAGCAGACGCCGAAAACGAAGTTGACCAGACCAACCAAACGATCAAATCGATCGAACAACAGGAAGAAGAAGAAGACAAAACCCAAAAAGAAAAAAAAACAGATATAATTCGGACAAAGAGTAAAGCTTTCTGTAATGGAGATTTGAGGAAGAAGAAGAAGAAGAAGAAGAGATTGAAATTGAGATTGAGAGGAAAACAATGGTGGAGGGTTGGCGAAATGGGTTTCGAGAGGCAACGAATTCGAAACCTCTGTTCGTGACGATCTACGCGACGGTGATCATTGGTGTTCTCGTCTCCTCCTTCTATGTCTTCTCTGCCATTTACTCTCCCACCAATGGCTCCTCCTCTTGGCTCTCTTCTCCTCCTCTTTCAAGTAACACCTCTCTCTCTCTCTCTCTCTCTCTCTCTTTCTTTCTATGTATATGGATTTACGTTCTAAGTTTGATTTTTTTGTTGATTCCGTAAGCGAATTGATGTCAGATTTTGGGAGGTTAGGTTCTCTGATGTGTTCTGATTCTAATTCGAGCTCACCGTTGACCTTAAATCTCAGTGTTTGTTTGAAAATCAGTTCTTTATTGTATGAAACAATGGGGATTGACTTTTCAATCACTTTAGTTGATTCTCATCGCAGCTGTTGAATCTGATCATGTTAGTAACTAATGTACTTGGATCTGCATTTAATTGCGCAACTAGTCTGTGAAAGTTTTGTTTTTTCCTTATGTGTAATGTTACTCTCAGACACTGTATTTTAAGTTCAATCAATTGGGTTTTCTTGGTTTCAACAGGCTGCTTGAGTACACATCAATCTCACTTAGCAGTAGAAGCTTAAATTTTTTCTGTTCATTATGTATGTACAATCTATTCATGAGTTTTATTTGTAGCTGCTGGCAAAATCCACCGTCTTCCACAAGAAAATGCAACGTTGGAGTTACTCGTTGCACCACCACCACCACAGGCACTGCCACCGCCAGTTCCAAAAGAGGCTGAAGGCAAATCCTTGGGTAAAATCTGGGTGTCTCCTCCTCGAGATAAGAAGATGCCACCGCTTGAAACCTTTAAACTGACCAAAGAATTGTTTGGTGAAAGAGCGAAGGACAATGTCATTATAGTGACCTTTGGGAACTATGCTTTCATGGATTTCATCTTGACTTGGGTTAAACACTTGACTGATTTAGATCTCTCCAATATTCTAGTTGGTGAGTTTTCACTTCTTATATCTATCTTTTATTGTTTCGTTTCACTGGCTTTTTCCAAGTTAGTAAATTTATGTTATGGGGCTTTATAGGTGCGATGGATACAAAGTTATTAGAGGCTTTGTATTGGAAAGGCGTTCCGGTTTTTGACATGGGAAGCCATATGAGCACAGTGGATGTTGGGTGGGGTTCTCCAACATTTCACAAAATGGGAAGAGAAAAAGTTATTCTCATAGATTCTGTTTTGCCCTTTGGTTACGAGCTACTAATGTGTGACACTGACATGGTGTGGCTTAAGGTGCTAGTTCAGCACACTATTAACACTGTTGTTCATCCGTTAGCTTCCTTATTAGACTTTGTTCTGATAATATTTATCTGACAGAACCCTCTGCCTTATTTGGCTCGATACCCGGATGCTGATGTATTGACATCAAGCGATCAAGTTGTGCCTACCGTCGTGGATGACAGTTTGGACATATGGCAACAAGGTAGATATTGGCTAAAAATATGCATTCCCCTCTTTTCCCATTTGAAATTGTTTATCATCCTGGAAAAAGTGTTTTGATTTTATGATTAATAGCAGCTAATCTGTTCACACGGCTATTAACTGTTTTCTCTACCGTTCTTTTTCTTGGACTTTGAAAGTTGGTGCGGCCTACAACATAGGAATTTTCCATTGGCGGCCGACTGAATCAGCCAAGAAGTTGGCAAAAGAATGGAAAGAAATTCTCTTAGCAGACGATAAGGTTTGGGATCAAAATGGGTTCAATGAGATTCTTAGGAGACAGCTAGGCCCATCTGTGGATGGAGATAGTGGACTTTTCTATGCTTATGATGGAAATCTCAAGGTTGGAATTTTACCCGCTAGCATATTTTGCAGTGGCCATACTTATTTTGTTCAGGTACCTTTCTGCATGCTTCCTTTTTCTGTGGTTTTTATCTTCATCTTTTGTGTACAGGAATGGCCTAATGGCTAACTTCTATTTTCTATGTCAGGCTATGTATCAACAATTCAGGCTAGAACCATACGCCGTGCATACAACATTCCAATATGCAGGTACTGAAGGAAAACGTCACAGGCTTCGAGAGGGGATGGTTTTCTATGACCCACCAGAATATTACGATTCACCAGGTAAATTTCTTTTTGTTAACATTCTTCAACATTACTCTGTTGATAGGAAAAGCCAAAATTTATGACTCCAACACAACGCAGGAGGTTTCATTTCGTTCAAACCATCTATTCCGAAGAGCTTGTTACTAGACGGGAAGCATACCATTGACTCACACTTTGTCCTCGTTAATCACCAAGTACCCGTCTACTAACCTAATATCTTCCCTAGGAACTATATTTCAACTTGACCACTTTCTAATTTTACATCTACCTTTGGTCCACTTTACAGATGAAACAGATAAGATCAGCTCTAGCCATTGCGTCTCTCCTTAATCGTACACTGGTGAGTCTATTCAACAGCTTATATGCATATTACCTGGTGATAGTGATTGACTCTTACGTATATCTGGTTGGTCTCTTCAATGTTTTCAGGTGATACCACCAATATGGTGCAGGTTAGATAGACTTTGGTTTGGGCATCCTGGTACTCTTCAGGGATCTATGACCCGGCAACCTTTCATCTGCCCTCTTGATCATGTCTTTGAGGTATTATTTGTAAAAATGTTGAAGCATGTCAATATACCTTCTGATTCTTTCTCTGCAAGTGCCTCACGAATTTCGATTACAGGTCAATATCATGCTAAAGGAGCTACCGGAGGATGAGTTTGGCCCTGGGATTGGTATCAGAGAATATTCTTTTCTAGATAACCCATCATTGCCAAAACAAGTAATTAAAGCTGCCTAGATATTGTTGTTTTTCTAATTAATCATTTCATAAGAAAAAGTCTCATGGATGATATTATTTTTAAGGTGAAAGAGTCATGTCTTGATGTTCAACTTTGTCAAGAAGGAAAAGAAGGATGCGAAGCGTCAAATAACACAAGTCCCTCTCGGGTTCTTAAGTTCCCAAAGCGGAGCAATGAAGATACGGTAACTTAGATTTCTTTAGCAGTCT
The DNA here is from genome assembly GCA_028015245.1 of Cardamine occulta. Taxonomy (NCBI): domain Eukaryota; kingdom Viridiplantae; phylum Streptophyta; class Magnoliopsida; order Brassicales; family Brassicaceae; genus Cardamine; species Cardamine occulta. The sequence continues at coordinate 13,746,269 of CM051377.1, read as the reverse complement.
ATCACTCTTTATTATATATGTCAAGAAAATCTCCGGCTTAGCCTAACCGCTTTGCTTCTTGCTCACTGCAGTTCAAGGCGATATTTTCTTCCTTCAAGGATGTCAAAGTGATCAAGTTTTCTTCAATTGAAGATGCATTCATCGGATTCTCCGACAAGGCAAGTAGATATTTGAACCGTGAAACATTTAGACATATTGATAGAAAATGTAAAACATCTGATCTGACCTAATCTGGTTTGCGTATAGGAGCGAGAGGAGAGATTTAGAAGGCGGGTAAAGAGATATGTGGGAATATGGTGTTGTGAGGAGAACAAGACTCCAGGACACATATACTACGATATGTACTGGGACGAAAAACCCGGTTGGAAACCGGCTCCTCCACAGACACCGGAAGAAGATCATCCTCATCTCTGATGCCGTGATTTGCAAGAAGACTCCAAGAAAAAGAAGAAGAAGAAACTTATACTCAATTTCTTGGGTCAAGGGAGTTTTTTTTTCTTAAGGCCTTTTATACTGATCTCTCTCTTACCTCCATGTATAATGTTATAACTATAGTTTGGAGTACACAGAAAAACCGATTTTTCATATAAATTTCCTCTGTAGATTTTGTTTCAATAAGTGCTTATTTATTTGTTTTACTTATTTACAAACTTCAAATATTATGTAGTGATGATATTGTCAAATAAAAGTAGTTGGTCTATCATTATAAACAAGCTCTAAGACAAAAACATTAGCTAAATCGACTTTCGATTATCATCGATGCACAAACTTGAGTCATATTGGTCGTGAGTCTATATATGACCAACAAAGATCACCCAAAAAGATCAAACAAAAAACAACCGTTTCCAGGATGATTAGAGCAATAGATACCAAATGATAAGCTAAACTGTCTCAAGGATAATGCAATGTGAGAATCATCAAGCAGACTTGGGAAAATGCTGAGTCAGAAGTTTCGTAATCTCGAGGAACCCAACCGTGTCTTGCCCATTGAAAATCGTCTTCAGTTTCCCATCGCATAGTATCTGCCTCTTGTTCTCCGGATTCTGCATTTAAAAGCCAAATAATATGTGTTGGAAATCAAAATCACTAACAATCACAAACATATAGTTGTAGCTGCAGTCACAGTGATAGCTTCATTTTTTTGAATCAAAGGTGAGGCCTTGTTTAATCAGAAACAACAGTCCCCAAATTTAGCTATCAGTTTCAACAATCTATATATCAATCAATCACCCAAATGTGTAAACGAATTTAATCTAAGTAACGAGTAGAACACGCACAGAGATAAACCCAGAGATTCGAGAAGAATAAAAAACTAACTAACCTGAAGATTGTTAAGCTTGATGTACTCCCAGATTTTCTTGACGGCGGTTGTTCGAGAGACTTCGTTGGCCCCAATAAAGTTAGCGAGCGGCTGCGAAACTGTAACCGCTTTACGAATGCCAGTATCTTGAATGCCACTGGTAGCGCCAGAGGAAGAAGCTGCCTTCGCCATCACTACCCTGCAAGATCCAAAAACCCTAGAAATTGCCGCCATATCTTCTTTCGCACCGTTTGGAATTTGGAAGGGAGAGCTCTTTGTCTAAAACCCTAGAGATCAAACACAGACTTTGAAACTTTGGAATGTTCTTTTATTCTTTATCATTTTGCCCCTTGTAATTAATGGACGTGTGTTCTTAGTTTGGGCCTTCCAAACCAAGATTATGGGCCTACATAACTAATTTTTCTCATCTTATAGGTGGCCTACTTAAACGAGAGAGATCGTTAGAGTTACCAATAGCGATACTTCACCACTATGCTCGTTCCACTTGGCGTCTTCACCCACTCTCTACTCTCCCTCTGAACCGTGAACTTTGGTGGATGGAGTAATTTCTTTTAGGCCTTGAGAATTTTAGAGTTCACCGAAATTTTAAACAAGCCGCTTCTTATTTATCTCTATTTCTTAAAGGAAAAAAATTGATATATTATTTAAAAATGAATATATAGTTAGGAAAAAAATATATGTATATACATTTTCAGCTGCCGGCTTTGAACACGTAATCTCTAATGCAACATCACCTATCTATGGACAAATTGGCACAGCAAAACTTTTGTTAAGCTATGAATATATTTTCTATATATATATATAAATTGATATGTAATTAGAAAAAAAACAGCAAAAATATTTTTCGCTACCGGGGTTTGAATCCGGAATATAGAAGATATGTAATATGACATCGCCTATCTATAGCCAAAGTGATACAACAGAACATTTGTTAAGTTACGAATTTATTTTCTATAAATATTTATAAATTGATATATAGTTAGAAAAATATATATATTTTCCATTGTCAGGAACCCGTAATATCGATATCAAAGAGATAGCTAGCCAAAGTGATACATCAGAACTTTTGTTAAGTTATGAATTTATTTTCTATATATATTTATGTATATATTAATAAATTGATATATAGTTAGGAAATAATAATATTTTTCGTTATCAGGCTTTGAACCTAGAATATAAAAGATATCTAATGTGACATCGCCCATCTATAGCCAAATTGATACAGCGGAACTTCTGTTAAGTTATGAATTTATTTTGTTTATATATATATATATATTTATAAATTGATATATAATTAGAAAAAAAAATATTTTCCGTTGCCAGACTTTGAATCCGAAATATCGATAGCAAAGAGATAGTTAGCCAAAGTGCAAAAGTGAAACTTTTGTTTGTTAAGTTATAAATTTATTTTCTATATTTATAAATTGATATATAGTTAGAAAAAAAACAACAAAAAATTTTTTTGCTGGCAGACTTTGAACCCGGAATATATAGAAGATATCTTATCCGACATTGTCCATCTATAGCCAAAGTGCTACAATGGAATTTTTGAAAAGTTCTGAATTTATTTTCTATATATATAAATTTATATATAGTTAGAAAAAAAACCAATAAAAATATTTTCTACTGCCGGACTTTGAACTCGGAATATTAATATCAAAGAGATAGCTAGCCAAAGTGATACATCAAAACTTTTGTTAATCTATGAATTTATTTTCTATATATATTTATGTATATATTTATAAATTGATATATAGTAAGAAAAAAACAACAACAAAAATATTTTATGTTGTCATGCTTTGAACTCAGAATATAGAAGATATTTAATGCGACATCGCCCATCGCCCATGTATAGCTAAAGTGTTATGACAAAAACTTTTGTTAAAACTATGAATTTATTTCTATATATTTTTATAAATTGATATATAGTTAAAAGAAAACAATAAATATATTTTTCGCTGTCTGACTTTTAAACCCAAAATAATGCTATTAAAGAGATAGTTAGCCATACTCGTATAATGGAACTTTTGTTTTAATCGGTGAATCTTGTGCGGGTCAAGCATTTGGATTCGATAAAAAAATACAATGTTTTCCGACAATAACAAATTCAAATATTTGATACACATGAATCTATCCTTTTTTTCCCATCACTACACATGAATCTATCTTTCTTTCTTTTTTGGCGTCACAATGAAACTATTTAAAAGAAGAGAAAACGATAGGAAGAGAGACCAACAACAACAAAATAAACGTTGTGATGCGACCGTACCCTTGGGACTATATTGTGAATCGTGACCGTAACCCGACCCGTTTGAACTATCATCAGCCAATTAGAAGCCGCCGCGTACCCTAAAGAGAACCTCTCTCTCTTTATCTCCGTCTCCGACCAACACCATGGGCCCTCGTTGCCGTCTCTTATCGAGACCAAATTTCATCGTTACTCAAAGAGAAAAGGTATCTCCGTCAACTCACGTCATAAGTATCTAACGTTGTAACGCCGTTACTATCTATTTTCCTCCACTTATAAATTTGCCACCGTCCTCCCAAATGTCTTCTCTCTTTCTCTCCGTCAATAACCAAACCCGGAGATCCGTTCTAGCTACCGGATGATCCAGCCACCCGGATTAAAATTTTGAATATCTTTTAGCAAATTCTCATATTTAAAGCTCCTCTCCACGAAGAAGATATTTTCGGTGCTTCTAAAACTTTTTCGATCTTCTCATCCAAGAATTTTCGATTCGGAGTAATTTTTCTTGATTTCAGATTCTTGTTTGATTTTGCTCCAAGACGACGTTGTGATCAGGTACGTCACATTCAAAAAATTTCTCGGAAAATCTCTATCCATCATTTCTACAAACCAGACCACTCCAGAGAATCACATTTTCTAGCAGTTTGTTTCCTGGAAAATGTTCATTTTCATTTTCATTCAAAAGTTTATCTGGTCTTGAATACTATTCCTACTTTACTTTTGCTTTTACTCGACAGAAAAAAAAGAAGAAGAAATTGTTGATTTTTGTTTTTTGTTTTTTTATCTCCAATAAAAATAAAAGCCATTCATAATCAATTTACGTCGTACTTTAGGTTCCCGCATTTACTTGGAATACGAGTGCCTGTAACGCTGCTCTATTTCTGTAGCCTTGATGGGCTATAAGTGGAAATAAAAGTTAACCCTCAAGTTTCGGATATACACGCTTCACCTGCACACATCGATACAAGGTAAACTTAGAACCCATACTTCACTATTTAATTCCTCAGATTTTATGTCGATTCGATTCATTTTCTCGACATGCATTAGATTGCTCCATCCATCATCATCACTCGAAGCCAGCTCTTCCTTTCTTTCTTTTTTTTTCTTGGTTTTAACTCTTTCTTTTTGTGATTGGCCGGTGAGTAAAGATTCCATTTTGTTGCAAAACATTTAAGTTTCTTTTCTTTACTTGTCTGGTTGTAAGAAATTCGACTGTTTTCTATTTTAGTTTTTAGATTAAAACTGTATTTGGACACGAGCGATCAGAAGAAAGAAACACATATTATTTGTTTTCTTTCAAGGTATATAAATATATATTTAAATGTCAGAAACTTCGGCTTGCCTGAGAAAAAAATATTCTTTTGAAACTTTTGATTTGTGTGTGACGAGAAATGGGGTCTTTACTTGGTATTGCTGCACAACAAAGCATTAACACACTCAGTCTGGCTTCTCTATTCAGACCACTTTCCTTCAAAATAAAATAAAATTTATTTTATTTTATAATACCATCGGTTGTCTGTCTCTATCAATTCTCATATTTGAAATATTTTTATTATTCCAAAGATCATCATAAGTTGATCCATTCAGGTGCCTCAAAAATCTTTTGAAAATATATTTTCTATGTGGTCCTTTCCTCTGATCCCCAAGTTAATCTTTGAACACTTTTGTCTTTCTCAAGATTATTGCCCCTAATTATTAACCTGCATAGCTTGTTTTATTTTAATACTACATTATAAAACTTGTTTCCCTAGTAAAGTTCCTTAATTTCTTGAAATGTTTTTAGGGATATAATTCTTTAATCTTTATGGGTTTAAACTACATTAATAAACTTTCTCAATTTATTGTTTCCAGTGGTTGTCATCTGAATAGAAATATTTACAATTTATTCTTTTATAAATTCATCCTTCCCAGCAATTTTTTTTTAACTTGGGGTTTCACTAACTTTTCATTAGTTGAGTTGCTTAGCTAATGAATTAATTAAGCTATAGCATCACTTAACATTTTCATAGCTTTGTTTCTTTTATACCTATCTTTATTTATGAGTAATGGTTTAGTTGTGATGTTTAATACACTCTGTTTATGGTTTTTACAGGCAGAGAACATAAAAAAGAGTGCAAAGATGTTTACTTGCATAAACTGTACAAAAATGGCAGACGGAGGTGAGGATGTAGAAGATGAAGCGCGTGGGAGCACAACTCCCAACACTAAAGATGCCGTTAAAAGCCTAACTACACAGGTCTCTTTCTCTCTCTCTCAAGATCAATTCTTTTCTTGATCCTTATGTTCTTTTTCACTTTATTTTGCTGCTTTTTCCTTATTGCCTTGGTCGTGAAACAAACTAAACCACAGAACCCAAATTGATAAAATGGTCCTTAAACTGTTTAACAATTGTGGTGAAATGAACAGTTTACAAATCTTTTTTTTTTTATGTTAAAAGATTTAAAATTTGACTATCAAGTACAAAAAGTATAGAGTTGAGTTCACTAGGTAGCAGAGGTTACTGTTGTTAAGGCTAAACAAAATTCGAATCTTTAGACAAGATCTTGTGGTGATGCAACATCACTTCCCTGGAATCTCTTACAAATCTCTCTTTAATAGGTTTTGTCAGTGTTTTTTCTCCTCTGTATGTGACTAGATATAAAACAGAGCAACAATTAGTAATAATAATTAAAACTAAATGGAAACTCTCAAAATTTATGGTTCACATTAATTTTTAGGATTACCAATGTAATGACCGATGATTTGTGTGGACATTATTCTATTAAGGTTGATTGAAAAAGGGTAATGGAGTCACGCCTTGTTGAACATGATTTTTGCTTGTTATTGAAGATTGATCTATATACTTTCCTAGAATAAGCTCTAGTGGATTCTATCTAGATAGGAGAAAATAAAGAAGAAGAGAAATTTGTGGTGGGACAACTTATATTATAGATCAAAAGAACCAAAAAAAGAAGTTATGATTATGTTCTATACACGGAGAAGACAAGATGAAGTATATTTTATGTTTCAAATTATATCAGATCTCTTAGCTTTATTGATGCTCTTTTATGAATGATGATAGTGGACTCCTTTTTCCTAGTTGGGATAAAAGAAAAAAATCATCCATTTCTTGACGCATTTTGTTCATGGCAGAAGACTTTATTGCTTACTTTTCTGTATGTTTGTTACCTGTTCTATCCAACATTATGCTTTCCAATGATCACTTAGTACTATGTTGTGTGTTTAAGATTTTTACTTAAATTAGCTTCTTGGGTACGGATTCTATGCAGATCAAAGATATGGCTTCTAAATTCTCCGGTGTTCATAAACAAAGTAAGCCAACTCCAGGCTCCTCGAGCAGCAACTTGAGGAAAGAGCAAAGAAAGTTTCCAGATTTTGACACTGCATCAGAAAGTGTTCCATACCCTTATCCGGGTGGAAGCACGAGTTCCACTCCTGCTTGGGACTTGCCAAGATCGTCCTACCATCAATCTGGACGGCCAGACTCAAGATTCACATCATCAATGTATGGTGGTGAACGTGAATCCATCTCTGCTCAGTCGTGTGATGTAGTACTCGAGGATGACGAGCCAAAGGAATGGATGGCTCAAGTAGAGCCGGGTGTTCACATTACATTCGTGTCACTCCCCAGTGGAGGAAATGATCTTAAACGGATACGTTTCAGGTATTTAAAATCCATTCTATCCATATAACATTTTCAAGAATACGTTTCACTTGAGGACATACAATGATTTAATGTGAGATGAAGCTGACATTTACTTGTATCTTTGTTGAAGCCGGGAGGTATTCGACAAGTGGCAAGCTCAGAGGTGGTGGGGTGAGAACTACGACAGAATAGTTGAGCTTTACAATGTTCAGAGGTTTAATCGCCAAGCTCTTCAAACCCCTGGTAGATCCGAGGACCAGGTAAATACATCACTCTTTATTAGATTACAAGTTAAGAGAAGGTTTTATGAGTAATCTTGACTTCGACTTCTGTTTGTTTCTTCTTTTAGTCGCAGAGAGATTCAACGTACACAAGAATTGACTCAGCAAGAGAAAGCAGAGATTGGACTCCAAGAGACAATAACTTTAGACCACCAGGAAGCAGCGTTCCACATCACTTTTATGGACCTCAAATGGATGCAGCACGAAACACCACCTCATCTAGGGACGATCCGCCATCGGTAAGTAACGCTAGTGAAATGCAAGCTGAGTGGGTTGAAGAGGACGAGCCTGGCGTTTACGTTACCATCAGACAGTTACCAGATGGAACCAGAGAGTTACGCCGTGTCAGATTCAGGTAAACAAAGTAAACAGAACATCAGTTTAGGATGATCATCTCTTTTAATTTACTAAAGCTAACTACCAAGTTTTCTCCATTCATTCTGAAGCATTAAAAATTAGACTAGAGAGCCAGTTTTTTCAGCATTTTTATCATGATTTCATTGGCGGGTAACCGTTAACCAAATCGTACCGGATTTTTGCAGTCGGGAAAGGTTTGGGGAAGTGCATGCCAAAACATGGTGGGAGCAGAACAGAGACAGAATACAAACACAATACCTCTAAGGGGGAAGGAAAAATGGAGACCAATATTTAATCTTCATTAAGTTATTAACACAACAAAGGTATACACAAAATCAGAATTTTGTTCATCTTCTTCTATTTGGAAGAAAATCAGAATGTGATTTGAACACAAAATGAAAATTGGAAGAAAGTTTGATTTTTAGAGATTTGTAGTTAGTTAGTCCTCGGCGTTTTGACAGCTTTGTAATTTTCTTGACCTTGAGATGAGCTTTTATGCCTTTATTTATTGGTTCATTTTATCCATGTGTTCTTTTTGGATGCTTCAAGTGGATAAATTTTTTTCAACTTTTTTGTTAGTAGCATAGTATCATGCGAATTATGTTCTACTAAAATCTTCAAATGGAGAGGAGATAGAAAAATACTTCCCATAAGGAAATACACAAAGTAGTTCCGTTTCTACTTCAAGCCTTTATCCAAAGCTCTCATAATTTTCCTAAACCAAATGGGGAGATCGAAATGTAATCGATGCAGAAAAGGGAACTAGAAATTGAAGGAAACTTGTGTGGTGTGTGCTGCAAGGTACTATGGCAAATCAGCAAATTGATGAAACGAAACGGTCTTAATTGGGATATACAATGTATCTTTTATGATTCACAGAGCATAAAATGGATGCTTTTAGTTAAATATATAACATTCACTATGATTTGGTTGTAAAAAGAGTCTAGACCAACCCTGGTTCTTAGATACTACCAGATGGTTGACATTCTTCTAGTAGATTAAGCAAGCCGTGTTCGGGTGCACTGAGCGAAGGCAAGATCAGACAGGTGGGATTGGGTTGACTAGTCTGTAAAAGTTTCGTCACAGAGACATCAGATTCTTCATCAATTCCATCTTTGACAATCGCCAAATCACCTCGTCTCCTCATCGAAGCTGACAGTCTCTCTTTCCAGATTCTACCATCCTGTGATCACAAAAAGAGTAAAGCTTTTTACAAACATTCTTATTTTTGCAATTTTCACATTAAAGAAACCATTTTTTTTCCTTTTCTTTGAACTTCAAGAATCATACATACATAAAGTTTCAAAAAAAAAGAAAAAAAAAGAATCATACATTGAGAATGGATGGCTCGGAAAGTGGATATTGGATCGGTTGATCATCGTCCAAGGGCTCCATCGGGTGTTCCACCGGTTTAAACTCCGTTGCTACTTCGATCCCATGAGTTGCAGCGGTTGTGGTGTTAGTTGAAGTAACAAGATCAGAACTTGAAGGCAACTCTTCTCTACCATCCTGATCATAAGACAAGATTCGTGTCAGATGTACGTTGAAACCAATTTATGGTTTTTCCAGAGAAATAAAGGATCTCAGATTCAACTATAGCTTGACAATTTGTTAAAGGGAATCAGATTACAAAAAAAAAACAAAGAGAATTAAACTCTCTCTGTTCAAAAGATTCATTTGGAAATATAGAAAACAAGTAACTCTAAGCATATCCCAGTCTAATCATCAACTTTTGAGCCTAAACTATTAGCATCTCAAGAAGGGCAAACAATCTTAACCAAAAAACAAATCTACTGAAGAAGCATCAAGAGCAAAATCTAACAGAACAAAATCCCCTGTTCCATATAACTTGTACTTAAAAGAGCAAACTATTAAAGACAATAGTTTGGAAAACAAGGTTTAAAGTTTTCTTTGAACCCAAGAGCACATGAAAACCTTTACTGGAGTTAGTACAAACAAATAGAAAAGAGAGCTTACGATGTCACTCTGAGTTCGTCTATGGCCGTCTCTAACAACAGAAAATCTGGAGAAAATACCAACCGTGGTATTGAGTTCGTTTTTCTACGTTTTTTCTTACCAAATCCGATCACGCAATTTCTTGGAAAAGAAGAATCCTCCTTGATCTTAACTTTAAATATTTCCAGTGAAAACAGAGAAAAGAAAGAGTAGAAGAAAGAAACTTGTTCGAAGAGTATAAATTCTCCAAAGCACCAAAGCAGAAGATCAAAAGCATAAATGCAGAATATTGCAGTGGACTGATAATAAAATGCTTTCTCAGCTTTAAGCTTTGATTGGCTTCAATAGATTCTCGGGTTTTGGCTTCTTTTTGTCTCCTTCAACTTCTATTGGCTTTGAAAATTATTATTATTGATGATGATTCATTGCCTTATAAAAATGAAATAACTCCCTTGTTGATGAATGACAAAATTTATGGTTAAGCTATATTTTTCTTTACAGAATAAAGTATTCATTCAATTCACATCGAGAAAGCTACAAATCAACTAGACGAATTATATACTAATAACTCAGTCATTTGAACCAGCTCAAGACCTCAAGTGTTATTAAAATATGTTGTATTCTTTTTCAGGACACTAGGACAGGCCAAGGTCTGTTGTAACTAATTTATGGAATCCCAAAATGTCCAACTTAACTTTTTTATGTTTTAAAAAAATGTCCAACTTAACTCGCCGTAAAAGAATGGACCTCAGGGAATCAAAACGACATAGTTCTGAGGTTAGCTCAGCACGTGATCGCCACTACCGCCGGAAAATCCTCTAACCTGGTCTTCTCACCGGCGTTAACCAACGTCATCCTCAGCTTCATCGCCGCCAGATATCGTGGAGCCACCGCAGAAAAGATTCTCTCTTTACTTCAGGCTTCTTCGACCGATGAGCTTAACGCCGTCTCCTCCGAGATCGTCACCGCCGTCCTCGCCGACAGTACCGCCAGTGGTGGCCCAATGATCTCAGCAGCGAATGGTGTCTGGATCGACAAGTCTCTCTCTGTAGAACCTTTTTTCAAGGATCTATTGGAGACTTCGTATAAAGCTGCTTTCAATCAAGTCGATTTTCTACCAAGGTATTCTTTGATCTCGATAACCATACTCTCTTCAATCTTCCCTCTTTTTTTTTCTTTTGCAATTTCTTGGAATTTTTGCATAGTCAAAGATGTGTCTTTATCAAAAAACTACACTAGATTTTTGTGAAACCAAATCACAGATGTTGATAGCTTTTCTGTTTTTTGTTTGTTTTCTGGAAAGGCTGATGAAGTGACTGAAGAGGTGAATTCATGGGTTGAAGAGCAGACGATGGACTCATCACTAGTCTTCTTCCACCAAAATCTGTTTCTGCCATGACTGATTACTTATTTGCTAATGCCTTGTTCTTCAACGGAAGATGGGATAGAGAATTCGATCCATCGCTAACAAAAGATTCCGACTTTCACCTTCTTGATGGAACCAAAGTACGTGTGCCCTTCATGACCGATGACTCCTTCATGTACCGTCTTGAAGCTTACGCGGTTTCAAATTCCTTGATCTACCGTACAGAGAAGGAGGCGATGAAGAAGACAGACGTTGTTTCTCAATGAAAATCTATCTCCCAGATAAAAAAGATGGATTGCCTGAAATGCTGGAGAGATTAGCTTCTAGTCGTGGTGGATTCTTGAATGGTGGAGGAGATATTCCTAGCCATCGGGCTGATATCGGAGAACTCAAGATTCCAAGGTTTAAATTTGCTTTTGATTCCGAAGCCTCGAAAGCTCTCAAGGGTTTGGGTTTGGAGCTGTCATTGGAGACGATCGTCCACAAGTCTTGCATCGAGGTCGATGAAGTGGGATCGAAAGCTGCAGCAGCTGCTGCTGTAATCGGTGTTGGCTGCTGTGGTCCAGCGGAAAAGGAGTATGACTTCGTGGCTGATCATCCTTTTCCTTTCCTCGTCAAAGAATACAGAAGTGGACTGGTTTTGTTCCTTGGTCAAGTCATGGATCCTTCTATGCATTAATTTGAAGTTGATGTCCAAAGTCTCGGAACTAATGGAATTTAGTTTGCTCACGTTTTGATTCCATTCCATGCATCACCTGTTTTCAAGTTGAAACTAGTTTCCGCTGGCTTTTTTTTTTTTAATTTCTTCTTGAATAATTTTATCTTGGTCAATGGTGAGGCCAATAGATTTTGGCAGCGACCTAAAATTGAATTGCTATGTTTTTTGTTGAATTTAATATTATATTCGCTTCCAATAATATTCTGACTAAAAAAATCAAAATTTTATCTATAAAACAAATTTGGGGCAATTTGGTAAATACCGGTGGTTTGAAATCCGGCGTTTCGAAGAAAAGAGACAGGGAAGAGTAAAGGAGTGTCTATCTCAGTCGGTGGCGTTTGTTTCGTTTCTTCCCCTCTCTCTTTTACTCTCCCCGGATCTCGGCCATTCTCTTCTACCCACTTTCTACTGCGAAATATATAAGAAGATCTGAAGTGAAATAATGAATCGCCACCACGATCCTAATCCCTTCGACGAGGAAGAAGATGAAATTGTCAATCCCTTCTCGGTAATGCTTATCTCCTCCCTAGTCTCGGCTTTCTATTTCTAGCTGAGCTTCCTTTCAGATTCATGACTGTCACGAGGCTTATATCGAATTTATTTAGTGATTCTGAGTTTTATAAGTTCGGCAGAGTTTTAAGAATCTTAGATCTCGAACATTTGTTTGTTTTTCTGTTCATTTGTGATAAGTTCCTGGAGCTGAAATATAGCAGATACGGAGTCTCGGTAACCGCAAACTTGAATATCGACACTCATTTCTGACTCAAATAAAATCTCGTCCGTTTTGAAGTTGATGGATTTACCGATAAACTTATCCACGTCTTGATTTTAAATTGTTTCTTCGGAGCCTCGAATTTGGCCCTAAACTAGTATTGCGTGCGAGCAATTCGGTCCAAAGTTATCTGAACTATTCTATATTGGCATATATTGTAGTGTATTTATAAGTCGTAGATTGCTGGGATTCAATACTTGATTAATATTTGGGTCTTAATATATTGTTATTAAAAAAGGTGCTGGAAGGGTTCCCCTGGTAAATTAAATGCTACAGTTGATATTCCATTGGATAATGTGAATGTAAGAACATTGGTATCTCAACGCTCATGCACATTCTCACGTGGAATTTTTCTGAAATTTGTTTGTGTAATTGGTGCAGGACTCTTCAAAGAAACAGAGAGAGCTTTTGGATTGGGAATCACAACTTAGGAAGAGAGAAATGGTTTGTATCACTGATATTAATAGTTCGTTTTCACTTTGTTTCTTAGCTTTTTGCTGATTGGATTTTTTTTCATGTAACTCTTTATCTCTCATTTGATCCACACAGGATATTAAACGAAGAGAAGATGCTATTGCTAAATGTAAGTCATGACTCACTATTTTCGAATATTTAAATTTTTTTTTGGTACTGGTTTGTTGCTAATGAAACACATCTAAATGTGTCACAGCTGGCGTTCAGATGAGCGATAAAAACTGGCCACCTTTTTTCCCAATTATACACCACGACATAGCTAACGAGATACCAGTTCATGCACAAAAACTGCAGTACTTGGCATTTGCTAGTTGGTTGGGTAGGTTTGATTTATTTAATCTGTTATTCTGTTTATGAACTGTATAAAGTCCTCAGTAGTGAACTGATGGACTTGTTACTGTTTGAATATGAAATTTCAGGTATAGTTTTGTGTCTCGTATTCAATGTCATTGCAGTTATAGTCTGCTGGATTAAAGGCGGAGGTGAATTTTTATTCTAAAACAAATTCACTCTATGAAGAAAAATATATTATGAAGTTGTGATTGGATTTCTTTGAACTAATGCTGGTTTTAAATCTGAATGACAGGTGTTAAAATCTTTTTTCTTGCCACAATCTATGCGTTGCTTGGATGTCCAATTTCATATGTATTATGGTACAGGCCTCTCTACCGAGCAATGAGGTGATGCTCAGTTTTTCTGACTATCCATAGTCTGGGTCATATTGGTATTGTGCCTATTACTGAATTGTTTACTTATCACATTGCAGGACTGACAGCGCTTTGAAGTTCGGTTGGTTTTTCTTCTTCTACCTGGTGAGTTTATTGAAAAGAACTGTCATCTCTAGGTTCACCTTTTATCTTCACTCTATGAAGGTGTGCTTTCTATTTTCTGTATAATTGAACTTAGCTCTTGTTGACAGATTCACATTGGCTTCTGCATATTTGCCGCCATTGCTCCACCAATCGTTTTCCATGGACAATCATTAACGTAAGTCTTCCAATCATCGCTCATAAATTCATCTCGTTCTCAAGTTTTGCAAGGCTCTTCATGTATGGTTAGTATGAAAAGGGTTTCATTAGGAAAGTTGTAAGTTGTTCTGCTAGAATTAACGAAGTATTACTAGGATAAGAACTAGAAAAGCTAAGAATCTTAACTCTGTGTTTCGACTAGCCATCAGTTGCAAATATCATTTCATTTGCAACATAGAGAACTTCACCAACCGTCAAACTAAACCCTTATGGTCATTGCCTGTGTTGCAACAAGTGATCCTCAATCTCTTCTAATCTACAGGGGTGTGCTGGCAGCAGTTGATGTAATCTCTGACAGTTTATTAGCCGGGGTACGAACCATGACCTCTTTTCTATATTCACTACAGATCAACATGTTGTTACCAATTCAGTTCCTATTAACCATGAAACCTGGTTGCTACCTATCTTAAGTTTGATTCTTTCTGCAGATCTTCTACTTTGTCGGCTTCGGTCTCTTCTGCTTGGAGTCGCTTCTGAGTCTGTGGGTTCTCCAGGTAAAATGATACTAGTCTTGCAGTTTTCTTCTATACATCTACTAACCAATACCAAACCAACACATTTACCGAAGTTCCTGCCTTAATGTGTTTCCACCATTGTTGGGATTTCTGCAGAAAATATACCTCTACTTCAGGGGAAACAAGTAAACGGATACAATATGCATATACTAGAGCAAATACCCTAGTCCTCCCAAGATACCCCTTCTCTTAGAAAGTTTGATCATACCATCTTACTACTAATGTAATTACCATTGTGCCATTTTCTGCGATAACACTCTCTGTTGTGTTGTGTGGTATTGTGTTGTGTTCTTCAGTTAGTAGTCGTAGTGGCAAAAGAGATACCGTGTGTTCTATTATATTTAAGATTCAACATTTTGGGGGTGAAAGAGTAGAGAGATTAATTACGTTTCCAATTCCAAATCTGTGTTTGGGTGTAATGATGCAGACCAATGGCCAAATTCATTGATTTAAAAAAAAAAACCTTTGCTTCTGTGCTATTATTATTGCCCATGGCGAAAAGAGCAGTTAGGGAGGAACGAGCAGAGATATAACAATTTGCTGAATAGAAAGAACCTTAATCAATCCATAGTCTCCCTAAAGATCCAAACATTGTTGCAGTACCAAGAAACATTCCTGCTAAAGGAAAATAAGTTTCGTCCTATTTGATCATACACGCTGAATCTCCTTTATTATTTTTTAAGCCACTACGAATGTCGAAACATATACAAAAAGGCTAAGACCGTAACAGGGACTTACAAGGATACCCCAAAAGCTAACACCTAAAACCAAACCCAACTAATGAACTGACTACTTGATGGTCACAAACTTGTTAGTACCATGCCTCGCCCAATGGTTCTTGAGGTCAACAGCGTGAGAGAGGTTATAGCCTTCGCCAGCAAGCCTCGCAAGGAGCTTGACATAAGCACCATTGCTCATTTTTCTTCCAGCAAGACGGGATCCGGGTCTTTTGGTGCTCATGGGAAGTGGGTATGTCGATACGCTGATGGTACAGCACGAGGATTGCCAACCGCCCATGCCCCATTTGTAGCAAACTCTTGAAACACCCGTACATGAACATACAGGAGGAGGAACCCCGGAAGTGTCGAAGCTTGAGATGTCAATCTTGATCTCAGGATTCTTTTTCTCGCGTTTTGTTTCTGGTATGCTTGGTGTTCTCTTTGGCTTATTGGATGCAGAGCGTTTCTTCCTCGGCGGTTTTGGCTTCAAAGCTTTCAGAGGAGACTGATTCGTGGACTTCTGTTTCACAATTTCCATACTTTTCTGGATTCTCTAGTAGGAGGAGGAGGAAACAAATGAGCTTGACGCATCATGACACCTTCAGCAGGATTTGGTTCAGGGACTTGAGAAAGATCAATGCCTGTGGTCTTTGGAACGGGAAAATAGGAATGGAACCAAAGAGCATTAGACGCAGTCGAGAAGGAGTCCTTGTTTGCGTTTGTAGCAGAAAGCATCAGGGTTTGTGAAGGAAATGAATTCATCTTGATAGCTAGTTTCAAAGGTAAGATCACACCCTCACGTTGCAGCTTCTACAATGATTCAAAAGCAGATAAGATGAGCCAACATTTCCAATCAACAACTGAAACTAACATTACGAAGCAACACACAAATCCAGAAGCAATATAAGTATCAAAGAGACATTCTACATGCTCTATCCAATGCCTTAATTGCGGAGGAACAAAGATCATAATCGATAGTTATCTTCCAGTAACAGTTTTCAATCAAAAGAAAAAGGTTTACAAGACAGAATCTGACATGTAAATGCCTGATTAAGCACACAAACTTGAGGCAAGACATCTATTACGAAAATTCTATGAAACCCAGATAATCAGAACACATTACACACAGATATAAACATCTAAAACTTTAAA
Source organism: Cardamine occulta (assembly GCA_028015245.1). Lineage (NCBI taxonomy): Eukaryota > Viridiplantae > Streptophyta > Magnoliopsida > Brassicales > Brassicaceae > Cardamine > Cardamine occulta. The sequence goes on along the minus strand of CM051377.1, from coordinate 13,729,716 downwards.
GATTTGATTTTTTTTTATATTGGTTGAGTGAAAATTGACAAACCCAAAAGAGTTTACGAAAAAAAAATCCAGACCCATAAGCGGAAAATCTTAACTCGCAACCATCAACCATGCAAAATCAAAAACCTTTACCAGGGTTCCAAAAGAATGATGCCCAGGAAACAGAGTCAAATACAAAAACAGTGATCTTTCGGCAAACGTAAACGAGAGAAATCGTCAGAGTTACCAATAGCGATACTTCACCACTATGCTCGTTCCACTTGGCGTCTTCACCCACTTTCTACTCTCCCTCTGTAGCGTGAGCTTTGGTGGACGGAGTAATTACTTTTAGGCCTTGAGAAATTTAATGTGACATCGTCTATCTATAGCCAAAATGTTAAAACATAACTTTTGTTAAGGTATGAATTTATTTTCTATATATATTTATAAATTGATAAGTTAGAAAAAGCAAAAAAAATATTTTCCGCTGCCGGACTTTAAACCCAGAATATATAGAAGTTTCCAATGCTTTGAACCTGGAATATCAACATCTAAGAAATAGCTAGCTTGCAGAAATTTTGGTAAACAATGAATTTATATTCTATATATATATTTATATATAGAGTTTACACGTTGGATTTTAGGCTTGAATGTGAATTTGTTAGTAGATTTTTATAAAACGTTTAACTAAGATGTTACTTACCACTTATTAGGCGATTAAAAAAAAAAGAATAATTTGATATTTATAAAAATAATTTATGAATAAATGAGTGGGTTTGATTAACTTTGAGATAATTAAAAAATACCAAAACCTGATGAGCTGCGAATCGAATAAAGATGATCAACTTGGGTTTAAAGTGGTGATATGAATTTAAAATATAAAATTCTCAGTTAGATTAGATTAGATAATTATATCTTGAAATTTTGTTGTTTTGCTACCAAGATTTTTCTTGAAAAATTTTGGTAACGTAATGCAATTTTAAAACTTATGGAAAAGCCTTTTGGCACATTTGACATTTGGTGTATATAGTTTGGCACATAAAATATCAACATTTGGTGTAAATATTCGGCATATGAATTATACGTACAACTAAATAACTTTAGTGCTAGTAACTAGTGAAGATTTGCGAGTTTTCAGTTACATCTAAATCTAATCAAAATTATTAAATTAGACAAATATTGACATGAAGTGTTTGTTTCTCTTTATCATATGATATTGAGAACAAAAAAAACAAGAACCATACATGTTCACTAAGTGGCAGAAACCAAATCAGGAGGAACAGAGGCAAGATCAAGCACCCAAGACTCTTTCAGATCAGCTCCAGATTCCTCTTCCGGCAGCTTCTTGGCTGGAATCTGATGAGAGAACAAGGCTGCAACATCGTCTTTCTCAATCCACCTGACTGCATTATACCCATAATCCCGTCTCTTGAACAAATTGCTAAGCTCGTTAACGTTCTCCAAATACGCCACACTCAAGCCATACGCATCGCTGTACATTGTCAAGCACACAACAATCTCATAGTGTCTGGTCTTTCTTCTCTGAAGACACGGATTTGAATCTGAGTAGACCGCCCAGACCGAGCCTTTCCTGGGGTATATTTGGTATACTTCTCGTGCAGCCCTTTCGCAGTTCACAACGTGAGAGAATGGTTTCACTTGTTCGATCAAGATTTTCTCTGCAACCCGGAACCTCCCACAAGGCATATGAGAAGAACTGTTCTTCATCCAAGAGATCAGTTTCTCGCTCTCAAAATCCAACCACCTGATCCACACCTTAAAAGGATTCAAAGAGACAACTTCACTGACTAAACAGTAATTCCGAGGCATTTTATCAACACCGCCATCGTATATCGCCCAAATCTGCCCTTTCTTGAAGCTCCTTGGCATCCTGTCCTTATCAAAATCATACAGTTCGAAATCCTCGTCTTCCATGTAGATTTCTTGGCTCAACTTACCACGATCCCTCTTACTATCAACCCGTGGCACATATTCTAAATCCACTATCTCAGTTAACTCCTTGTGGTTCATTGTCTTCTTCTTTGCATTCTTCCTATTCTTTAAAGCTTCTCGTTTTTCATTCGCCTTGTTAGTACTCAATTCCATCAAAGTTTCATTCATAGAGACATCACCTAAAGATCTCTCCTGCGTTTCCATTTCCATGTTTTCTACTCCAACACTATCTTTATCAGTGATCTTCGACTTCACCTTCAATTTGTTTCTCTTTATCACAGATTGCATTTCTGCCAAAGTCATCATCCCTTCATCTTCTTCATCCAACCTCTCAGATACATTTAAGGCTTCTGCTCCCTCCTCTCTCATCTCCCCCATCTCACTCACTCTTCTCACACTTTCACCATCGCTACCAACACGCTTCTTCCTCCTACTATATGTTCTGATCTTGGAAATGTTTTCACTTCCATCTCTACTTACTTCTTCTTCTTCCTTTGCCTCAAAACTATTCTTGCAATTAGGACACATCAAATTTTGCCCTAAATACATCCTATCAAACTTATGCATCGACCTACAACCCAAACAAACCGTAAAAAACGTCGACGTTTCATCATCACCACAAGCACCACTAACCATTTCCCCTTGAATCCTAATCCTTAACTTCATATCATACTCTGTCCTCCTAACCTTATCAGAGAAAACCGTAAAAGCCTCACTCAAAAGCTTGAATCCTTCCTCGCACCCAGCGTAAGGATTCTTATCTGGATGCAACACCAAAGCTAGCTTCCTATACTGTTGTTTTATGGTATTGATGTGAGAGAAAGGCTCAACCTTTAGAACCTTATACCATTCCGGCATACCTCCGGTGCCCGTGGAGGCAGAGCTAATGATCTCGAAGGCGGTGACCATGGCAAATACACCTTCCGAGTTCGGAGACAAGGTAAGGGCTTTCCGCGCGTGATTCAGGGCTGACATCAAGTCACCGCAATTGAAACTCGATTCCGCAAGGGCTTTGTGTTCTATTGCTTCCTTTTCTACTTCTAAGTCCGATCCCGACGCCATTGCTGTGTAGATGCAGACACAAGACAGAAGAGACGCCTTCAAAAACTTTAACTTTGAAAGAGGGCTAAACGAGAGCTCTGCGTTTTCTCTTCCTTTAATTCTCACCCTATTCTTTTCATTCTTTATGTTTCTTACCCTCTTATTTCTTATAAATCTCTCTTGTGCTTGATACTGTTTTTGCAGAATTGATAAATCACATGCAACACCTTTACATTTCAAATTTGAATTAATCAATTTTCCAATAATTGGAAATTAGATCAACACAAGGCACACTTACATAAGATAGACTTCCTAGCTATTTTGCCATTTTGGCATAAAATAATTTATATAATTTATGTACATGATAAATTTGATTAACATTAGCTTATCTACTTTTTACCAATGACTATCATTTTCTATCAAAATGTTTTCTAAGTATAAACTTATGTGTTTATAATAATTGAAATTTACTTTTGGAAAACTACCTTTACATGAAAATATGCATATAAAAAATTCAACAACTATCAACTTTGGTTTAAAGAAACTTCCTTTTCAATTGGGAGAACACAAAACATTCCTTCTTAAATTTTGACATTTTTGGTGGGTTACAAACAAACCTATTGTGAGGCTTTACATGGGTAAAATCCATAAATAAGTTTTAAAGAAGGGGTTTAAATATAAATACTTAATTTAGGCAAAGAAACAAATTTTATTCCTCGTGAACTCCACGCTCCCTCCCTTCTACTCCGTCAGAAAAACACAAACAATCCGGCAAAATTTTGTTGGTCAAGAAATTGATTGTCTCAATCTCTGCAAATTTAAGCTCAGAGATTCACGACCACATCTCCAATTTTTCTCAGAGTTTTCGAAAATTACCTGTCTTTAGGTATTTCTGTCGCATCTCCAAGTTTGTATCTTTGGTTTATATTCTGCGTTTATGTTCTGAGTTCGATGGAGTTTTCTAGTTTTTTTCGGGGGTTTCTGTTTATACTGCTGGGTTTAGTGTTGTCGTGTATATCAGCTCCGACATTGTTACCTATTTCTGCATACGGAGAAAAAAGACTAGACCTTTCAGCTGTTGGATTATCAATATATATAAAAATATATATGTCTGTGGTGGAGCTGTATTGGTCAACGATCAGTAGGAGAAATCTGTAGCATCTAATTAGCTGGAATGTTGAATTGTTGGGTTTATTCATAAGTAGATCTTGGTCGTGAATTAGCTTAGCTGACTTCTTCTTGCAGGAAGCTCAATTAGTGAAAGTGATAATGGCTAGCAGTGAGATGGAAAAATCGAGTAAAGAGAAGGAACCTAAAACGCCGCCTTCTTCTTCTTCTGCTCCTCCCTCTTCACAGGTTTGCGTTTGTCCTTTCTCTACTATAAGAAAGGAAACAAATCCCATGAATTTAGCGACCAGAATTAAGATTTCAGCTTATTCTTATTCTCTATCTCTCTATCAGTGATTTGCTATAGTTGAACTATTTTGTGTATGCAGGAACCTTCGTCAGCTGTGAGTGCTGGCATGGCTACTCCAGATTGGTCTGGTTTTCAGGTCTAAGACAGATTCCTCTGTCTATGTAACTGTGGTTTGTTTTTCTTGTTGCATTTGATCGTTATGGGTTTCTTTGTTTCTTCTCCTTTGACAGGCATATTCTCCTATGCCGCCTCATGGTTATGTGGCATCAAGTCCCCAACCTCACCCTTATATGTGGGGCGTTCAGGTAAACTTGCCTTTACATTTACCGCTTTCTGATGGGTATATCGGCGTTCAGAGTGATGGAGAGTTGCATTTGACTTATTGATTTTTTGGACTTGAAGGTTTGAGGGTTTAGTTTACATGAGTTATAGCGTTTGATATTGATATTTGCATGCTTTAGGAATTGGTCTTGTTCTATGTCAAGATTAACTCTCATTAAAATAACGAGTTCGTTCAGCTCTCTATCATCATAGCTTTGATATGATTGCTGAATGTGACATCAACTTTTGCAGCATATGATGCCTCCTTATGGAACTCCGCCTCATCCATATGTTGCAATGTATCCCCCAGGTGGCATGTACGCGCATCCTTCAATGCCTCCGGTACTGCCATACTGTAGATATTTGATTGCAATGGACATGTATTGAAATGGTGGCTGTTTATCATATCTTTTAACACATTCTATTCTGAATCAGGGTTCTTATCCGTATAGCCCTTATGCTATGCCTTCTCCAAATGGAATGACTGAAGCTTCTGTGAGCTTGCGTCCCCTCATTTTTCATTGGGTTCTTTCCCAAATGGTCTTTGGTACCTTTGTTTATTGTGGGATCATAACTGAGAGATGATTATATGCAGGGGAATACTACAGGCGGCACGGAGGGTGACGCTAATAAACAATCTGATGCGAAGGAAAAATTGCCCATCAAAAGATCAAGAGGAAGTTTGGGAAGTTTGAACATGATTACAGGAAAGAACAATGAACCTGGGAAAAACTCGGGAGCATCAGCTAACGGAGCTTACTCCAAAAGGCATGTAACTTACTTGATTTTATCCATTCTGTGGGACATGGCATACTGTATGCGTGGTTGTATCATAGGATTTTGATTATGTCTGGACTAGGACCTCTTTTGGATTTATGTTTGCTTCATTAGATAATATCCATTATATTATTGCTCTGAGATTTTGAATCTTTTGGTTACAGTGGGGAGAGTGCTTCTGATGGTTCCAGTGAAGGAAGTGATGCTAACTCTCAAAATGTAAGTTTCAGAAAGCTATCATCAGCCTTTTCACTCGGTTCGGTAGGAATTCATTCTGCCAACCATGTTGTGATGGGTCACTATCTCAGTGATTCTTATTTGTTTTGCAACTTTGTAGGATTCAGGATCTGGACAAGATGGAAAAAATGGTCGGTTTATGATCTATTTTTTCTTTCATTACTATCATGTGACTAACACTGTGAAATCTGCTTACCGGAGAGTTCTTTATTGTGTTGTCATTCAGCTGAAACAGCATCAGAGAATGGTGGTTCTGCTAATGGTCTGCGAAATGGAAGTGTTGGTACATCTCTTCTACCAGTGAGCCAGACTGTGCCAATCATGCCATTGACAGCTGCAGGTGTTTCCGGCCCACCAACAAATTTAAATATTGGGATGGATTATTGGGGGGCTCCTACTTCAGCTGTTACCCCTGGAATGCATGGGAAAGTATCTACAACAGTTCCTGGAGTTGTTGCTCCAGGCTCACGAGATGGTGGCCATTCTCAACCATGGTTACAGGTGTGTACCCATCTTTCTATCCCTAGTTTTTCTTATAAGTACTCAAATTCAAATTTCTTTTGTCCTCAAACTCGTATTTGCTTGTCTCACAATTAGGATGATAGAGAACTTAAAAGACAGAGACGGAAGCAGTCCAATAGAGAGTCTGCTCGAAGATCCAGGTTGCGCAAACAGGTACCAAACATCCCTTTAGATTATAATCCTCGCTTTTAGGATACCCATATGAGCAAATTATGGACATGGAAAAAGTTTTTTTCAGGCCGAATGTGATGAGCTGGCACAACGAGCTGAAGTGTTGAATGAAGAAAACACAAGTCTCAGAGCAGAAATCAACAAGCTCAAGAGCCAATGCGAAGAGCTCACTGCTGAGAATACCTCTCTCAAGGTAAAAGAAAACTTCCAAATTTAGCTTTTGGAGCCCAACCAGCCAAACATGAACCAATGCCAGGTTATGACTCACTTTACATCAGACACACAGTGAAACTCTCATCTTCTCTATTCTTTGTTCTTGCAGGACCAACTTTTAACATTCCCTGCACTGGAAGGCATAGAGATGGGCAAGGATGACCAAGAACCAGACACCAACCAAACAGGCGTGGCAGAGACAAAGGTGGATTCCTACAAAGACTCAAAGTGAGAAAGACATACATCAAAACCAATTCCTAACACAGTTATAAAAGGTAGCAGCAACAACAAAAGCAACACTCCCCGGTTCTTTGCTAACAGAGGGTAGTAGGATTTTAGGTATCAGAGATCAATTGGTTTGGAATAGTTTTCAGCCTTCTTGAGAATAGTCGTCTCAGTGTGTGTAAGTGATTAAAAAAGTAGCTATTGGGAGAAAATTCTCTTCTTTTAATGTTTTTATTTGCCTTTAATCTATTTGCAGAAGCGAATTTTAGGCAATGTGCCGTTCTGTATCAAATCAACCTTTTAAAAAAATAGTTTTATTAGATATTTTTTGATGTATTTTTCTTCCCTTGCTAAATCTAAGTCTGTGCCAAATACAGAAACGCAAACGCAATTGTGTTTTGCTGATTTTGATTGCAATCATGTTCTTTTGTCATTGTTGCGTAAATCATAAAAATGGCCGTGGGTTAGGCTCCATCACTCGATCAAGTCTGAGCTAAGTCGACTCTGATAAAATCATAAAGATCTGAACTACAAAACTGTAGCAATTGTTGTCAACATCTCATGAAATTAAAGTCTAAAAGAGGAGGTGAAAGGAGTTATCCGAGGAAGTTTATGATCACCAGGTGGAGGACCAAGTTGCAGAGGACAAAATCAGCAAAAGCTCGCTCTGGTGCTAAGTCCTGCAATATTTGAAAGGAATGCAAAGATAGATCAGGGTAGAATTAGATACATTATAATAGCCTAATGATTGTTGAGTTAAAGAAACTGTCACTAGTTTGGTTTGAACAAGATAAACGGGTAAAGTTACCTTAAATTCCTTGTTTTCTTTGTTCACTTGAATCCGGAGGCAGACTATATAGTCAGCACAAGAACAAAGAAGATTTGTTATTTCAGTATCCAAACATATTCCCAAGCTAATCTTTTCCACAAAGATAGAAACTTGAATGTTATAAAACACACTAAACTCACCAGCAAGAACTGCAGTCCCGATACACGAGAGAACTCCAGAGAGAAATGAGTTAAACGGAAACGATCCAACAAGAGCCATGTAAGCAACCTGCGCAATCACAGAAATCAACAGACTAGAACTAAGTAACCGCTGGTTATTGAAGCAACATAGAATTGAAATCTCTTCTTAATAACTAGTGTTCTTAATTGTAAAACTCAGATCAAATATTCAACAACAAAATGATTTTTGAATTCACATGTAACATTTTTGAATCCAATCCGTAAAAGATTCGGAATTTTAACCAAATTCTCGTAATTTATGAACATCAAACTCATAAATCTGTTATCTTCATACATAACGATCGAGAAACACGGATCTACAGCACAGTTGAAGCAGGAAATGAGCTAAGAGTACCTGGATCAGAGCAGTGAAGATCGCAAAACAAACATACAGGTCGATGATCTGCGAAAACGAGTTCAATAAATAACAAGAACGGGAATTCAATTTCGAAACAAATCGGAAAAAATTTCAATGACTCATAAATGTAAGGGAAGAGCAGAACAAAATGAGAAATGGTGGACCTTGAGATTAGTAGGAGTAGCGAGATAAGCAGAACGAAGAGAATGGAAGAGATCCTGAGCATCTTTACTAGTCGATCTCGCCATTTTCCTCCCAGAAGATCAACACTTTCTCCTACTTCTTCTTCTTCTTCTTCTTCTTCTTCACGAGTCAGCTTGCTCACACTGAAACGATGTTGTTTCAGGATGGGCTGATTAAACCTGTGAGTGCTTTGGGTCCAGCGGTAAGATATCACGGTCCAATTAAAGATTTGAACTTTGAGGTAACTAAAGACTTTTTTTTTTTTTTTTTATGAAGTATTTATTTTAGTTTCCTAAAGGATTGGCTTTTTGTCCACGCAGAATCCCAGGGCAACGCCGACTTGGATTCCTCGCCGAATATACTTTTAATAATATAAATGGCTCTTCTTCTTTCAAACACCTTCTTCTCCGTCGTCGCCGGTTTAGGGTTTTCGTTGCTTTAGCATTCTTCTATTCTCTACACAGTTTCTCCTACTTTGCCCTTGCAGAGAGCTCTTACCTCACGATCTATCTGAAGAGTTCTTAAAGGTTGATTTTTTTTTTACTAAAATTTCTTCTTATATTATATTTTTTGTTCCTCGATTTATCCTCTGAATTTCTGAATGGTGTTACATTTAGTCGATGATTTTTTTGGTTTTTTATTCGAAATTTGCTTTTGAGTGGCTTCTGGAAAGAAAACAAATAAATGGTTTTTAGTTTGTTGAAGTGTTTGGAGGTTCAAAATTGATGCTTTATTGTGTTGTAAGCAAGTATTTTTAGATTTAATAGTTAATACCAAGCAGTCAGACAAAGAAAAACGTTACTTTTGAAAATGTGTTCGAGTTAGGATCTGCTTTTATAAACCTTGTCTTGATGGCTTTTGATACCCTGTTTTTTTTTAGTCTGTTTCTGCCGTTTAAGTTTTATTTTTATTTTTGGCTTGTCTTACAGAGACTCTATGCATTGCTGACATTTGTGAAAATCGAAGAAAAACAGTGACATTTCTTCTCTGATTACTTTTATTTCTCTAAGATAGAACGCTTCCAAGATGAATACAAATACATGTATCAGGTGCTACACCCAGGTTAGTCTCAAGCTTTCTGATGAGTTTACCTATATATCTACTTCGGATTAATGATTATATCTCAAGTATGTTCCGTCCTCGTGTATTTTGTTTGTAATTTCTTTCCTTTCTTGTAATCTCTGTGATTGTTGGATATATGGGCCTAAGATTTTAAGGGGTTTTTGCTGGTAGAAGCAAGGATCATCCATGTTTTATTTTAATATTGTATAATGAGTCTGTTCTTCTCCTGACATCCCCGTTTATAATACACATCTATACTACCTTGGACTCGATAGTGTTGTTTCTATTGAGCATGATATTTTTTGAGGAAAGCTCATGAATCCCTGTTCATATAGTTTGCTTTCTGATGATGCTTGTAGCATTGTCTTTTGTGATGTGGATTATCGCATGATCATAGTCTTTCAATTTTATTCTTCTTTTTTCAGCTATGAGATTTTTCTTTGTGGACCCTCCTTTTTTGATACTTGTATATTTTATATACAATCACTGCAGGTTTTTCACATCTGACGCATACCCTTTATTCTTCTTGCAGTTTTTTTCGATGCTGTTGGTGAGTTCCCTTCTTTAGTGCTGCTAGAGAGTTAGATGTGTTAGTTGACTTTCTATTCCAGGTTCTAGGTTTAGCGTTGTCAGTAGACAGAAATGGAAGGCAAAATCTTCAAGGTATGGGATAGTAGTTTTAAAGATGGATTTGGGAAAAAGAGAAAGCATACCGGGAACTATACTCTATATGATTCTGGAAGGTCAAGTACAAAGCTGCAATGTGTGCTCCCCCCGAACATTTCAACCCAAAATCTTAAGAAAAGGACAACATTGGATGGTGAAAACAGAGTTAATGTTTCTGAGAATAGCGTTGGGAAGTCTTTGGTAAGATACTACTCTTATTATAAGAAAACAGGAGTGCCAAAGCGTGTAATGTTCTATGAGAACGGTGAGTGGATTGATTTGCCTGAGAATATTATCTGTGCCATCAGGAATGATCTTGAAGCAAAGAGAGCTGCAATAGAGCTCAATTGGTGCGGTCGCGATTTCATCCTGGATTTCTTGCACATGCATCGACTAGACTTGGAAACTGGTGTAAAAACCCAGCTTGCATGGATTGACATTGCTGGAAAATGCTTTTTCCCCGACATTAATGACAGCCTCGGAAGGGACTGCTGCCATCATATCTGTGGGAAAGATCCAGAACAACATGATCAACGTGACATCAAGCTGCGCCTTGTAATTGATGTCAATGGTAAGGAGTTACCAAGGCTGAACTTGAATGAGTTGAGTGAGGAGTCTGGTGACAATATGGATGATATTCAAGTTGTTCAGCGATATTCAAACAGGCAAGATGACGAGGCATCAGAGGATAGCTGCAGCCGTGAGCTTGATGATGATGTGGAGAAATGGGATGAAACAGGAACTAATATCTTCTCCGGTGTCAAGCCTGCAGAGGTGGAACTTGATAAAGATGCTGTCAAACAAATGTTTGCTTTGGGTACTGCCACTCTAGGGCATGTAGAGCTGCTTGATGTCTGTCAGTTTTCAAGTGAGATTGCCAAAGCTCGTCTATCTCTCTTCCAGAAGCAAGCTGACATCACTAAGAAACGTCGAGGATATGGGAATATTAGATATGCATGGGTTCCAGCGAAAAAGGAAGTGTTATCTGCAGTTATGATGCATGGACTTGGAGTGGGTGGAGCATTCATTAGAAAGTCTATGTATGGTGTTGGGGTTCACTTAACTGCTGCAAACTACCCTGGTTTCAGGTTTCCTTTCTTCTCCTTTGACCTGCCTCCTGCTATTTTTGTTTTCCATATTCTAGTTCATTTGTTTTATGTTTCTCTGTAAGCACACATGAAAGGTATTGTTTACAGTGCTAGATTCTGTGATATTGACGAAAATGGTGTGCAGCACATGGTTTTGTGTCGTGTAATAATGGGGAATATGGAGCCTCTTCGTGGTGATAAAGCACAGTTTTTTACTGGTGGGGAACAGTATGATAATGGAGTTGATGATGTCCAGAGTCCGAAGCATTATATTGTCTGGAACATGAATATGAACACTCACATTTACCCAGAATTTGTAGTTAGCTTCAAGCCGTCTATCCCCAATGCTGAAGGTGATTACTCCCAATTCTCCTTCTGATAACTTAACATAAAGTATAATATCCATCAAAATCAACTGATGACGCATTGAATGGGAGACGGCATATAGATCTTGTTGAAGATCGGCTATTTGGATCCCGAAATCTTCATTAGTTAGAAAAGGATCCACGCTTGTCACCTTGTGACCTCTGGGGGTTGTAACACAGTTTCTCATGACATCATCCCGGGGGTCCAGTGAGATATTCATGGCTAATGCATATGGGTATTTCGACCATCACATATTGTTTTCTGCAGTATTAGAAAACTGGATGACATGTAATGTTTGTGCAGGGAATTTGCTTCCTGCTACTCAGAGTAAGCACGAGACTTCGGGGCTCACCTTGGAAGGACTCAAAAGATCTCCCTCAAATGTGAGTTTAATTTTACCTGAGAAAGTTCTCGTTCTCAAATGCTAGGTGTGTATCTTTGATTGAGACATGAACCACTAATGCGGCTTGTTTGTATTAAGCAGGGGCCAGGAAGGTTATCGAATGTAGGTTCAGGTAGCGGAAACAACAATGCCGGTTCCAGCAGTAGGAGGCCCAGATCTCTTTTAATGCCTTTCCCTATGCTGTTCAATGCAATCTCAAGCAAAATTGCCCGGAAAGACATGGATTTGATTGCTGCTGATTACCAGCAACTTAGGGTAAAGTTATAAACTATTTGAATCCTTACTTTTTTTACTCATATGTCAAGATTGTATTGTTGCTGTTGCAGGAGAAGAAGATGTCTAGAGCGGAATTTTACATAAAGCTGCGGATGATTGTAGGAGATGATGATCTGCTAAGATCCACCACAACAGCTCTTCAAAGGGGTTTGGGTTAGATAAATGTGTCGACTTCTCTGTGCTGTCGTTAAACCTTTCTAATTAGATTACGACAAACCACATTCGCTCTTTAGGAACTTACTAGTTTTGTTATAATTACTTTTGGTGAAACTTTTCTCCATTGTCCTGATATTCCTCAGTTTGAATCAGAGTATTTAATTTTGATCAACAGCTTTGGTTCTTTGTGGTCGTGAGATGTGAGGTAAAATTCATCAGCTGTGATTTATCGGTAGTCAAAACTCAAATCAGCCGATGAGACAATATACAACTTTTAAATTAATAAGAAAAATCATTCTTCAAGAGCAACGCTTGTGGATGGTTTTGTAGGAGAGCGCAAAAGAGCATGTTTGGAACTGTTTATGTAAACTTTGGAGGAGCTCCCGTCTCAGACGACGGATCAAATCCCGGTGGTTGTATATTGGGCCAATCGCCACGGCAACCCAACCGTATGTACAGACTCTTCTTACCTTCAAAATCATAAACAACCCATTTAACATTTATCAGATTAAAACAAGAATATAAATGTGTTTCTTCTATTTGATTACCTGGAAGTCCCTTGTCTGAGATGATCAGTTGCTTAAGTGCACTCAATGACGCCTGAGCCACGCTCTTGGCATGTGTCGGGTCCCAACCTTGGAGCTTCACCACCACGTCTGCGTTTGAATACCCAATCTCCCTCTCTTGCTTGTTTCGCCTCGCTTCTTCTTTAGCTGATTCTTCGTCTGCATTAAGAATCAATCTTGGATGTATAAGCAATGATTCTTGTTTCCTGTTGATAAGGGTCACTATTAAATAGATGCAGAGAGAATTGACCTGTGGCTTCAGTCTGTGATACCCAGACAGTAAATCCAGAGTAAAGATGTCTCCACTTATCGGTTCTCCCAGCAGCTCCATGTTTACCTCCCAAAGTTGAAACAACAGTACGCACATGGCTGCAAAACCATGGAGATCAGTGGCCAATGTTGACTGGAAACAAAAAAAGAGATTGAACACTAAGACATGAATTTTACCTGCTCAAGCTTTCCAACACCGAACTCTCTGCTTCAGCTACAGAATCAGGACCTTCTGCAAGAATCCCTAAAAGAGGAGAAAAACATAAGGGTCCTGAGAAGTGAGGAAGATTTCTTATTAGATGAGCATGATCCAAAAAACAGACTCACAAGAATCGATTGTTTGCTTAGAAAAGCTCTCCAGCAATTCCTTTGATTCTAGAGGACTGTATCTGCAGATCATATCAACTGTATTAAGTAAGCCTCTGAAAAGTTTTCATAATACTATGAGTTCTTGAACAAATGGCAGGAATGCTGAAAGGAATCTGAATTCATACCCAAGGCCAACCGCTAGCTCCCGAGACACTTTTTGGTTAATTTCAGTTGAATCTCCCACAATGTAGATTGATGCACCTTTAAGAAGTTGCATCATTCCTGCAGTCAAAGATTCCCAGGACTCAACAATATCAGGCCACTTAAATTCCCCATCCACTTTTTTCATGTTTACAACCAACTGATCTTCGTCTATGTACCTGTTCTGGATCAAAACAATAACTTCAGCCAAAGTAATGTCACCAGTACAACAAAGCTAGTCCTATAATGCAAGATTTACGCATAGCTAACCATATTGTTTCAGAAGGCATTATCTTCTCAAAGAGTTGGTTAGTCTCTAGAAGTGTAATCAACAATCCATTACGCTTTTCTTTTACCGCTAACGATGTTCCATCCGCGTCTACGGATATATCCTTTGGAGAAAGTATCTCACCTGTCTTCAACCTCAATCTTAATTCCACCTCTTTGCCACCATCACTGAACTGCATCATATACTCTATGATTCAATTTTTCTCTCAGAAATGTACAATGATCATGGTATATACGCATTATTGCCACATAACTCTCCATGAGCATCAATTTTAATAGCAGTGGAAAAGTAAAACCAAAATGCCATTTGATTGATTCAGAAACCAATTGAATACGGATTTTAAAGAAACCGAGGACGTGACTACGAAAACTCACCTCGTAATCGATAGTGCTAGTGGATACGGCGGATAAGCAGTTACATGAGAAGCTATTGAACCGATCGGCGGTAACATTCTGAGAGAATTGCTGGAAACCGCGGCGTCGGAGGCTGTGAAATCCACTGAAAAGGCGAGGTGAGGAACGAATCCGAAACGGAGAAGAGAAGGTCGCTTGACCAGTGATTGGTTTAAGGAAAGGAGAGTAGAAGATTGTAGCCAAACCAGAAGCAGTAGAAGAAGCAAAAGCAGCCATAGGTGGTGACTGATTTCAAACTCACTCAGACAAAGTATTTCGCGGATAAGGGAAAGAGACGAATACCGATCGTTTTAATGGGCCTGGCCCAGAAATATGTTTAGTTTTAGACCCATATTTCTTTCTAATTCAATCATTCTACTTCGTTGCAGAAATTTTTATAACAGAAACGAACCTTCAAGTAGCAGTTTAATATACTTGAAATTTCGTTTCTGTTTCGTCGTTTGGAAGATTCTACCTCCAACGTTGATGGAGACGACGTTCGTTTCATGAGGGATCATTATTAGTTTTCCCCAAAACCCTTAGAAATCGATAGAGATCGATTGAGAGAGAAATAGATTAGGGGAAAATAATAAAAACTTCATTCAAGTGTAATTGAGATACCAAAGATTATATACAAACAGAATAAACCAAAGATAATTAACTCAACTAAACCATGACTAAACCAACTAAACCTATATCTCTAATAATCATCGGAAAATTCATCGGAGCTAATTACAAAACCATCGGTTTGTTTTTGCAGAGGAAAAGATAAATAAGAGAGATGGACTTATAGTAAGAGCTAAATAAAATATTGTTTCTTTTACAAGGTTAACGTTTTTGGTTTATAAATCAACCAATAAAGGGCATGTGTAAATCCCCCAAAGGTTGAGGGCTCGTTTCTCAGGTTTTTTTTTATGCTATCTCGTCAAACATGTGTCAACCGTAATGCTTTGACTATGAAATAGGCACAAAATTATTAGTTTGGATCTGAAAGGTTCAAGCATATATTAGACCCTTTTCCCCAATTTACAATGTTGTTAGGAGGATTACGCTTGCTTCAAAGTAAGGCCAAAAAAAAAAAATCAATAGTCTACTACAGTAGTGAGTAGACTAACACTAAAAGGCCTATTTATTAGGGCTTAATAAGCTTCTTGTAAGCCCATGATACATGCCTCGTTTTTATTTTTTCATAAGTTTAAATTTCATTTTTTTCCGGGGGGTCATCTTAATTTCGTGTGATTTCTAAGACTTCAGTAATCTTCATTTTCCGAAATTTTCTCCCAAAGCTCAAAACACAGAGATCGGCCATGGCTGCGCTCTTCACCAACGCTCGCCCTTCACTCCTCTTTGTTTCCTCTATAAACCCTAGCAAGACCTTCTCTCCTTCTATCTCTCTAAAACCTAACTATCTCTCTTTCTCATTTGGCCACCGTCCTAAGCCTCTCCGGTTTACTGAAATCCGATCTTCTCGTCCCTTGGAATCAGAATCCGAATCCGATTTGGATGCGTCTGGAGTTACAGATGAATGGGGTGAGAAACCGGGAGAAGAAAATGCATCCGAATCTAAGCCAGATAGTGCTCCCGTGATTACGGACGAATGGGGAGAGAAATCAGGACCCGAACCTGAGGAATCCGGGACCCGGTTTGCGGACTCGGATCCTCCAAGAAACGAGGACGAGTGGGAGGAAAAAATTGGCGGAGAAGCCGATGTCGATGCCGGAAATGGAAGTCCGAAGTCTGATGCGACTTGGGAGCTGAAAAGGTGTATGGCGGATACGGTTTACGGAACTGAATTAGGGTTCCGAGCTGGGTCAGAAGTTCGAGCGGAGGTTTTG
Organism: Cardamine occulta; assembly: GCA_028015245.1. Taxonomy (NCBI): domain Eukaryota; kingdom Viridiplantae; phylum Streptophyta; class Magnoliopsida; order Brassicales; family Brassicaceae; genus Cardamine; species Cardamine occulta. Next base: position 13,713,432 of record CM051377.1, on the reverse strand, counting down.
GAGCTCGTGAATCAATTGGAATCTCTGAATCCTACACCGGCTCCGGTAGAGAATCCAGAGCTTCTCGACGGCAACTGGGTTTTGCTGTAAGTTTCACTACCCAATAATCTTGTTTAGATGTGTAGAAAAAATCTAAAACTGTGGCTGAGAATTTCAAGTTTCTGTTCATCCTAATTGAGAATGAGACATTGTGAATCTTTGATGAAGCTAAGTGATCCATGAGTTGTCACTATACTGTTGTTCTAATTTGTGTAACTTCTTGGGATATGAAATAGGTACACTGCTTTCTCTGAGTTGATTCCTCTACTCGCTGCGGGTTCGACACCTTTGTTAAAAGTGAAAAGTATAAGTCAGTCAATTGACACAAAGAGTCTCACTGTAGACAACTCTACTACACTCTCCAGCCCTTTTGCAGACTTCTCATTTAGTGCTTCTGCTTCATTTGAAGTTCGAAGCCCTTCAAGAATTGAGGTAACTAAACTTACAAACACCGTTTTGGGTATTAAGATCACTGAAGCAATAACACCACAGAACAAAACTATGTCACAAAGTGTTTCTTTGTAGATTTAGATTTCCTTGGTATCATCATCTTTTTCTCTTAATGTTTGGTAAATGTTTCTTCTTCTGATGTCAGGTTTCTTTCAAAGAAGGTACGCTAAAACCTCCGGAGATCAAATCAAGTGTGGATCTCCCAGAGAGTGTAGGCGTCCTTGGACAGCAAATTAGCCTTTCGTTGCTGAAACAATCTTTGAACCCTTTGCAAGATGTGGCAGCAAATATTTCACGGGCACTCTCTGGTCAGCCACCTCTCAAGCTTCCGTTTCCAGGAAACCGAGGCAGCTCTTGGCTCTTGACTACTTATCTTGACAAGGATCTCAGGATTTCAAGAGGAGATGGTGGGCTTTTCGTGCTTGCCAGAGAAGGAAGCTCTCTGCTTGAACTCTGATGCATTTGAGAAAGGTATATATAGCAGAGGCTTCGTGTAAAAAACCATAATCACTAGAAACAAGGATCATAATAATGCTGAATGCAGATTATTAAACTAGATTGTATTCTTTAAATTCTCTTGTATTATAATATGTACTCATTTGTTTGTCCCAAAGTTAGATGAGTTCAAGTTTGGTCTCTAGTTAAAATGGAAGATCCAGCAAAATTGGAGGAATGATATGATGAGATAATATGAATCCAATTTTCCAAAACATAATCGACAGGACCATACCATAGATTGGAAACCCCAAAAAAAAAAAAAAATTGATCTTGTTTTCTTGATCACATTTAGTCTTGAACCCAGATTTTCTCAAAATATTGTTTCTGGTTATAATTTTGAAGGACAGACACGTGTTAGTCAAGTAATATCAGTGATAAGTTTTAGTTCTCCAGGAAAATTTCTCATCATTCGACCAGTTATTATAAAGCTTGTATAGAGTGATAAACAGATAAGCAGTGTTTCCTTCTGAGTACAGTTGTTATTCGTCAGTTGCTGTGAAATAATATAAGAAACAGATAGATCTTTGATGAATTTTGGCGGCTTCACCTCTGCTTTATCCACTGTAAAATGTCCTTCCTGATGACGCCATCGAACCCACCTCTAGCATAAATCGGTTTAATCAGATTGTATTGACCAGCACTGTAATGCCTATACTGAGTGGTAGTTCCGGTTGGTTTAGGCGGCTTGATTATCATCATCAAAGCAGTCGGGGATAACTTGAACTGTAAGTTCTTCAAGGACAAAAACAAGTGCCTATCGACCTCACTGTCCTGAGGAGTCTGCATGTTAGGAATCTGAGGTTTGAGACGGGTTGATTCTAAAAGTATCTTTGCCTTCTCTATGCTTAGCTCTGTATGTTTTGGTAGTAGAATCTGAGCCGATGGCTTCATCCGGTCAAGCCACCGGAGAATCCAGTTTCCTAGATTCCGACCAATTTCCATGTCTCTCTGTTGTATGTTCTTGTGGACCCTAAGTGCCATATCAAAGATTTGATGAGTCCTCCTGCGTAAAAAGAATACAAGAAAGAGCAAGTTAAGACACCAATCCTATCCGTCGATGAAAATCTCAAATACACATCTATTGATCATAAAAAATACCCTTTCCCAGCAACAAGAACACTTATAAATCCTATACGGGCACGATATAGGACTTCAATCCAGAAGACACCAAAGGTTCTATCTTATCTCCATGAATAAATGCATTAAAGTTTGGTGTCACTCTATACTTGAATTTCACATCGAATGGTATAACAATGTATCAAATTACGAGATCTTATAACATAAGCTAGTTTAACAAATCCATATCATCTAAATAAGACTTAGCTCTCTCTTGATTCCACTTTGTAAATCACAGCTCTCGCATTGCAATGCTTAAATCACAAACAGGATTTTATAGTGATTTGATGAGAGCCGGAACAAAACTAATGGGACTATAACAAATTGAAATCAATCTCATAAACAATCAGAAAGAAACATCAATAAATCAGTATTATCATCTATTAAAGACGCTATTTCTTATCTAAAGAAACGTAATTCCAAAATCGTTTGAATCCGAATGAGATTGTAGCTCAAGCACACTATCAACCCAACATCAGAGGCAACCGAATCGCGAAATCCCTAAAAACAAAACGAGAAGACGAAGAAAATTCACCAATGCATAAAAGCTCGGATCCTTGGATGCTTAGGGCTAACAATCCGACGCTGGGTCTTCAATGCGAGCCGATAAGTCCGCCTAATCCCCAAGAAGTATGCTGTTCCCAAAGCTAACTCTCACAACACCATTTCTTTCTAGACCTTTCTTCTTCTTCTTCTTCCTCTACGTATTCGAATATAATCTACAATATTCCTTCGAGAGAGCTGCCAGAAATTTCAACCTCCTTCCCGTCGGAATCATAGATCCCCCGTTTCAAGTTTATAGTACCGGGTTGCTTGATCTGCGATGCAATCCTCGCCGTCCATCCATTGTACATGTTCGTCAACATAGAATTTTTAATTTTAAATGGGCTGGGCTTTTGCAGCTCTGAAAAGTGCCCATATAGTGTACCACTTTGCATATCTTATAGGTGGCACTAGACTAATGAACTAATTAATTCATAGATAATATTGTTTTTCGTTCACCACTCATAAACTTTAGTATGTAATGGTATGGGTAAAAGAATATGATCAACTCTTTTGTTTTATTTTCTATCAACAATAATTATTTTTGTTTAAAACGTAAGGAAAGAGACTACAAAAAATATATAGGAAATAGGGTAGTTTTTAAGTTTGTAATTTATAAATAAAGTAGTTTTTTTTGTTGATAGTTTTTGGGTGTAAAATCTTATATATCCTTCACTTTTTTCCCTATTTACCAAATTCTCATTATAAAATTAAAATAAATAATTAAATACTAAATTTTATTTTTTTCATTTTTCTCTCTTATTTTTTTTACTCTCTCTTCTGCAAACTATTACATATATATATATATATATCTTATACAAGAGTATATTATTTTATATTCATAAAAAAAATCATCTTATAATATGTGTATACCATCTTATACAGGTGTGCACGGTCTTATATATGTGTACACGGTTTTATACATGTGTACAATATTGTATATTTACATGTTCACTATCAATTATATGCAGAACATCGTCTTATATATGATTTTTTCTATTAATTATATAGTGTGCATGTCTCTAATCATCTTCCAAAATAAATAAAAGAATTTAAAACAGAAAAAATAATAAATTAGGGAATATTTAAACATTATTCATAAATGAATGTAAGCATAAATTTTTTTAAAACTCATTTCCAAATTTTAATATTTGTATATGAAATAGATGTCCGATTTATAGCGTATGTACTAATATATGGTATACACCATCATTTATAACGTACAGATTAATATGCAATGTACACTTGGATTTATAGTATACACAGTAATATATGACATATACTTCGATTTATGATGTATGCCATAATTTAGGATGTACACCATTTACCACTGTGTACACCATAAATCATGGTATACATCTTCTTACTAATATTTGTTTTTAATCTTTCAAAACTACTAATGCATATACATTTGACGTTTATACACTGACTCGGTTTATGGTATACATCATATATTATAGTGTACACTATATATCATGCATCTTTGGTTTATGGTATACGTCATATACTAGAGTGTATACCAACGTTTTATGCTTGTATATCTGATACATGAGCAGAGACACAATACACTTGGTTTCCACATTTCTCTCTTTTATCTTCATACTTATTTATTTTTGGTTTCTATATTTTTCTTTTTTTTATCTCCAATCCTCATATTTCTGTCTCTTATTTCTTACTTTTTTTTCCCCTTTATTTCTCTAATAAATAAGATTATTTTGTAATCAAATCTCCATATTTTTTTAGAAACTATCCAAATAACTACTTTATCTCCAAATAAAAACTTAAAAACTACCTATTTAGCAAATATTCTCTAAAAAAACATAAACTTGGTCTAAAAACAAATTGTTATTCACACTAAAAATAAAACTATGCTCAGCAAACAGATTCATCCAAATCGCTCCGTCCGTATTAACCGTTATATACACTCTATTGGCCATTTGGCCTCCACTCCTAAATATATTATTTTTAACGGACTTCATTTTTTATATTTTTTGTTGTATATATTTACTATTTTAGATAACAAAATAAATGAGTTGCGGATTTATTCGTTGTATATAGTTACTATTTTAAATACGAAAGTAAACGAGTAGCGGATACGACAACTCTCGTTATTAAAAAGAAATATCAAATAATATCTCAGAAGAATTATATTTCCTATTTAATACTATGTTAATCATGTGCATATTTATTTGTTGTTGTACATTACTCACCAAAATTTATTTGATACGAACCATATCTCTCTCTATCCTTTTTTTCTCTCTCTGTCGGCGATGCAGAGGTTATCGCTAGACTCATCATCAGCTTCGAAGCTCTATAGCTATGGAGGACGAAAGGACGATACCTATGATATCGATGACTTGAAACCAGTCTCATCTTCTCCTTCTTCGTCGTCCTCCGCTCCAGATTACGACGATCACGAGCTCAAAGACTTTAAGCCGCGGCGGTTATCGTCGCAATCGCCTTTCGCGACTACACATCAGAAGCAAGAGAAGCTCGTCCACTTCATTCCCATTCTCACTCTCATCTGCTTTATCATTCTCTACCTCTCTTCTCACGCTCCGTCGCAATCAGGTTTGTTCTTCTCCCGAGGATTCAGGATCTTCTCGTGTTAATTGTTTATCTGATCGGTTAATTCTGTTTCGAATTTTCTCAGATTTGGCTCAGTTTAACGGATTCATGCGTTCTTCTTCAAAGCTTATAGGTACAATGCAGATTCGATTCAATCTCTTATACTTGATTCCAAAATCTTCCATCGATCTGTCGAATTCATTTCTGTTGGTATATACATTAGCTAATTTGAGCTTTGAATTTCTGATTGATTGTTTTAGAATCCGACGAAAATGGCGAAATGTCTGGATTAATCAGAGCCGATACACTATCCATCCGTACTAGCATAAGGAACCTGCAAGAGACTGAAAGCTTTGCGGCGAAATCACTTCCCCGTCGCCGGACTTCTCACCGGAAAACTGCAGACTTCTAGCTCTCTTTCTCTCTTGCATTTATCTTCGTCGCTTGCATGTCGATTTGTTCGTTTGATTTCAAAAAACAAATCGTGAATCGCGTTTCTGTTATAACTTATAACTAATCGATAGAAAGATAAAATCGAATCAAAGTCTTGCCGCCGATGAATTAACCGTCATGCTAGAGTGCGCTTTTAAATTAGGCGTAGGTTTACAGTTGACTGAAGTAGAGTAGCTTAGAGTGCGCCTATGGAGTAGTTATGCAAACCAGCTGGAATTTTTGGACCGTTACAGAGCCTCGTGCTACGGATTAAGATTCCAGCTGGAAAGAGTCGTCGTTCCTCTAGGCAATTACGCATTTACTTATTACTAGGAGTCAGTAAAAACAATATTAGTATTACTGCTACGAGTCAGAGCGACCAATCTCCTCTACTCAATAATCATCTTTAAATATACCATTATCTATGTATCAAACTATAAAGTCACTAATCAGTCACACGTACAAAAAAAGGATGGGACATTATACATTATTTGATTGATAAATTGTCTTAACATGTAATGTGTATGAAATGATTCTCTAAAATCTAAACCAAACAGAACTACAATAGAGAAATAAGAAATAAAATATTAATCGTAATGAACTAACAAGAAAGAAACATTGCTTAATCCAGAATTTTAGATTTGTAATTATACTAAAAATTCATATTATTTTAAGATAATTTTATTTATTTGCACATCGGTTTAATCAAAACCTGACTGGCGGAATCGGAATTTAGTTTTAATGAGTAAATTACAGTTTAAGAAGTGTTAAACTTGCATGGTAAACAATGGCAATATTTATTGAAAACTATTAAATTATCATCGTCGGTTGAAGATGTATCCAAATCGATCATTATTGCTAAGCTAAAATCCAAATAAACTGAAGGATCAAACCTAAAACGTAATGGCAAGTGTTAATGAGTCGGGTAGACATATCAACGGTATCATTAGGGTCCACTTGAATATTTGATTTATTGAGCAGGAAAAGAGAAGAGATTATAAAAGAGTCATTTGGTGAGAGAAGTGATGCCACGTGGACCCTGTCGTAATGATGACTGTCACTTTAGCTCACCATCATCACCGTGACGCTCTTCCCCTTGTTTCTGTATACGTGACAAATTATCATTGGCTGCTTTGATTAATTATTTAATTACCTTTCACTTTTTAATCTTGTTGACGCAGTTTCCTCTTATTATTTGTTCTTTTTTTTTTTTTTTTGATAATGACTTAAACTCCAAGTTTGCAAATAGTATCTACTTTGTCATAGGATTCGCTATATTAGAGATAGCTAAGCATAATCAAGACGTATCTTATTTAGGATGTTATCATAATCTAATGCAAATGACGCTAACGTATGTTTTGACTAATTTCTAAGAAATTATCTGTGGAGTTTCTTTCAGCCACCGATGGCATTATAGTTCACACGATGAGAGACGTATTCAACTTATGGTTGGGAAACTCTTTGATCATTTTCAAAGTATAGTTTAATGACACGTCCAATGTGACCGACAACGTTTTACTTTTTAGTGAATAACAAGTACATCTCAGGATTCTGAAATTTAAGAAAAGAAAAACCCAAAGGCCAGTACTGCTTAAAAGATATAATCAATAACTCCCACCCTTTAAGTAAATAAAGAATAACAAAACAAATATAGCTCTTAGATGTGATTGGTGAACGCATCTAGGATAATTAAGAGGAATGCGAAAAATCTTTACTAATAAAAGGAGGTGCTTGGAGCTCAATCGAGTGTCCACATCACCAAAATAACAAAGCTTAACAAGAAACCACGTCAGCATATATAAGATACCTAAAAACGTCTCCCTTTGTGTAAGCTAAAGATTTGCCACGTATGTGCCTAAAATTTTTCTGAAATGGTCTTTTCAATTCCTGCTAAAAACGTTCACAAGAAAACCTTAAAACAGAGTTTGAACCCCAGGCTCATCGTCTCCAACAGTTCCACGTTCTCCTTCGTTTCAAAGTCCTCTCATCTCCTATTCTACAATGCTTTTTTAGCAGAAATTCCAATTGACTATAGGTAAGATATTTGCTTTACGGTTACTCTTCTCATTCTCTTATTTCTCGAGAATTTATGGTTTTGTCAAATCAGTCTCTGACCCATATATTGAATTTTCTACTCTCATGTGTCGGCATCAAGTTATTGTTTTTGTTGCTGTTATGTATGTAGTATCAAGTCGATAATGTCGAACAGGATTTTAGGTCGGCGATCTGGATGAACAAGAAGGTTCACACGCTGACCAAATCAGAAGAAAAGGTAAACACATGAGATCTTTTAGCAAGGGTCAGTGCATCTCCAGGTAAGTACCACATTTAAACGAGAAAGGTGAAAAAATGGTGTATATTTTTTTAATCTTAATTTCGTGCAATTAGAAGAATGGCTGTGAAGATGCCTATCGAAGGCAGCATCAACGCAAACTAGGATGAAGTAATTAAGCATCAAAGCGTTTTCAAATCTTTAACATTTAATTGTCTTCGTTTTCACAACAATCTGTATCTCTTTAAAAAATTTCCCTTTACTATGATTTTTTCCAAGTTGGTGGGTTTTAAATATGTAAAACTATTGAAGAGATTAAGCATCACCTTTTGGTTTGGTGTTTATGAATTTGCTCCAAAAAAAAAGTCTTAAAAGTGTTTGGAGTTGGGAGTGTTTTAACTTAAAAATTCGTATTGCGATTTGATTATAGTGTATATGGCTTTACCCATATTATGCGCTTATTGTGAGATTCTTATTTTGTTCTTAATTGTGACGTTCTTAGTTTTTTACCTTTGGTCCTTCCCTTCTTAAAAAACTGAAAGTATTCGGTTTTTGCGAAGATGGATAATATTAATAAGCTCATTAGTGAAGAGGCCGGAATTACTCTGCACAGTGCAATACTATGACCAAGTTAGGGACTGATTTGCAGAGTGAGATTCTAGATAAGCTTGATGGAGGAGTTAGATCTGTTTCTTCGAACAGTGAGTCCAGGTATTCTTTATCAAGCATTTCAAAGCAATTGCCATATTGTTTAAGCTTTATCATTGAATTTGAATTGTCTTACTTCCTCCAGTTCCTATGCGAATGAGAGTCCCTGTAAAAGGTCGACCTCGAAATGTAGATGACCTAACCTTCGATTCTGACGTTGCTGATCTCTTGCTGAATTAGAACCAGAGGTCAGTAGATGCTAACTAAGCAAGGTTTATCTACTTTTTAAACTGTTATCTATGTGTTTATTTTGTTTAACAGTTATCTAAGTATTTAGATCCTTACCAAGCCTTTCTTTAAGTCGAGGAAAAAGATTAGAAACTTTAGTCCTAAAGATTTGAACAAGCCTTTACAGACGCAGACTCGCTTAAACCTGTAGGTTAAAAATACTGTAGGACACATTTCTAAGGATGATGCAGCTGAAGCTGGTTAAGAGCTCCACAAAACATATGTACTTCTGACCAAATTTACTGCTTTGCTTCCATTTTTGCTGATTCCCTCAGTTACATTCTAAGTCATTTTTCTACCCTGCTTTTAGGAACAAAATAAAAGGTATTCATGTCCTCATAATTTATATATGGTATCCCTTAGATTCAGATCAACTAAAGGTTTAATATTTACAAAATGGCAATGATGAGAGTAACCTTTGCTTAAGTTGTAGCTTTTCCTAATACTAAATGTGTATAGAGTCTATAGACTGATGCATTATTGCATCTTACTCTTTAAGATGATATAGTGTTAGTATACTTTTATTTTATTTTGTTGGGTTTCTTATTTTAAGTTTGGTAAAAAAATTTGTTTGAAATGATATGATGCATAAGCTTTAAATGGTATTTCAACTGCCCCCATGTATTTGTTCTAAAATTTCGTATGGGTGTTTGTCAAATGCAGAAGCTTTGAATCCCCAAAATTGATTTTGTGTGTTTGTTTGCATTTCAAGGTAACACAATCACCTTCTGCTTTCCCTGCAACTACTTCTTCGAAGCCTTGTGCTTTGCGCATTATTGGTCGAATCTCAGGTATTAATAGGGAGAAGGATCGCCATTGGCGTTGTTATGTGTTGTTGATCCGTATTTTCGTCAAACTTTTAAGGATTTCCCTTGAGTCTGCCTCTTTTTTTTATCTGAGCTTACCAAAGTTTATTACTTTTTATCCAGATCTTCATCCTCAGAACGAAACAAATACATATGTATTCATTCATGCTGAGGGTGGAAACAGCGGAGAATTGATGTACGTGTCTTCCACGCTTCTATCTCATGTCTCCTCTCTACTGTGACACTGTCCAATCATAGATCAATATGGTAATCGCAGCTGGCTTTTCTAAATTTCTCAGTGGTGTTCATATCCACACTTCAGAGCCTTTATTCCTCGAAGGAGGTATGTTTTAATCGGAATTTTTAATTGTACATATCATATTTATGAATTTATCATCATCTATAAATCCTCCTCACTCCTCAATTTTGCATTGAAGGGGTAAATTTCTCGAGTTTACTAATGGTGCAGGCAGAAGAAATGACATTGGAGGATGATTGAAATCAAGTGAAGTTGCAGAACCATGTTCTTTCAGGTGTTATACTTTTCAGAGTATGCAAAACTTTGGTGATTGCTATTTTGGTGTTGTAGTCTACCAGATAGCTATTACATTGAGAATAGATGAATGAATCTTTTGATTAGAAATGTAGTTTGTGTACGAAGAAGAAAGAGAAACGACCACGTCATGATAACTAAATGGTTCACCATATCTTCTACTGTAGATATGAGCACCGCATCTCTCTGTTTTACCCTCTTTTCTATTTCAGTCCTCTTGCTTTTCGTTTGTTTTCCCTTTTCAATTTAACATTAGCCATGGTCACAACTAGTTTTGACTATTGGTGTCAGTATCTCTAAACAATGTTCTTTCCTTCATGTTTAATTGTCAAACTCTATTTTTAAAACCAGGTTTTGTTATGCCTCTCTAAATTGACACACGTCCTCAGGTAGCTCAAAAAAATTATAAACATCTTATTTTAGTTCGATATCACTTCTTACACAGAGCATATATATAACATCATCAAACTAAGAAACTATTCAATAGATTCTGCTACTGAAGAAAAAAGTTGGTTCAATGTCTGGTTCTTTACTTTCTTTTAATTCTTAGTGTGGTTCACTTGGATTTAGATAACAACGTAACAATTGGGTTGTTTTCATCTGTAATTCAATCCATGTCCACAATCATAAGAACTGAATGGCATTCATATAATGATCACTTCCAAGTTATAGTCGAAAGATTCAATGATACTATTTCAGTATTACTTCATTCCTATTACCAAAAGAACAAAAATAAAAAACCAGCTAACAAATTAATCACGTTTTCTGTTTTGCATACTAAAAACAATAGTAATTGGTGAAATCAATGGAAGAGTCCCGAGCCTCTTCTTGATTATCAAAAAAAAAAAAGTTTAATATACGAAAATTTAACAATAATTATATATTAATGTAAATAAAAACAACGATATATTTTTAAATTAAACAAAAATATAAAAAATAAATACTCTTATATTAGTGGTTACAAATTAAACAAAATAAATACTCTTTATAGTTGCTTCAAGTGACCCTACTCTGCTATTTTCTTCATGAAACTTTATCTTTTAATCTGTTCTTAGTTTCATCTATTATAACATGTTATCCAGTTCTGTATTCTTTATGCCATAACCTATTTAAACAAATTATGTATTCTTTATTTTATTGTTAAATCACCCTCACTTTAAATTTTTAAAAAAACCAAATCCCCAATCCTCAAATAGATGCATCTTCTTAACTAACTTAAATATGACAATTATTGTAATACGCCCGGGCCAACCCCTAATTAAAAGGAAAAGATAGATATTTTGTTTACAAGTGATAAGCAGAGCAAAAGAGGGAGATTATTTGTCCTTTTATGAGAATAAGAAAAAGTGAATTTGTAGATTAGCTATATTTCAGTTGCAAATGTGTGGCACCTATATAGAATACATGTAATGAATGACCATATGATGAATACTACATACAGAAATAACACAACCGATTTCAACCCCCTTTTTTGTTATTCTCATTTTTTTTAATTCTGATTTCTTCAAAAAAAAAATTTTATTCAATCTCGCAATCTTGCTAAATTTTCAAATATAATATGGTTTGAATTTTGAAAAACAAAAACCAAATAATCGACAAATAATTATGTGATATTTAAGTTAGAGTGCACCATTAGATTATATATGTTGGAGTCATGTTTGGCAGAGAATTAATGATACTCGAGAAGAGTGGAAAAATTGTTAAATTATCGTCTATGAAAACAATTAAACCAAATTCATCTATGAAAACAATTAAACCAAATTCATCTATGAAAACTAACAAATAAGAAAGAAAGTATAACAACTATATGAAGAAAAAACAAAAATCTGAAAATTGTTCAGAGGTCAACGTGGCACTTGGTGGTAGGCCTGGGCAAAATATCCGATATCCGAAAACCAATCCGAATCCGATCCGAAAAATCCGGATCCGAATCCGAACCGAATGGATTCAAAATCCGAATGGATTCAAAATTTCCCTACCCGAATAATCCGAACCCGAACCGAACCGAATCCGAATCCGATCGATATCCGAAATAAATCCGAAATAATCCGATATTAACTATACAATATATATATATATTTATATAGTTTATATATATATATTTTACAGTTATATACACTCATATAGTCATATTTCCTTATCGAGATCTCAATTTTCCTTTTCTTTTTTGATTATACATCCTATTTTCGATTCATATTCGGGTTTTTTGGATTTTTCGGATCTTAGATACAAATCCAAAATAACCGAATATATGTTGGGTTTTATAAAAAAAAAATGAAATCCAAATCCGAATCCGATTAAATCCGATCCGATCCGAAACCCTATTATAATCCGAACGGATTCTAAATTTCCCTATCCGAAAAATCCGAAATCCGAAAAATCCGATCCGATCCGATCCGAAAATCCGAATGCCCAGGCCTACTTGGTGGGATGAAACTGAAATCCTCCGGCTGAACTAGAGGAACTCAACGGAACCTTTAGATGACACTTAATCTTGGGCTTAAAGGCCCATGAGTTTAAAAACCCAAACTTAAACCTGATCTTAAACCTCAGCTTCACGTCGATCCTGTAAATCCCAGACTTCTGATCCTCGCTGAGATCCTTCCGACCACCGGCGCCGAGCAAAAACAGCCTCTGTCCATTTAACTCCGTTCCAACTACCGTCGTGTTCTTATGTCCCTGATAAAACGACGGTATATTCACGGCGGCGAAACGCTGATCACCGTAGAAACCCCTTGCCTCTAACTGATCGTAGTGGATCCCGAGTCGTCGGTTAGGGTTACAGATTGTGAAATTCAACGAGAGATTGTAACGAAGGTTATTGTTAAGAGTATCGAGATCGAACCGCGTTAAATTGGCTTCGGCGACTTGGAATTGCACGGCGTTAGGTCGGAGTGTAAACCAGAGGATTAAAGCGACGATTGCATGGCAAACGGCAATACCAATGAGGATGCTGCAGACTAAGTTTAAGAGACAACCGCCGCAGCAAAGAAGGCAGTTTAAGAAGCAACGACAGATGCCGCAACCTACGTCGGCGCCACGTCGGGCATGACTGTGGTATGTTTTTTGCGGAGGAGGGATTGGTGATCCGTAGAGGGCGCCGTTTAGGGAATAGTTTCCGTTCGCCATGTGTTTCGAGAGAATCGTAAAGAAAGGAATGAAAGATAATGATTATATTGCAAAACAATTACCGTAGAACCTCTATAAATTAATATTCAGATAAATTAATAATCTTTATTTAAATTTTATTGGTTTAGAATTGGATCAATATAATAATTAACAGAATTTGATAAATTAATAAGATAATATTTTTTTGAAAATCTTATGTAAATATATAGTCTCATCAATATCATAAATTAATAATTATAAAATTTTTAACATATAAATAATATATTTTAGTAAAGTATAATTTTAATCTTATTTGTTTATTCGTAAATTTATATTTTTATTTGAGTTTATATCTAATTTTTTATTAGAATATAAAAAAAGTTAGTATTATCTTCTCAAATTGCATCCAAAAATTATGAAAGATTTTATATGCGATAATTTTTTCTTAATGTCTTATACGACTGTAAATATCGAAATACTGTCTTTAACTTCATACTTAAAATAGAGTTTTTTTTAAATTAGACAAATTTCTCTAAAATTAATAATTATTAATTTATCGATACGTTAAAAAAATATTTTGGCCTTATTATTAATTTATAGAGATTTTAATGTAGTTATGTGAAGAGGTAGGATCGGTACTATATATACATATATATATATATGTGTGTGTGTCTAAGTAATGTTTCCTGATTCCGTATAAATTCGGTTTATCATTTTTTTAATTCTGTTTACCTTGTTTGTTTAGGAAAGGAAACTCGTGATGAAACGGTTGATATACTATTATACTGTATAGGGTTTTTGATATTATCATGCAAACACCAAAAATAAAATAAAAATCTAAAGTGTATTACAAACAGGATTTACACTGTAAACAATTTTGGAAGATTTGTTCATCATCAAACGATTCAATTGTTTACAAGTGTGTTGTGATTAGCAGTGGCAGAGCCAGAATATTTAGTTATGAGTGTTAAAAATTTTGTTTTATTTCAAAATGCATAAATCTAAATATATATATATATATATTACAAATAATCATTTTAAAAATATATTATTTGCTCATTTATGTTCTGAAATTTTTTTTATTATTTTATTTATTACAGTATTGTACGTATTTTTAAATAAAACAAACAAGATAATCGCTGAAAAGTATCATCAATCCGATTACGCAAAACCGTCTTCATAATACCATTGAAAAAATAAAATAATTAAAAAAATAAAATAAAAAAACAAAAAACAGAAAAAGGTAAATTAATTATTAAGTTAATTAGGTTTTGTGTTAAAATTAATTATTAAGTTTAATTCAGTTTTGTTTTTATTTTTCTTTGTTATCGATTGAGTTTAATTCATGCTAATTTTTTTAATAACTTAATTGGACTACAGTATTAGATATATTAATTGGCTTATAAAGCTACAATTAAATATTTTATGGGTGTCAATAATCTTTTATAAGAGTGTCAATTTTAAAATAATAACAAAATATTATAAAAAAAAATTAAACTTTATGGGTGTCAATTGACACTCCTTGTGTGTTAATGTCTCCGCCTCTGGTGATTAGATGTTGTCCTTAGATGTTTAGAAGATACCTAGTAACAATTTGACCCCCCAAAAAAAAAGAAAAAGAAAAAACCTAGTTACAATTAGGCAAGGTATAAAACGATTTTTTTTTTTGTCATCCAAGGTATAAAACGAATACAAGCTGGTAATTCGGATAGTCTAAAAAATATCCGGACTACCCAAAAAAATATTCCAAAATTATTCGAAATATCATCAAAAATTATTTTACTGTGGTAAAAGTTTGTTTTTAGGAAAAAAGGGTAAGTAATATTATAGTAGTTAAAAAAAAGGCGGTATAATTAACCGAAAAAAATAAAATTACAGCTTTTGAGTTTTGTGATTGATAAGTATCAAAGTGTTATGGTTTGAATAGAAACCTATAGAATTTAAACATTAAAGATATATCTATAATTAAAAGAAAAATGATGGTAATTTACATAAGTAAATCCTATATTTGTGGCTATTTGCTTAATGTATCCTATTTTAAAAATAGATGGTATCACCGTGAATAGATATATCCACGGCGGCTATGGCTCTGATGACTCCGAGATTAACGAATCCTCTATCGTGTCCCAGTCATCCTTTAACGTCTTCCGTACTGTTCAGAGGAAGCAAATTGATCAGTACCGAGTCAGCATCCGTCAGGACAGTAAAAATGGCGGCAATTGCTGGGTCTGACCCAGAAACGACGTCGTCTACCTCTAGAGTCATCGATTCTCATCTCCACATCTGGGCTTCTCCTCAAGAGGTTGTGCTCTTACATTTTGTTAATTCTATAATTCATGCAATCTTTTTTTTTGCTAGACTTACAGTTTATAGAATTGGGTAAGTATTAAAATCTCCAATTTTGGAAATTTGAAGATAGTCTTTTGTAACTAAAATTGAGTTTACTTAGATGATAATGACTGATCTTGTTGAGTAAGCGATTTAATGGATCCCCAATATGTTTTTTCAGGCGGCTACTTATCCTTATTTTCCCGGTCAAGAACCTACTTTGACTGGTGATGTCGATTTCTTGCTCAAGGTTTAAGCTCAGCTCTCTATCATGGGTTTTGAGAAAATTTGGATTTTTTTTTTTTTTTTGTAATGTAGGTTGTATCATTCTTTTGTTTACTGTTTTGTTGTTGATTGTCTCTCAAATTAGAACATGGAAGAGGCAAGAGTAGATGGAGCTCTCATTGTGCAACCCATCAATCACAAGTTTGATCATTCTTTAGTGACAAGGTCTCATCCTTTTCTTATACATCAATCTGCATTTTCCTTAAAAATATGTTTTCCTGTGTCTTTACCGAAGATGTTTATTAGCTCTGTTTGAACATTAGATGAATTCAAAGATTATACGCTAAATTAAACAATATGGGGATTCTCTCATTTTGTATTAGTGACGGTCTATCTATCTCGCTGCCATTTTTTTGTGAGTAGATGACTATGGGATGCATTATTGCGGCTTAGGTTGGTCTCGGTTCTATTTTGTGTGGAAATTTAAGTTTTTGACTGATTCTCTAATCAAGGCAAACTTTCGATTGTGTGCGATGTCAGCGATATAATTCAAGCTTTGTTTCAAGATGATTTGAGTTTCTTATTGACAGTGTTCTGAAGAAATACCCATCGAAGTTTGTCGGCTGTTGCCTTGCAAATCCTGCAGAAGATGGTAGTGGAATTAAGCAGCTTGAGAATCTTGTTTTAAAGGTCTTCCCTTTGACTGTTTTTTCAAAGTATCTCAAAGTATCATATATGCATCACATTTCTCAGAGTTTTTTTTAATCTGTTATTGTAGAGTAACTATCGTGCTGTTCGGTTCAATCCCTATTTGTGGCCGTCGGGTCAGAAGGTACCTATCCAATGATTCCAATAACTTTAGATCAAGTTTCCAACATACTCTTTTGATGGTCCATGATATATCACAGATGACAAATGCTGTTGGCAAAGCCATGTTCTCTAAAGCAGGAGAGCTTGGTGTTCCTGTTGGCTTCATGTGCATGAAGGTCTGGTAGTATTTTGACCTTTATGTGCTCCAAAGTTGTGTGGTTTGGGCAAAGTTCTTTCTTTTAAATTGTTTGTTTACTTTATTCAGGGTCTGGATCTTCACATTGAAGAAATTGAGGAACTGTGCACCGAATTTCCAAAGACGGTTGTTTTACTAGATCACGCTGGATTCTGCAAAGTACCAGAGTGAGCTGTTCTTTGCTATTCTGAGAAGTTATCCAGTCCCATGCACTTCCTAGAGAACATATTACTAATTTTAATGGTTTCGTCAACCTGCAGAAATAGTGAGGCAAAGCTTGCTTATACTCAACTCATGAAGCTCTCTAGATTCCCACAGGTGAAAAAGGAAATCATTACTTTTAGAATCCGAATTCTAATTAGCTCACACATAATAAGACTCTGAGGGACGAATATTGGAACAAGCAGGTATATGTGAAATTCAGTGCTCTATTCAGGATATCAAGAACCGGTTTCCCGTATCAGGACCTATCGCCTCTCCTCTCTCAACTTGTGTCCAATTTTGGGGCAAATCGTGTCATGTGGGGCAGGTAAACTTACTAAATTTACCTCGCTTTACCGGCTGAAACACCAAAAAAGAATTTTTATGTGAACTAACAATGGATTGGCTGCTTCTCCGTCTGCTGCAGTGACTTCCCATTTGTTGTTCTTGAATGTGGATACACAGAAGCCAAAGAAGCTGTGACCATTATTGCAAAACAGGCATCCTTGTCAAGTTCTGAGATGGACTGGATTCTGGGAAAGACTTTGATGCAGCTCTTCCCTGGACAATGGGTTCTTCCTTAAGAGGCTAGTCAGAAGTAAAAGGTTGTATGAGGATGAGATAATGAGCAAACAATGGAAGTAATATCATTAAATACACTTAGCTCTGGCCATTTTATCAACAAACTACACTACATGTATACCAATTTAGTAAATCTACATAACTTTTTTTGTGTTGAAAGCCTGAAACATGCTGGTTGATATCATAATACTTCACTCTGAGATTATGGATGCTGAGGTCTATTTTATGAGTGCTCTGTTCGACAATGTCTTCCACAATGGGTGAGCTGCAAGGATCCCCTCTGGTGTTCAATGAGATGATGTGATAATTTATAACTTGATCATTGGTGGCTCTAATGGGACAGTCTGAGGGTTTGGATATTTTGAGAGGGATAATAAAGCTGGCTTCCCTGCTGATCAAGTCTCGGTTAGCTAGTATCTCGATGGCTTGTATTAGATTGCCTCAAGACGTTGTGACAGATTAATATGAAGATTCTCTGTGATACCAAACGAGAAACTGGTTTTGCCCTTTGGCTCGATGACGTTTACCTAGTGGGATTGTTATTAAGAATCTGAGATTGTGGGGACAATCATATGTTTTTCAATCTCACATAGAAACTTGAAGGACAGTGATTGTGCACTACTGCACTTGCAATGACTACTGTGAGCATTTAAATGGTTGAGAAAACTAAGAGAACAAGAATAAGCAGTTTGCTACAAAGCTGTTTCTGGAAACCCTTTTGTCTGATAACATACAAATGCAAGTTTGATTACGACAGAATTTATTATGAGTTTTATTCTTATTGTTGATATAGCAACCAAGTGTGGCTGAGGAAGAGGGAAACTGTGTGGGACGCAGGCCCTTGTAGCTCATCTCTTGAAACACTCTCTTTCAGGTTAGGTATATGATGTGTAAGCCTTGATGATTGAGACATACATATCAATGCCCTTCAAATACTCAGATTGACTCAGATACTGCAAGAAGGGGAGATGAAAGAAAGGTGTTAATAGAAATTGCTCTTGGGAGGCGATGATCCACCAAGGCAAACTCAAGGATGTAATATTTGCAAAGGAGACAGTACCTCATTGTGATCATGAAGCAAACTCGGGGTGTTTGATATAGGAGAGAACCCAATCGCGGGCAAGCCTGCTCTCCGGAAATACCGAGAGTCTGTTGATGCAGGGAATATCTCAGGCTTACTAGTCATTCCTCCTGATTCATTCACAGCATTTTCTAAGAGTCCCAACCATGGATTTGAATCATCTGTTGCTGTAACTAAATGCTTCTCTGCAAGATCCTGGTTGAACCGTACTAGCTGACATACCGAAAGACCTCTTCAGATACATGGCTTTCTTAAACTCTGACCACAGTATTAAGAAAGTTACCTCAAAGGACATGTTCCTGGAAGGAGGTGCCCATTCCTCCACCAAACGTCTTTCTAGTGCTTCAGGATCAGCAGCAGGTGGGACACGCATGTCGAAACCAGCTTCTGCCTCAGATGGTTGCAGATTCATTACAAAGCCCTTTATCAAACGAGGGTCCAAAATGTCAGGTTATTATACCACAGAGATCAATTTTGGTCACCAAGTGTGGAAAAAAAAGAGAGAGATAAGAATACATCTGGAGTAGGAGTGCCAGCTTTGAGGAAAACCATGTTGACAGAGATGACATCGCCTTCAGCCTTTAAACCAGCTTTGAGCTGATCAAACTGAGAAGCTCTGAATCTCATTATACTATCAATGCTTTTAGTGAGATTCTCCATGGCTGAGTTATCATAGAGCTTTGCGCCATGGCCAGGTTGTCCTACAGCTTTTATCTGGATTGACCATGGAATCCTCTCTCCATTGAACACTCTGTAGCTCTCAATCGGAGATGGCAAGCCTGATCCATTCATCGCCATTAACAGTCGTTACGTGCTCAAAAGATTTTTGTTGTCTTTTAAACTAGAAAACGTGAAATTAATCAATTGAGCACACAAAATCCCTTCATTGTTACTTTCATCTCTGTATAATTTAGTCTTTTTTTCACTGCAATGCGACATGATTCTTAGTCAAAGTCCTAATCCTATAACTATAAGTCTATTTCTACTAGTTTTTATTTTTGGCGGCTTTCAACTACTTTTTCTTGTAGCCTAAGTAAGTAAATTAAAACCTTAGTATGGAAAGAAAAGTTGGCCACTAGCCCTAAATTAATTCGAATCATAAAATTTGAATTTTGAGCTTTCTATATAAACTACAAAACTTCTTGTAATATCTATCATACCATTCTACATCTAAATGTTTATAAACTTTACATATATTGATTTAAATTAAAATAATTACGTTAGAAAAATTAAATACTAATTTAAATAAAATTTTGATAATATTAACCTTCATCAAGCACGATGGCAATACTCAAGCTCTTGAAGATTTCCGATTCCACGAACTTCCCAACTCCATCCAAACCTCCGATCTCTTCATCGGGGACGAAAGAGACATAGACTGATCGAAGTGGCTTAAATCCAGAGGCTATTAGCTTACGAATGGCTTCAAGATACTGCATACCTACACTCTTCATGTCCTGAGTTCCTCTTGCGTAGATTTTGCCATCTTCATCTATCTCTGCTCCGAGCGGAGGATGATCCCACTTCTCTTCCTCAAAGGGGACAACATCGGTGTGTGAATTCAAGAGAATTGCAGGTAATGAAGGATTTGTTCCATTCCATTTCAGTAGAACGATTGGTTTCCCTGGAACGAATTCGATCGATTGAGATTCGAGAGAGATGGATTTAGCTTGGGAGATAATGAATTCTGCGGCTGTGATGTAATCAGGATTCGGTTGTACGGTGTTGATTTGGAGATACTTCTGGAACCTGGAAACGATCTCTGTCTCGTCTGTTTTGGATAAAGACACAGAGAGAGCCATTGATCAAGATGAAGTAGCAGAGAATGGTGAAGAAGAAGCACCAAGTTTGAAACTACGTGTTCCACGTGCGGATCTCCACCTAAACCGGATCCGGTCTCGTTATTTAATACTTGAAGATAACAGGCGCATTACACGAGATTGACTCTTGAACATTTTATCAAATTTCTAGCGTTTTTTAAACGTGGTGACTATTTTACTATAAAAATCAGAGACTGAGACTTTTCAAGCAAAGTTTCACATGACACAAACATGAATATCATTAAAATTCAATGTCATTTGTTCCACAGTCATTAAGAACGATAACATTATAAATGCCCATATCATTACAATCTTTAACTTATCCATTATGTGTGTATATCCAACAAAACCGGAAAGCATAATCAGCACAAGTTTATTAAAACGTAACATTAGATGTTAGTATGTTACTGATGGACTCCATATGTGCACCATGAATTCTTAATCTCTTGCACCTGATATTTGAATGATTAGATTGTCTTTAGTTGTTTTTGGCAAATATATTTGATTTTAAAATAAGCCAGCTTTAATTAAACAGTAACGTTCTAATTAGACAAGAAAAAACAAGATTGGTTTAAATTTTCAGAATATTCTTTGTATTTTTTTTCTTTTCTGCGACCATTAATTTTAGCTAGTACGATTTTGAGTGGCTTTACGCTTACTTTCTTCGTCACTCTTCATCTACTCTCTCTATCTCTTTTACTTCATTTTTCCACATTTTCTTGCTCTCCCATTTCTTTAACTTCTTCAAAATTAATCCGATTTTACATCATCCATCTCTGGGGTTCACGAAATTCCTCAGCTTTGCTGGTTTTTTTTTTTTTTTTGTCAATAATCGAAGATTTTGAGCTCCTGCGTTTACTAAATTAGGGATTTAAGGTTTCTTGGTCGACGTGATGAGTCACCGGCGTAATTCCGGTAGTGATGCAGTTCACGTGAGAATCACTAACGACCCTCCGTCGGAGAATTGGTTTCCAAATTCCAGCGACAGTTCCGTCTGGGCAACTGAGGATGACTACAGCCGTGTCTCTGCGGTGATAAACCCCGATGATACCGAATCGCCGAGCAAGAAGACACGATCGTCTACCGCCGAGTTCGGGAATTCGTTCTTCAAGACGAAGCTCTGCTTCAAATTCCGCCACGGAACTTGTCCCTACCCCGCGAGCTCTTGCCATTTTGCTCACAGCGGGGACGAGCTCCGTCGTCCGCCGCCGCCCAATCGGCAGGAGATTACTGAGGAAAGATCGGCCGTTTCGGCGGAGAGTGGAAGATTGTTCAAAGGAAGACATTGCAAGAAGTTTAACAGTGGAGAAGGATGTCCTTATGGAGAAAGCTGTACGTTTGTTCATGATGAGGCTTTAAGAAACAGAGAAAGCTTTGCGATTAGTTTAGGACCTCGTGGTGATGGTGCTGCTAGTGGTGGTGGCAATGTAGCTCAGACTTTGAAGCCTTCAAATTGGAAGACAAGGATTTGCAATAAGTGGGAGATGACTGGGTATTGTCCTTTTGGTTCTAACTGCCATTTTGCTCATGGATTTTCAGGTAAAGCTATGGACTTTTTCGTCTATTAGTAAACACAATGTGCTTAGAAGTGTATTATACAAATGTGTTTTAATCAGTGTTGCTTGATGAATTGTGAGATTAGAGTGTCACTAGAGGTTAATGATTGCTGAATCTCCGGACTGAGAGATAATGTTTGAACACTAGAACTAGCTTTATTAGCTTGAGTTTGGTGAATTCTGTATTTAGTGGCATTGGTTTTCTTGAGCCTTTTAATGGACTATGAGTGGTATTTGGCCAGCTATTAGCATTTTCTTTAGCTAAAACCCTCCTTAGGAACCGACTTAGAGTGGATCGAGTAAGACGGTTGAAATCTTTCCTTGTGGTTCGTTGCCCATACGGGGTGGTTAGCGTGATTTTCTGATAGGAACAAATTCTTGATCTGCTTGTTATCCTAATGGCCATGGAAATGCAGAAAGTTTCAATAGTTGGTAGCTAAAAGTTTGAGTCTTTATGATATTTTTTTGCAGAGCTACATAGTTTTGGTGGAGGACTCATTGAAGGAGAAGGGAAGATGGGAACATCCGCCACCTCAGACACAGTGACTAGCCTTGTTTCTCCTGGAGCCCTGTCCAAACGAACATCTAATGCTGTTACGCAGAAACCGAACGGGGTCAGAACTCAACGGAAGTGGAAAGGACCGGATAAAATAAGTCGGGTTTATGGTGATTGGATCGACGATAATGAATAAAGTCACATGTAGCTTTTTAGAGTTGTAACTATGTGACATGTTAGCTTCTCCTTTCCTTTGTTGTTGTAGATTGTGACGCAACAAAGCAAAAGAACTGACCTTTTTGTTGTTGTATCATCTGCTTTTCTCCTATGCCAATCCTAAATCTGATCTTGTGGCTGATCAAACCAACCTATATCATGTTTTGTACCTTGTAAACCAGCCCATCATTGGTACCTTTTTCTTAATTTCCATCGGTCAATAACTCAATAATATTATTATTTATACTCTGTTTCTTCGTTCTGACTTGTTTCGAGTTATTTTTAACATTAGAAATTATTAATTCAGACAACAATTTTTATTTTATTTTAACTGTCACAGAAGACTCGCTCAAAGTGCTTAAGCAAAGCCACTGATGTCTCTCTGACATAGCCACTTCCTTCTACTTAACTTGTACAGTATTCCTTTTCTCGCAAGTAATTCATAGAACAAACCTTTCTTATTTCCCAAGCAATATACGAAACTGGGGTTTTCTGATCTGGTCATATCAATCTTCAAATGTCGTCAACAACAATAATACCAGATGCTGATGTATTCCCTACCGTTACCATGCCCGTCACCATAGTTTTGACCGGCGTTCTTCTCTTTGTAATCTTCGCTGGATTCTTCTCTCTTTTCTTCTGGCGATTTCTTCTGAATCGACTGTTTTCAGCTTGGCATCTTCAGCGAACACCTTACGGTGGTGACCTAATACATGTGGCCACTCCCCCTGAAAATACCGGCCTCGATCCAATTATCATCCAGTCCTTCCCTGTGTTCCTCTACTCATCCGCAACAATGGAAAACCATGGGACAGAATGCGCTATCTGCTTGTCAGAGTTTTCAGATGACGATAAGGTTAGGCTCATACCGGTTTGTCGTCATGCCTTTCATTCAAATTGCATTGATCTTTGGTTTGAGTTACACAAGACTTGTCCTGTTTGCCGCTGTGTGCTAGAACCAGACCTGGTCGGTTCTGGAAGCCATGAATCTTTGCAAAACACAATCACAATAACTATTCAGGACTTAAACCATGAAGAGGAAATTCCTCCTAGCACTGGTTCAAGCAAAAGGATAGTGGAAGCATCAGCTTGGCGATTCTCGAGGTCACATTCTACCGGACATTTCAAGGTTAAGACGACGGATGTCAATGTGAGGATCAAAAGAAGGCATTACCAAACAGGAAGCTGTGTCACGTTCGACGAACTTACTCGGTCTGATGAAGCGGGATGGCTTGCTGATTCATCATACATTAGCAGGATTGAAGTCTAGTTTACTGATAAATTCTGTTACATCTTCATTTTTGTGTTTCTTTATAGCAGTAGACATTTCAAAATTGCAATAAGATCTGTAGTCATGCTCCCATTGAATAACCAAGAAAAGAATAAGAGTTACTCCACAGGTTTTTCTTCAGAAATGTTGCTGTCTTCTACAGTGTCACCACCATCTTTAGTGTCACCATCTTCAGATTCACCAGCGGTTCTCAAGCTAAACTTTAGAATGATAGGTCTGCCCATTATCTCCTATAGAAAAACCAAATTATAATGAAACATTATACATGAATACATGATCAAGAACTAAAGAAGAAAACTTTCTAATCATGGTAACGAAAAACGAGAACTTCATACCTTCCCATCGAGTTTGGAGATTGCAGCTTCAGCTTCTTCTCTAGTAGCAAATGAGACAAAGCCATAGCCAGAAGATCTTCCTTCAGGGTCAGCGAAAACAACCCGAGCTGAGACCGGGCTGAAATCTGCAGCGGTGAAAAGCTCACGGAGATGAGTTGATCTTGCTTTCCAAGCGAGATTAGATACGTAGAGTTTGTGACGAGTGTCTCCAGGGGGCAGAGAAGGAAAAGCGTTCGGAAGTTTCGGAGTAGGCTTCTTGAACCTTCTTGCAAAGTTTACCCTTAGGATCCTCCCTGATACTTGCTGAAAACAAACAACATTAAAAGCTCAATTAACATCAAGGATCAGCTAACATTTCAACACAATAATATCTGTTTCAATAGTGAGAAAAACTTATATTTTCTTTCGACGATTCGAATTATCCACCTTTGAAATTAACCAAATAACGCTAGAACAATGAAATTAACTAAGTTGATAGAAGAATCTAAAAAGAAATGGGAAAAGGTTTGAGCTTACAAAAGTATCGAACTTATCAACAGCAGCTTGAGCTTCTTCTCCAGAAGCCATTGTTACAAAAGCAAATCCTCGATTCTTCCCATCTTTTTGCCTTATGATCTGGAAATTTTTTTAACTTAAAGGTTTATAATTTCGTAATGACACATAAATTCAAATGAATTTGAGAAAGAAAAAAAAAGACCTCGACATTGTTCACAGTCCCGCATTGTCCGAAGAGCTCGGAGATGTCATTTACACTCATAGACCAAGGAAGATTGAATACAAAAAGCTTCCTTTTCAGATTAGACTTCTGGGTTTCTTCTGTTTTCTCCTCCGTCGACGTTTCTTCCTCAGTGACGGAACATAGTACGGAGACGAGCCGCCGCGAATTATCGCCGCCGGAAACAAGAGGGACATTGAGAGATAAGACGGGAGAGGGATTACAGGTAATTCGAAGATTTAAGGCAGTAGGTTTAGAACGTTTATGAAAGAGATAAGGTTTTGAGGAAGAAGAAGAAGAGAAGGAGAGGATGGAGAGAGCAGCTTCCAGAACCGCCATTTTTAGCTATGGCACAAGAGAAATGGATTACGCCGAAACTAAAGGATAAATTTTTCTGGACCGGTTTGGTTTTTGAAAAAGACCCAATTGTAAACCGGATCTACCAACTTCGGTTCAGAAGGGCATATGGCACGAGAAATTAACCGTATTTATTAGTTTTTCTTGTTATACCAAGAAATTCCAATCCCACATTGCAGTCAAATATCAAACAGTGATTAGTTGTTCTTCTTCTTTTGGTTATAAATCTCATGTTTTTCTCTTTGAAGTCAAAACTCTAAGTCGGCTAAAACTGGATATGATTGTTTTTTTTTTCTAGAACAATGTAAAAACAAAAAAGGTTAAATTCCAATCTATAAATAGATAATTAAAATCTTTTGAGACATTTGGTGAAAACAACATGTAGTGAACATAACACATAAGTAAATCCAATAAATGACAGGATCAGCTTAGAATTGATTTTTAAAAATTCAATGAAAGTTATTCCAAGAAAAGTCTAGCCAGACGTCTACAATCCATTAATCCAAATACCACTATTCATAAAACGATGTCGTATAATAACAACTTGTAGTCTTCTACACACCAACCAAACCATTTTCTATTTACATATTTTTATCAAACGAAAAACAAAACTGAAAATCCAAATTCTCGAGAGAGTCTCACACAAGCTCGGAGAAGAAGAAGAAGAAGAAGAAGAGAACCATCAAGCTGCTACTTTCTTCTTCATTCTCAATCCTCGAATCCTAATTCTGATTTCCAGATTTCGTTGTGGGAGAGAGTTTGATACTGCTTGAGCCAGAGGTGCTTTATTGTGAGGTATTGCTGACAAGTGACATATAACAATGGCGTCTCTGGGTCTGTCGTTTACTCCAGCCGCAAAAACGCCGACGTATCTGGGCTCATCGTCTTCGACTTTCTTCTCTCACTCTTCCCTCTCCGTCAAGAGCTCTCAGTCTCGCTCCCGAAACTCTGTCTTCGCTTGCGTTGTAAGTATATTTCGTGTCAATATTATGAATTCAATATATTCGCTATCCATTGGCGTGGATATGCCTTTTCTTTTTCTAATAGAATTTGAGTTTTTTTAAGATGGAAAAGTATGTTCTTGATTCTGCATTTTAAATTTGATCCCTTTTTTTTCTATCTCTCTATTACGTTTTCCAGATTTGATGTTCGTACTTCGTAGATTGAATGGACCCTATTACCCGTTTTGTCTAGTTTGGATTTCTGAAATTTTTGATTGGTTCATGAGCTACAAAGGTTGTCTCTTTTGTCTGTTTATGCGAATATAGCTGGATAATAAGGTCGTTACTTTTAGCTTACTAGTGAGAAATAGCAGTTAAGAACTACATGAATCTCTGGTTAAAGTGTTCTTGTTAGGAACAAAAGAGATTTGGTAGTTAGAGATTTGTGTGAATTTGGTTAGACCACAATTCTGAAACTTTTTGTTGTTGTTTGTAATTGTTGCTAGAAATGTGATCTGCCCGAGTCATTGAATGTGGGAAATGGGAGTCCGAGTATCCCAATTATAAATGATAGGACACTTCCAAAGTTCTTGGAATCTGCTCGGATGGAGAAATCTGTCAATAGAACCAATAATACGAGGCTGAAGTTGTTCTCTGGTACTGCAAATCCAGCACTTTCTCAGGAAATTGCTTGGTATATGGGCTTGGAGCTTGGAAAAATTAACATTAAGAGATTTGCTGATGGAGAGATATACATTCAGCTACAAGAGAGTGTCAGGGGATGCGACGTCTACTTGGTGCAGCCTACTTGCACTCCCACAAATGAGAACCTAATGGAGCTTTTGATTATGGTAGATGCTTGCCGAAGAGCATCAGCTAAGAAAGTAACAGCTGTGATTCCTTATTTTGGATATGCAAGAGCTGACAGGAAGGTAAAATCTCTTTGTGTTTTAGATGGAGGCTGCTCTATAACTTGAAATTCGGGAATCTTTGCTTAATAAAATTCATCTTATGTATATGTTGCTGCTTGTAGACACAAGGGCGTGAATCCATTGCTGCAAAATTGGTTGCAAATCTTATCACTGAAGCCGGTGCAGATCGAGTTCTTGCATGTGATCTCCATTCAGGACAGTCCATGGGTTACTTTGACATTCCGGTAGACCATGTGTACTGCCAGGTACACCTCTAAAGCCACGCTCCTGATAGCTACGGCCTCTCCTCTTTATGCACTGTGTGTGTAGGCTCCTTTTTTTGTATAACACCTTCTAACCCGTTATGCGTTTAATTTTTTTAGCCAGTGATACTTGATTATCTTGCTAGCAAGTCAATTTCCTCAGAGGATTTGGTAGTGGTTTCTCCTGATGTTGGTGGAGTAGCCAGGGCACGTGCGTTTGCAAAGAAATTATCTGATGCACCACTTGCCATTGTCGATAAAAGGCGTTCTGGACACAATGTTGCTGAGGTAATATATCTCTTTTTTCAAAGTCAGAGTTTGCTCAACACTTATTGCTTCCCTCAAGTGTTGACACGTTATATTTTCCTTTCAGGTCATGAATCTAATTGGTGATGTAAGAGGGAAGGTGGCAGTAATGGTGGATGATATGATTGATACTGCTGGTGAGTAAAACAACATGGAGTTGGCTAAATCTTACTCGTTCAAGAAATGTGATACCGACAAACCAAGCTTCCAATCTCTCAATTCCCCATCAAGAATCACCGAAAACTCATTCTTCTTTTCAGTCTATGAACCACTCTTGTCCTGTTTTCTTTTTTTTTTTCTTCAGGAACCATTGTAAAAGGAGCAGCTTTGTTACACCAGGAAGGTGCTCGGGAGGTCTATGCGTGCTGTACGCATGCTGTTTTCAGGTAAACCCATTTTAACCTTTATTTTTGTATCTTGAACAGTCTCAAAATCACTACTTTCTGAGGCATTTTTTTTGTTTTGTTTGGTTTCGAATGAATCAATGGAAGCCCACCTGCGATAGAGAGATTATCAGGAGGTTTGCTTCAAGAAGTGATAGTGACAAACACATTACCAGTAGCAGAGAAGAACTACTTCCCGCAGTTAACAATTTTATCGGTGGCTAATCTTCTGGGTGAGACCATTTGGCGTGTCCATGATGATAGTTCCGTCAGTAGCATTTTCCTTTGACCTCTCATTTCATCCATTTGAAACGATTCTTGGTTTTGTTAGTCGGTTTAGAATTGGTTTCAAAGCTTATCACGGTTATGTTCTAACCGTCATGTATCACCAAATTTGCTTGCTTTATCTTTTGATAGCTTAGGATTTTCTTATTTGATACACATCTCATTATGGATCTACCAATTGGTCTTGACTCTTGAGCCGATTTTTGATTATGGTATACACAAGTTTCTAAGTTAATACGTCATCTTATGTGCTATCTATATGGTGCAAATTGGCTCAAAATCTTGTTAACAATTTAGAAATGGGTTTTGTTACATTTGTAAACCAAGTAACCAACTAAGCTCTGAAAAGAATATTACTGTCTAAAAGAAAGAAAAAACAGTAATCGAATCAAGAAAATCATGGACTATTGTATTGTACAGTCCACAGGCCGCACACAAAATAAAAAGCCCAACAAAAGAAGAAGAATCAAATTAGGGCTTCTATATATTTAGTTTCAACTAGTATATATATTTTACACCCACATCACTGTTTTAAGACAAGCCTATTCTTGTGTTCCGTCCGTCTCATTTTTCTTATAGGGGTTCTTATCATGTTTTTGATTTTGATCAGCTCTGGTTTTGATTTGTTTCTACAAAATTAATAGATCTGCTGTGATGAAAAAATCGTGTGCCAGAGATGTTTATTCATCGCTGACGGCAAAACACAACCCTCTAAGAAGTTCTGAGCTTTTCCAGATCTTTAATTTTTCTAGAGTTATGTTTTCTTTTCGGATTTTGAAAGAATAAACCTTTTTCTGTTTTTTAATTTTCGTTTTGAAATATGAAAATATAAGGATTTTTGAGACAAGGTGACGATAGAAATTCACAGGTCTGTCAATCCACTGATATTTGTGATGTTACTGTGTTCTCTACAGGTTCGGATCGACTCAGAAAAACATCTTTTCAATTTTGACTTTTTCGTTTTTTTTTTAAAGTCGTTTATTTATGGTTATGGTTATATGATGAATCTCATTTAACAAATGGGTATTTTGCCACTGAATTTATATTGATGTTTTATTCACCTTGGAGAACTGATACTCAGATACAAAATTTTTTTTTTTTTTTTTTTGATAAGATACAAATTTTTTACTTTATATTTTTAATCAGATTCGGATTTCATGTTGTTTATTTTAAGACTTTGGTTTATGCTTCTTTTAATATACGACTGGGCAGATGATGAAATTTTATTTCATGGGTAATTTGCGTCTGAATCTTCTTGATGCTAACTTTGATGATTATCTGATGTCCCAGTAGAATTTCTAGTATTTGAAGTTTTTGCTAGTTTCACTTTTCAACATAGGTGTTTTTGAAGTTTGTTTTAACGATTTCTCTTGAAAACAAATAAATTTGGTAATGGTTGAGTTCAAATTGATCTGGAACAAATAATCATACGTCACTTTCGTGACGATCGGACTTAAATAAGGATGATGAGCATTCCATACCACATTAACTTCGATCCGAAATTTACAATTTTTGAAACATTCAGCAGAGCTTTAACTTTATTTGAGTAAATACGAAAATTAAAGATTAATTATTGGACCATAAATGTTTTTGATAAATTTTTTAATAGTGCCAAATTCATTGCTAAGTCGCACTGAGTTGTTCGTCTGCGTTGACCACACCTAATAAATTTGTTCGTCTTTACACATAAATTCAGAACTAACAAATTTATGTAACATGTGTAACTGTGTAAGAGATCACTCCATCCGACATAATGTTTTGTACATTCATACATTGACAAATCTACAATTCTCCCTAATTTCACCTTCAATACCAGTAAGAACATTAATATTACCCATTTTCAACATAGATTCCACAAAATCAACGAAGAAGAGATCTTGATCCACTGCATATTCCCAAACCTTCCCAAAGATCTCTCCTTCATGATCTTCAGAGACCAGAACGTTGTCCGAAATCAACAACCCTTTCCCCTCTAACAGATTGATGTAATAATGATTATCAAAGTAAGCCGAAGTCTTTATATCCAACGGTGACAGTTCATTATCCCGGCTTGAATCTTTGCATTGTGACCTTAGGACTCGCCTGAATGTGCTGTGTCTCTTGAACTCATCGACGTAGAACGTTTGTTCCATGTTTGGTTGAACTATACGTTGCTTGAAGCTCAAGCATCTCGCTTTACCTATTGTATGAGCACCTGAAAGAGCGATGAGATCTTGAATGTTGAGACCTTGTTGCTTGAAATTGATGATGAGGCTATCGAGGGAAGAGTTTGGTGCCGGAATATATTGGTTAGCGCCGGCAAAGCTTGCCTTCAATGAGTCTCTTCTCCCTAGCAAAACTTCCCACCATGGTCCACCTCTCTTATAATACCAATCAATATTGTTTTAGGTTTTAGTTTAATCGGAAACGACTCTGAGGAGTAAGGTGACAATTACCAGGAAGACTGAGTCACGAGCGGCCATGGCGATGATATCGGAACAAGAG
Source organism: Cardamine occulta (assembly GCA_028015245.1). Taxonomy (NCBI): domain Eukaryota; kingdom Viridiplantae; phylum Streptophyta; class Magnoliopsida; order Brassicales; family Brassicaceae; genus Cardamine; species Cardamine occulta. The sequence goes on along the minus strand of CM051377.1, from coordinate 13,682,329 downwards.
ACGGTTAGAGGACAAGCTTCTTCGAGGAGGTACTTAATGTAATCGATTACTTCAAACCCACGCAATGAGTTAATGTTAGGAGTTGCTTGTTTCTCACTCAACATATCTCCATGTGTGTCCAAGAGCACAGACGCATCACAACCCTGAACCCACAATTCAAAAAGTATGCTAGAATCAGAGTCTTGAAAAAGATATGATCGAAGCAAAACAAAATTCACAAATCTGGTAAGGGGGAAATAAAAAAAGAGTAGAGAGGGGACGATTTGTAACCAAGACGAAGCAGTCGTGGAACTGAAGACGAAGAAGAGAAGCTGCCATACGAGGATCTCTAAGAAGAGCAACCTCGACGTTATGCTTCACGATTTCTTCTGCTAATGGGCAACTCTCTTTGTAGAAACCCTTGACTAATAATCCTCCAAAGTCCCCCAAAGCCGAGTTCGTAATTGCAGAAAGCACAACAATTAAAGAAAGCCATAGCTTCTTCAGCTGCATCTCCATTGGAAAGTTATATCATGTGTGTATGTGGATATGATCAATATATGTGTGCTTCGTGATTCAATGTTTCTTGTTTGTTACCATATGTCGTTATGTGTGTTTTCATGCCCAATTTTTTTATCACAGTGGATGTTACAGTTTTGTCAAAGGTAGATACAACCAATAGGGACCTAACTTGCCTTTTGGGATATGTGATTATAATATAAAGGAGCATATTCACTTTATAAGATTCATATCCATATCCTTGATGGTAACCGGAACTATATCTTTCTTTTTATGATTTATGAATTTAAAATATTGAAATGATCGACTTATTTTTTTTCAGAAATTCCTGTGCTCGTTTGCTTCCATATGGTTTAGAAGGTTTAGTATAATTGTCTTCCATTCTCTTTTGTTTATATCAAAGTCTTCTTCTATATGTTAACAAAGGCAAATTATAGACTCTGATGTATATATAAGATATGTTTATGATGGAAAAAATCAATGAAACATACATTCACAATGTGTTTGTTAGATCTCTGCTTCATCTTCTTGAACTCTTATTATGTGATGTTGGTCATAGTGTATACAAATTGAAGATATAAGCATGAGAATTGATAGCTTTAGATTTTCTTTTAAAGGCGTTTTTGGAACATAAAAACAGAGAGAAACCATCCTAGTGAGCGGCGTCTTCGTCCTCGCAGAACTTGGTGTATTGTTTCGGACCCATCAAAGATTCCAACTCCGCGGGGCTGCTTGGCTTCACTTTGATCATCCATCCATCTTCATAGGGGCTTGAGTTAATCTACACAACACACAATTGGCAAATCATTGCTTAGATGTTGTCACATGAGAGGTTAATTTAGTTTACTTCACCAAAGACTTTAAAACCATACCAAGCCTGGTGATTCTGTGAGCTTCTTGTTAACCTCAATGACTTCACCTGAGATTGGTGATAAGATCTCACTTGTCGCCTTCACACTCTCCACTGCTCCAAAGCTTTTCTCTTTGCTTACCGAACTATTTTCCTCTGGCAGTTCCACAAACACCACTTCACCTAAATGGTCCTGTAACATCAATGTCATGTCTCCTCTTTTTTCAGCCAATCATCTTACAAAGCTTTCATCATCTTTGTAACATTCTCCTAAGAAACAAACGCTAATCCAATTCTAGTGTGACAGAGTTACTTTAATCTAGCCAGTTTCTGAGCTATTCCTACACTTGAAGTTTGCATATTTCTCACTTGGAATATAAACTATTTTGTTACCTGGGCATGGTCAGTGATGCCAATGGTAGCAACAGAGCCTTCATGTTTAACCCACTCGTGTGAATTTGCATACTTCAATCCCTCCAATACTATAGGAAACAGAGACACTAATCAACACTTTTAGAAAGAAAGCTATGTACATAACAACTACATACACAGTTACAAACACCTGAGGAGAAGCATCTAGAGATGGAGAAAGCAGGAGAGAGATGAGACTTGGAGACAGAAGAAGAAAGCTTGAGAAAGTTTGCTGTAGAAGAAGCCCACATTCTCAGTGCCATATTTTTCTTTTCTTGCTTCTGTGTGTTGTCTTCCCCAAAATAAAGAGGAGATCTTAAAGATATTCTTTTTATTTCTTTTTGTGTTCTATCTTTTGATATGTAAGGCAGGAATTGAAGACCTCATCCTATGCCTATGGTGTGTATCAAAAGTGTAACCCAAACCTTCTCTACGACTCAGAAGCTCTTCTTATTACACTTTTATGGTTCCTTTTTAAAAAGTTTTTTAAGTTGTATCCCTTTTTCCAGCGTTAGTTCCTATATATTTTCATGTAATGGAGATTGACCATGAAATGCTAAGAGCACTTGTGATTAGGGTGAACTTTAATCTGAAAATTTTTGAAAGAAACTAGAGTTTTAGTTTGACTGTTTTTTTTTTTTTTTTTTTTTTTTGTAAAAACTCTTGTACATTAAATCGAATTATTGGTCCTTTCAAGTTTCAATAAAAATAAAACAGGAAATTGTGCACAGGCTTGAGGATTGAGTCATGGTATTCCAAATAGAACAGCAAATCATGACAGGTGTTTGGAGCATTTAAGCTTGTCTGAACACGATGTTTGGATGTTTTAGCTCCTCTGAAAACATTCGGGGTTAAAGTATAATTAATAAATATGTTCGGGCAGATAAGGGAATACTGAAAACTCAAGTCGACCCTCCGTGGCCCCGTCATCGGAGAAGGAGCAAGTGAGAAAACTAACTCTCTTCCTCAATACCCAATTCGAATCCCTAACCTTCAATTTCAAAGCTGATGATCTGAGAATTTAGAAGGTACAGTAAAATTGGTAGAGAAGATGAATTCAATCGAAGAGATGAGTCCTGTGGCGTCTCATAACAACGGCACCGTCGAGATCACGTACAAAACCATCGGCCCAGCTCGGCCGTCTCAAATTCGAGTGGCGTCTCATATCAAAGTAGAGAGTTTTCTTCTTCTTTAACTCGCTACGTATATTGTCTGTACAAAGAGGATTGATCCTTGGCTGATTTTAGGTTAGTGATTTGAGAAACGCAATTGCGGAAAAGGGTAAATTTCCCGTCGCTAATTTGAGAATGATTCTGCGTGGAAAGGCATTGAAAGACGAAGAAGATGGAGATGATTTATACGTTACTCTCAAGGACCAAGGTAACAGATTCTGCTCAAAGGTTAAGCATTATGCTTATATGTGATTCTTGATTATGCAGTACTCTTGGTTTCTTGTTTAGATTCCTTGATCGTTGCTGTAATACCAAAGCCACCAGCTGGAGTTGAGACCTTTGATGATGATGATGATGATGATGATGTATTGGTAAAGTATTGACGTTTGATCTGATGTTTAACTCTTAAAAGAATGGTTTTTAGTTTCCATCCTTGTAAATTGTCTTTTGTTTTTTTTTGGCAATTGCAGAAGTTTAAGCTCCCGCCGACAGCAAGCCGGTGGAAGAGGAAGCTGTACTACTTTCTGCGTAACAAGTTGAAGCTTCCAGGTGAATTCGTTAATCTTTCACTCGCATCATCTGCAATATTTCCAAGAACGTATGAAACAATAGTTTTATTGATTTGTGTTGTGTGATGATCCTAGATATCATTCGTATGGGAATTTTCTCTTTGAGTCTAAAGATGTGGGTTATTATCACCTTGTGGTTTATCTTGGCGCCTATTGCCCATCAGTGGGACTTGGGACCTATATTTGTAAGTCATCTTCATCTTCAATATCAGGATTCCTGAAAAGGTCTCATGTTTTCCCAATGCCATTAGATATGCGTTCATGAGACATCTTGTATACATAGATATTATAGACTTTATCACTTGGCTTGATCGATCGTTCTAGCAAGTCGTTTCTGTTTTGTTTCCTTTGATGGTTTTCTTCGTTGTTACGGGGTTTCAGATACTAGTGACTGGCTTTTCAATCATCTTGCTCAATCTTGGTAAACGACAGCCTGGTGATGTCAGGTATGTACATTTCTAAAAAAAAACTTTAGCCTCCGTTGATCTGACTGATATAGCAACTCATTCCATTAGGACTGTGAGTTTTTATATGACTATGGTTCATGCTTACCAAATTATATATATAAAAAGGAAACTCTTGGTTGTTCGTGGAAGCATATACACTTATCTAAAACGTAAACATCCTTGGTAACTTGGAGATGTGGACAAAAATCTTAGGATTTTGGAAGCATAAGATTCTACCAGTAGTCTTATTAGCTGGAAAGTGGAACCCTCACGAGTATTATTGAGTTTCAAGCTATGAAAAATCTTCTCTTGTGACTCTAAAATCTGAAAAAGTTCGGTCTTTTTACATGCTTTATTTCGCAGCGCATATTCTATATTCAACGAGGATTTTAGAGAGCTTCCAGGTACGTATAATGCAGAACGTATAGACAGGGACATACGAGCAGGCCAGCTATGATGCAGAATTACATCAAAACCATTGTTTTTGGTGTAAGATTCACATCAACGGACGAAAAAAACTCATACCCAATATGCAACCAAAAGATCAGTTTTTTCTTTTGTCCTGTTAGATTGAGACACAACACAAAGCATGACAGTCACTTGAGACCCAAATTCCTATTGATGTACATGATCTAATCTTTTTAATTCCATGATCAATGGTCCGCGTTGTACTAGAATAATGATATTCCATTCTATATTGATATTATAAGTTTTGTCATATTATTATTTATGTGTGTGAAAATGAGTTCTAGGTCAACTTCGGTCCCATCAAACTTGATTGAGCCTTAGGTGTGAAAAAATTCAGCAACCAAATCTGCTTTTCTAGTGGTTAAGTGGGTCGCTTTTTTACCTTTGACTATTTTTCCTGCCTTATAAATTCAAGAAAATGAAATTTATTCAAAAGTCTATGAAGAATGGAATTTTAAGATATAGATTCTCTTAAAATAACATTTAAAAAGTATATCCTTTAACGTGTAAATATATACAAACATCTAAACGCGTTTATGATGTAAATTCAAATCACTTTTGCTTTTACAGATTTGGTGAAGAAAATATAAACCTAAAATTAAGTTCTTTTCGTGTTAAAATTGTTATTTAAATTACATTTTCCTGACTACTAAACATTTGTATTTCATAAATTGGGTTGTCTTGGCTATGACTTGTGAATTGTGAGTGGTAGTTGGAGTGGCTTAGCCAATTCTTGACGGCACGTAACGTTTTAAATAAATGTCAAACTTCTCGGTTATCTACAAAATCATGTGCATATGTTAACTGTTAACTGTTAAATAAATGTCAAACTTTTAATTTGAATGTTATATGAGTTTGCCGATATTAATAATTATGAGTATATGTGATAAATTTATAGTGTTGCATACGATAAAACAATAATTTCAGAAATAATATTCCGTGAAATATGTAGAATTGATGTCTAGAACATTAGCCAAAAAAAATGATCAATTACTTCAAACGACGTCGGAAAAAAAAAAGATCAATTACTTCAAACATTTTTTAATTTAGATTCTGAAAGTGGATAAGTTTTGAATATGTGTAACCTAAATCGAAACAAAAGCCTGAAATCTTACTTGATTAACAAAAAAAAAATAGTACCAATAAAGTAATAGACAAAAATAAATGATTTAAGTAAAGGGGGCAAGACGAGAAGTCTTAGCGGGAAAGGGAATCCGACAAGTATGACGTCGTTTCAGCGAAGGAGTCTACTAGGTAGGTCCCACTTGTCAACACCTCGTTGGCTATTTCTTTATTTGATCTTCACCTCCGTGGACCCTACGTTGCCTAATCGTAGTTAAGTCTCCATTGATTTTTTTTTTTTTTTTTTTTTTGATAAAAATTTTGCATGTATTTAAAGTTTTATGGGCTTTTTGTTTTACATACATAGATATCCGAATAAAGAACCCACCAAAGACCCTGGTCAGGGCTGAATAGGTACTCCCAACCGGATCAAAATACATGCAGAACCGGAACCAGGAAAACAAATACAAACCGGAGCAAACCCATAGGATAGTGTGGAACTAGTCGATCGGATCATTTGATTGTGGTTATAGAAGAGAAGCAACATAGTTGGGGTCCTAAGTAGTGAGATGAGATGTCAAGCATGGAGTGTGCTAGAAGTGATATTTGCAATTGGTAGTGATTTTAATTGAGGAGTTGATAATTAATTAGCGACGTACTATTGGACAAGCCTTGCAAGATCTTTTGAAAGTAGCAGTACGTTTTCGACTTGTTCCTTTGTGTTTCAAGGGCGACAAAGCAACCGTTGCGTGGATCAGTGGATATCCCAGAAAAAAAGCATATGAATTTACTTTTTGTTACTATTTGATACTGGCTGATAAGCTTAACGATGTATTTACATTCTCTCAAATTGAAAATAACATGTGAGATCAAATATATATTGTGTTACTTTGGAATGAATTTATAAATGTTTCCATTTTAGTGAATATATAATGATCGATAGTTGTGATATTTTAGGTGCTAATATTAAAAATAGATCCGGATAGGATATGATCTTTAAATTAAAATACATGGATCCGAGTTCACAAACTATGGATATCCAATATTTAGACTGGATTGGACCTTATCCGAATATATAATCCATCACTAGCTATAATACCATTGCAAAAGGGGTGTATTTAGATATATAATGATATATTACCGGCCATGAACCAAAATTTGAATTTGAATGCAAAACAACAATCGTGTTATAATCTAACGTATGATAATTGACACAAAAATGAATTATGTTTGACATTTGACGATGTATATATTTTTAAAAAAATTAACGTTCGTAAATAGTAACACTAATCTTGGTAAAATAGGAAAATTTTTAGGTAAATTTTATCAAATTTTTGTGTTATTATCAAATGTATGCCAACTAATATAAAATTATATTGTTTTTTTTTGTCATTTGACGAAAACATATAACTATTCAAATGTTTTATATTGTAAAATAACAACCGTAAATGGTAACACTAATTATATATTTACCGCTATATAACCAAAATTTAAATGCAAAACAACAATTTATTATGTTATTATGTAACATATATCCACTGACACAAAAATGAATTGTTTTGATATTTGATGAAAAAGTACTTTTTCCTATGTATTATATTTAAAAATAATGGTCGTAAATAATAAGACTAATTTTGATGAACTATTAAAGTTTTAGGCAAATTTAATCAATTTTTGTGAGTTATTATCTAACTTACATCGATTGACACAAAAGTGAATTATATTTGAAATTTGATGAAGAAGTATGTGTATTCATATGCGTTATATCTTAAACTAACGGTCAAAAATAAAAACTCTTTTTGTTGAACTGCCAAACTTTAAAATAAATTTCATCAATTTATGTGTGTTACTATCTAATAATACTGACTAATATAAAAGTGATTTGTATTCAAAATTTGATGAAAAGTATGTGAATTCATAAGCGTTATTTTTTAAAACAACGGTCACAAAAAACAAAAATATTTTTATTGAGTTGGCAAACTTTTAGACAAATTCCATCGATTTTTATGTGTTTACTGTAACGTATACCTAGTGATTTAAAAGCGATTTATGTTCGAAATTTGATGAAAAGCATGTGAATTCATAAGCGTTATTTTAAAAAACAACGGTCAGAAATAGAAAGACATTTTTTGCTAAATTGGCAAATTTTTAGATAAGTTTCATTGATTTTTGTGTGTTTACTATGTAACGTATACCGTATACCGACCGACATAAAACTGATTTGTGTTCGAAATTTGATAGAAAGTATTTGAATTCTTAAACATTATTTTTTAAAACAACGGTTAGAAATAAAATATACTTTTTGATGAATTGGCAAAGTTTTAGGCAAATCTTATTGGTTTTTGTGTGTTACTATGTAACGCATACTAACTGATATAAAAGTGAAATATGTTTAAAATTTATTGGAAAAGTAAGTATATTCATATGTGTTACAATCAGTAGTAAAAAGACACTTTTTGCTGAATTGACAAAATTTTAAGCAAATTTCATCAATTTTTATATTTTATTATCTAACGTATGTCGAGTGACAGAAAAGTGAATTGTGTTTGAAATTTGATGAAAAAATAATGTATTCATAGACAGTATGTTATATTTAAAAATAACGGCTGTAAATAATAATGATACTAAATATGCAGAATTGGTGAAATTTGTTATATATTTTATTATTTTAATATTATTATCTAAAAATGAATTGTGTTTGATATTTGAAAAAAATTACGTGAATTTATATCCCCTATTTAAAAAATTAACGATCGTAAAATGATAACACAAATTTTGCTGAATTGGTAAAAATTTTGGTGGAATTGGCTGAATCTTTTGGAACACACCATTTGAATGGAAATTAGTAACACATCATATACAATGTGTTCCAAACAATAAAAACTGATTGAACACATTTGAACGTGATTGATTAGCAAAAATGCTAGTGAATAGGTAAATTGGTGGTTGAAAAACTACATACTTTACCCTAATATGAATTAAAGAATAATATATTTTGAAACTATAATATCTTTAAAATTTTAAGTATTGTTTTAAGTTTTCACATTGTTGATATGATAATTATTTTTAATAATATTATTAATTTTACAAATAGTTTTTTTTGTTTCTCTAGATCTTTTAATAGGATCAATAGTTAACTATTTTAGTCAGTACGCCAAATTATTATCAGATTTTCTACAACACAAATTCCAGTCTTTTACAGTAACTTAAGCATAAAAAAGACCTGGTGTTTCTAATTTGGTACTACTTTATATATTTGTCCTAATATGTTATTTAACTTATTTTGGTACTTGTCTTATACTTGAAGGGCATAAATGTCAATTACATAATGTCCCAGAGCCCGATGAGCGCGAACAAAGCAAATGACAAAAAGCTTTGTTAATACAAGAATCCTTTAAACCCGAGCCTCGATTTCCCCATTTTGACCCTTCTCTTCCCCTTTTCTTTTTCCCTATTTTTTGTTCTCTATGACCCAAAAAAAAAAAAGTAATGAATAATTTTTCCAAAGGAGATTCTTTTCTTCAGATTAATTTTTAGTTGTAAAAAATTATAAAACTATATTCTATGGATCTAAGTAATTATTAATTCAGAACTTTATTAACGCGATTTCTCGTGAAGTAAAAAGTTAATAATGTGAACACATTGAATTATTCTAATTATAGCAAGTTGATTATTACATAAGTAAAAAGAAATTCTAATTAGGAACAAGGATTATGTACACATATATATATATATATAATAAAATTTAAAAAGTCTAGAAATAACTATGGTATGTATGCGTTTTGTATTGTGTATTTCTTATTTATCACTAAATATTCGAACAAATTGTTTTTCTTATACAATCTGGTCACACATTAATTTGTTTGTTTTTTCATGAGTATTTTAGTTTTGTATTTTGTTTCTCAAATATTATTGGTTAAGTTTAAAAAGAGTTAAGAATATTACAAGGGTAAGTATGTAATTAAGAGAGAATGTTGGTGGCATTTACGTAATTAAGCCAAGAAAAAGCGGAAAAAAAAAGTTATAAAAGAGTCAATGTTTCTGCTAATTCAAAACCACTAAAGTCGTCTCAGCTTAAAAAGAAAACATATTTAAATCCCAAAGAAGACGACAAAAGTCTCTCTTTCTTTTTTTTTTAGTAAAAAAAGTCTCTCTTTCTCTTTCAATATTTCTCATTTCACCTCCCAAATTCAAAATCTGCCGAGAAAATTTTGCTATCTCTGAAGATTTTCTCGGCAATCTGAAAAAAAATAAGAGAGTGTTTGATTCAAATGTGATGGGGAGTGGATTCTCCTCCCTCTTACCTTGCTTCAATCAAGGTCACGGTAACCGTCGCCGTCACTCATCGGCGGCGAATCCTACACATTCCGATCCGATAAACTCTCTGTGTGAGCCGTTGGATGAGACTCTTGGCCATTCTTACTGTTACGTTCCTTCTTCTTATCGCTTCATTTCTCCGTTTCCTTCCGATCGATTCGTCTCTCCTTCTGATTCATTCCGGTTATCTCCCTCTCATGAACCGGGTCAGATCCGAGCTCCCGGATCACCCGAGCAGCTCCACACCGGGTTTAGAGCTATATCTGGCGCTTCAGTTAGTGCCAACAGCTCCAATTCCAAGACTGTCCTTCAGCTTGGAGATATTTACGACGATGCCACTGAGAGTAGTTTCGGCGGCGGTGTAAGGAGCAGTGTCGTGAATGCTAATGGCTTTGAAGGAACGTCTTCGTTCAGTGCTCTTCCGCTTCAGCCAGGTCCGGATCGCTCAAGCCTCTTCATGTCGGGTCCGATCGAAAGAGGCGCCACTTCAGGTCCGTTGGAACCAGCCGGAGAGATTTCGAGATCTAATTCCGCCGGCGTGCATTTCTCAGCGCCGCTCGGTGGTGTATACTCGAAGAAGAGGTGGAGAAAGAAGAAAAAGAGCATTTCTTGGCACCCGATTTTCGGCGGGGAGAGGAAACAACGGCCTTGGGTTCTTCCGGTGTCGAATTTCATCATCGGTGGGAAGAAGGAAAACATTGTGAGAACCGTCGAAGCTGCCGGAGAGAAGGCAAGTGGCGGAAGCGAGAACGATTTACAATGGGCATTGGGAAAAGCTGGAGAGGACAGAGTGCAATTAGCTGTTTTTGAGAAGCAAGGATGGCTCTTTGCTGGAATCTACGACGGGTTCAACGGACCTGATGCTCCGGAATTTTTGATGGCTAATCTCTACCGTGCTGTTCATAGTGAGTTACAAGGTTTGTTCTGGGAATTGGAAGAAGAAGAAGAAGAAGATGAGAATCCAACAGTAGCAGTTTCAACGAATGAGAGAAGCGCTCTAGAGTTAGAGCAAAGAGATAATGTTGACGAAGTCGCAAGTTCGAGCTGTCCAGCAATGGAGAAGGAAGATAACGAGAGATTGACGTCTTCATCAGAGGTGGTACAAGTCAAGGAGAGGAAACGACTATGGGAGCTTCTTGCAGAGGCTCAAGCAGAAGAAGCGTTAGATCTTTCAGGTTCTGATAGGTTTGCATTCTCAGTGGACGATGCTATCAGTGCAGGCAATGCCGTGTCTGTGGGAAGTAAAAGATGGTTGCTTTTGTCAAAATTGAAGCATGGTTTATCTAAACAGGGAATTTCTGGGAGGAAGTTGTTCCCATGGAAGTCTGGTGTGGAGGAAAATGAAACGGAGGAGGTGAATAATGTTGGAGTAGAAGAACGGGTTGAGAAGAGAAGGAAGAGACGGAAGGCGGGTATGGTTGATCACGAGTTGGTTCTAAAGGCTATGTCAAATGGTCTTGAAGCCACAGAGGAAGCATTCCTAGAAATGACTGATAAGGTTCTTGAAACCAATCCTGAGCTTGCATTGATGGGTTCGTGCTTACTAGTTGCGCTGATGAGAGATGATGATGTGTATATAATGAACGTAGGGGATAGTAGGGCTCTTGTTGCACAATATCAGGTAGAAGAAACGGGCACGAGTGTGGAGACAGGAAGAGTAGAAGAAAGACGCAATGATTTAGACAGAGACGATGAAAACAAAGAGCCTTGGGTCGTGGATAGTAGCGATAGTACAGTGAACAATGAAGCCCCTTTGCAGCAAACAAAACTGGTTGCCCTGCAGCTAACAAAAGATCACAGCACGAGCATTGAGGATGTAAGTGTGACCTTGTGAAATCTTCTTAATCTTTTCTTGCAGTCACCTTGGTCTCTTGTTTTATAGGAATATACAGTCTTATTGGAGTCCTCATGACCATATTGTTGTTTTCTCTATTAGCCATCTTATCTGCATTTGTAGGGTACTAGGATCAGTTCAGGTTCCCTTCGCTAAGATCATCTGCTTATTTTTGTTACATGATAATTTCCACTGATGAACTCAGGAAGTAACAAGAATCAAAAACGAGCACCCCGATGACAACCATTGCATAGTGAATGACAGAGTGAAAGGACGGCTTAAGGTGACCAGAGCGTTTGGTGCAGGGTCCTTAAAGCGGGTTAGGAAAAATCTTCACTTTAGAATCAAAATTTCTATCATTCCGTAATTCTAACAAGGAAAGTGAATATTGCAGCCTAAATTGAACAATGCTCTACTGGAAATGTTTCGAAATGAATACATTGGTACAGATCCATACATATCATGCATACCTGCCCTTTGTCACTACCGGTTAACAGAGAATGATCAGTTTATGGTTCTGTCATCCGATGGATTATACCAATACCTAAGCAATGAGGAAGTTGTTTCTCTTGCCATGGAGAAGTTTCCAGATGGAGATCCTGCTCAACATGTTATACAGGAACTTCTAGTTCGTGCAGCCAAGAAAGCTGGTAGAGATAAAACTTCTTATGTTCCTTCTCTTTTTATACACACAACTGAATATTTGTTTGATATGGATTGGTGATTGATGGGTTTTGGGGTTTATATATGTTTGTTTAAAACAGGAATGGATTTTCATGAACTTCTGGATATCCCGCAAGGAGATCGAAGAAAGTATCATGATGATTGCACTGTCTTAGTGATAGCACTTGGAGGAAGTCGGATCTGGAAGTCATCTGGAAAGTATCTTTGAGACCATAAACCACAATTTGAAGCCAACAGACAAAACTCTCCTTATAGAATAGCCTCGTTTGGACTCGGTGCAGCAAAAGATCAAAAAGGCGCCAAGTTTTCTTGCTTTTTTTTTCGTTTCCTTCTCATGTTTATGTAGGAATTTTTTGTCAGATTAGGGGTGGGGTTTTTTTTCTTTTTTTCTTTTTTTCTTTTTCTTTGTTGAATAGGGTAGAAAAGTGTTTCATTCATTCTGAAACACCTTTAAAATGTAATTTTATATCAATGGGATCTCTTGATAATCATTTACCCTTCTATTATATTTTTTAATTTTATACAAACAAACAAAAAAAAAAAAGAGAGGGATTTTAAATCACTTCTTCATTCGTTTAGAAACACTTCTAAACTTAATTTTATAGCAATGACATCTCATGATAACGTAGAAGACTTGAAACCTATAACACTAGAATCTATACAAATTTTATGTAAGTTACTTAGAAAGGGGTAATGGGAAAATCAACAATTTATCAAAAGTCATCATTCTCACATCTTTGATCAAAGTTGCTACTTGCTACATCACAGCTGGGCCACTGGTTTTGAGGGTTTTCTTGGATGAAGCTGCAAAAAATTTAGTTTCACTACACAAAGACGCTTATACATATATTCATGCATGAGCTATAATAGGCCGTACCTTGCTCTTTCTTTGACAGTTTAGGCTCTGTTAACTGCTCATTAAAGAAAAGAAAGGGACAGGTCACTAAAAAAAAGACCAGATAGCAAATAGAAAATAGATCACTGGACCCTTGCATATTTTTCTTTGACTAGCAAAAGCATCAAAGCGTACATGATTGAATGGTATATAAGTGTAGAGATTAGGCAGTTCTGTTTTCCAACTTAAACCAAGTTAAATGAGACAACGAGTTCATCTTATATATTGTTTCTCCTAAAATAAGCAGCTGGTTGGCTAAAACAAGCATGTCAAGCTGAGAAAGGGATAGCTTGTTCCTTATTAGAAATGAAAAGAAAACACATAGAATTACTAAAAACAAGGCATACCTTTCGTGTCCGTGCAGTATCGCGTTCTCTTAGGTGCTGCTCTAGTTCTTCTCTTTCCCTTTGGTCTCGTAATCTTTCCTCGTCAGACTGTGCCAAATATACATGATTGAAGAGGATTTTCAGCAGATCAATAATGATCCACACATAAGCATTTTCCAAAGGATCCAAAACATAGCTAAAACATCCTCAGGGTAGCCACTAGCCAGATATATACCCCAGTGCCATCATCCTCGCCTTCAGAAACCTTTCTCCTAACATTCCTTTCGTCCTCTCTAACAATCACCACCTGCATTGTTGTTTAGTCAGAAAGCGTATGACATTATTAGAAGAGCTATGAAGCTATATCTTACCATAAAGAAAAAAATGGAAGTCTGTCATTCAATAGAAAACAATTTGCCTCATCATCGTCGTCGTCATCATCTTCTGATTGCTCAAGTTTCTTCCTGAACCTTTTTGGTCTTTTATCTGACTTCCTGGATTCCGAAACAGACCGTTTCTCCTCATTGCCTTCATCTTCATAATGATCAGCCTCTAAAAGAGAAAAAGTTTTTTGTTTCCTCAACAGCAACGCTGCCTCTGCTTCATATTTCTGGTAGAGCTACAAGAAACCAAGCAAACAAAACAAATTACAAACAATTCTCACTGAGAAAAGAGCATGCGAGCCATCGAGGAACTCACATTCACACCAGCGGTTTTACGAGGAACTCTGGTATAAACTTCTTCTGCAAAAGCACGGGTCTCATCCGATAAAGAGAACCCGTAATCTACCAATTCACGCACGAGTTCAGCTGGCGATTTTGATTTTTTAGCTGCACGAAATGAAAATCCAATTTTGTCAACTACAATCATAATGAACAAATTGCTTTAATGATCCAAAAACGAAACACTAAGATTACCCATTGCGATTAGATACTTGACGACAGCAGTTTGTGAATAGCCAAGCAGAACCATCAACTTGTCTGAAACCAAAGTATTCTAATCGTTGCTCCCCATTCTCACTGCACTGAAATGACAAACCAACACCACCGAAAAATTAACACAAAGTTCGATGACCATAAATTTCAAAATCACTTGTTTAAAATATACGGAAGCAGAGTTAGTGAGTGTACATAAATCTCTCAGACTAAAAAGGAGGTAAACATAGGAATTTTAAGCCTAGAGAAAGTGGTTATTGGCTGAGACAAATAATCTCAGAATGATTGAACAAGTTAGAAACCCTAAAATTAGGATAACACATAGATCTAGGTAATTTTCTGGAGAAGGAAGATGAAGGTAGGTTAGGAGGCTTACCACAAGACACCAAGTAAGAGGAATCGAACGGCGGAGTGTGTCTAAGAGGATTTTACCGGCGGCGACTCAAAGTCTCCGAAGTCGGCTTCTACAACGATTGCTTTTCCCCCCATTAAGAAATATGAACCAACGTCTATTTATAGGTAACTCTGATGCATTTTTTTAATATCATTACATTTGAATTTCCGTGATTTTAGTTGGTCTGTACCGGTCTAGACCCCTCTGGTCCGAGGTTATGGATATGTCTTTAACAAAATTGGCACCCAAAATATTTTAATGGAAAAAAGGAAAAAATTAGAAGAAAAGAAAGTTCATTTTATAGGAAAAAATTCTCTTCAAGGGAAAAAAATTACTCTTCCTTTCAAAAAAACTATTGATTTATAGGAAAATCATTTTATAGGAAAAAATTACTCTTCCTTTCAAAAAAATTCAAATTGGTAAAAATGTTCCTCTCATTTTTTCTGATTGGTGAAAATAAATTAAGAAAAATATATTAGAGTAAAATTCAATTTTATAGGGGAAAGTTACTCTATATATGGAAGTTGTTATTTGTAATAATAATAATAATGGGAAAACATTACATGTAAAATCTACTACTATTTCATAAGCTATTGTGAACAATTGATTCATGGTAAGGAAAACATATCAAACATTCATAAGTATCAATTCAAAGTTTGATAATCTAATAATGAAAAAGAAAAGTAGTTCGTCAATCATTAGAGTTTTTTTTTTCTTTGTCAATAATACGAATTATTTTTTCAGCCGTTATTCTGACAATGCAGATATGACAAACGGTAGAGAAGCTAGAAAATTTATTTACTTACATTGTGAACCCTGGGAAGATCATAAACCAGGTAACATCTTCTTTCAACAACTCAGAACATAAATATTAATGTAAAGAGCAAATGCAAATAGTCCAAAACCCTCAGGTTGAAGATAAGAGCAGTGAGACGGAGCCATAAACCAAAAAGAAGTTGTGCTGTGGTTAATCTTTGAAACCGAGATAACAATTTTTGACTAAGAAGTCGCTCCAAATACACGAATTCTCTGCTGAACCGAAGCTCTGCAACAAGGACAGGTTGCTTTGCCACCGCTCATGAAACTATCGCTGCAGCTCGCACAGACAACTTGGTGTGCACAAGGGAGAAACACAACCGAAACCTCATCTTTCATGCAGATCAGACATTCCCGGTCACAGTTTGCTTCCTTCTCATATGACCCATCAAGCCTATCAAGCTCTTCAAGCAGCTTAGACATTGCTTCTCCCTTTGACTTGTCTGATTTCCCCTTTGTGTGAGAGGTGTTATTGGATTGGAGGCTTGAGTCAGTGAAAGAGGCTTTGTTGAACCGAGACAGCTCTTGTTCCAGTCTTTGGAGATCGTCTTTGTGTCTCTGGAAGTCTATTTCGATCTTTAACCGCAGGCTTTCCACCTTTCTCTTGTTGCTAGCCTCGGTTGCTTCCTTGGACCGCTGTTCTTCTTCTACTTGAGCCAAAGCCTGCTCCTTAGCTTTCTGCTCCTGCCTCCATTTGGCTTGCAAATACATATTAACAAGATGAAAAGAATATGAAATATACAACCTTCTGTGCAAATATGATCCATCTAACAGCATAGAGAGAAAAGACCTGGCCTGTGAAAAGTATAAACAAGTGTAACAATTCCTTGGAACAGATTCTACAACTCAACATTGAATTCATAGAGAAGGGTACATTATCTAGAATCTTAACTAAATGGACTTCCACAGGTTATATAGTGTCAAAAATTGTAAAGATCCAGAGGATATCTCATTCTGTAAGCGAAGAATGCATTTCTTGGTACCTCATATTCTTTTTCTTCCTGTGTGATCTGGGCTAAAGCCCTATTGAGTGCCTTAATCTTCTCTTTCTAAGCTGTAATCTCATCCTGCAACTTCATTTTCTGTTTTTCCCACGCCACAAGTTTTTTGGAGCATTTTTTCTCTTTCTTTGATACCTCATTGCATGCTGTGAGCGATTCTGATGCACTTAATTTGAAAGCTTTCCATTTCCCCCGGATTTCTGCATTTTCATTCTCAAGTTCCCTTGCTATCGCATTTGCCTTGTCAACTTGACTGCTAGCTTTTCTAAGAGCATTTTCCATCTCAGACAACTTTTTGATGGTTGGGTCCTCACGAGTTTGTTTCCCCTTTTTCAACCGTTGGATTTCTTCTCTCTCACTCCTTAACGACTTAAGCTCAGCCAGTTCATCACTGACCTTTTGGGCAGCTTGCATTGCCTTCTTCTGAGCCCAATCTTTTCTCTCCTTTAATTGCTTTTTGAGATCCTGAACCTGATGAAGTAGTCCTATTAAAGCATCATCCTTTAGCTCCTCAGGTGCTGAATCAACACTGTCATCAAGGTTCAGATCCCGGAATTTCTCCAGCACTGAACTGACACTTTCTTCACTTCCCGACTTAAGTGGCTGCTCACACGTCTCTGGACGCGTACTAGACAAGCTATTACCACTAGTTTCAGACTGCATTTTCATCTGCTTCTTTTGCTCCATACTAGCACGATACCAAGCGGCAAATGCTGCAACATTCTCTCTCAACAAAGACTTCATTGGTGGTGAGAGATTAAATCTCCTCGGACAATCGATCTCTCTCTTCAACGTTAACTCTTCACCATACGAAGAAACAACATTACTAGAAAAATTCTGTCCTCCTCTCCCATTCCCAAAACCCCAACCTCCATGGAATCTACACGATTCTGGTGTCATAGCACCAACACAATTTACAGTTTTACTACCACCAACTCCTCCTACATTACTACTACTATCCCCATTTCCAGAACTCGGTATATCCATCGTACTCGCCTTCCCAACATGAAGCTCACTCATTAACAAACACCACATTGCATCACCTTTACTCAAATGAGGTTTTACTTGTTGCAACAAATAAATCATAACCGCAAGCGAATACTCCTCTAACTGTCTCAAATCCGTAAAAACAGTCTCAGATTGATCTTCATTGTTACCATTACTACCTTCACCACTATTGCTTTTAAGATAAGCCAATGAATTATGCAGAATATTCGTCATAACATCCATTCCACTATAACAATACCCATTACTAAGAATGGCTTTCAAAGCCACATCCTCATCATAATCCATTGCCACAAGCTTTGAAATCGCTTCGTTGTATAAATACGCCAAATGTGTCAATAATATATCTTCTAATTGCTCCTCCGTACAGTAACCCCAACCATTTTCCTCAGAATTGCCACAAGCTTTTGACTCTGGACCCGAATCAAGAAGACCCAGATGATAAACAAGATGCTTGAGACTCGATTCAACTATTGATTTCGATAGAGCGGTTCTGTCGAGCAAACAACATGGATCGAAATCGTGTTTTACGGATCGGGTCCTCCGGTTTGGCCTCACATGCTTCTCCCTCACAGTACAACCCATCAGAAAATCCCTTAATTGAACTCGGCAATCTGAAGAAAAAAAAAATCCAGAGAGATTGGAAGAGTGAAGATCATTGAATCCCCAAATGAATACCAAAACCAAACAAGGATCAGGAGAAATTGGTGTTAATATTAGCAAAATGATGGATTAAAAATTACGGAATTAAATAAATAGAAAGAAGTCTTAGAAGAACTTACTGATCGACGATTGGCTGTATTTCTCAGCTGAGAAGAACGAACTTGGGTAAGAGACAGAACAGAAGAGGAGCGAAAGGGCACGCAAGAAAGAGAAAGCTTACTTCCTGGTGGTGTGTGTTTGTGTGACTGTCGATTAGTATTGGGCCAATATTGTGTCTAAATGGGCCTTTAATTGGGCCAATCTAAAATGATATCAAACGACGCCGTTTACTTCCTCCCTGAAACACTACGCATCGTCGTCACTCGTCTCACTTAACTACTTAAGTCTCTTTTTTAGATTTTAACGATAAGCTACCGAGATTATGAGATTCCCTCGTAAACTCTCAACTTAACATTTAAAAGAAAATTTATTAGTCTTTAGAAATTAAACTATAGTTAGGGCCGAAGATTTTGAAGTTGGCTAACTTACTTTGTTTTGACTCTTGATCATTCTTTTAGTAGTAAAAAAAAGGTTTAAAAACAAAGCAAATACACAAAGGGAAAGGTGATGGTCGCCTAATTTATTCACCAACCCAAAGCAAACACAAAATATCCTATAAAAAAAATACATAGCCAGAGATAAGTTGTAGCCAAGCCCAATTCATTTTCCACCACACACTATCTTCAGAGAGTAAAGCTAAGAATTCAAAAAACAAAACCCCTAGGTTTAAGAAGATGCAACTTCTTCAATTACTTTGAAACTCCGCCCAGGCTGGTTCAGGCTTGGACGTAGTCCGTCTTCATAAAGCTCCCCATCCTCAGAATCAAAGGCACTCAGGTCAAGCTCGTAATGAAGTATCCTCCAACCCCTCCAAACCAGATGCAAAACTGAGCACCTTCTTCTGATTTGTGGGTTACGAACTCTAGCGCACGGCCAAAACGCATGTGTTCATTAGTTAGCCACTCCAGTAACGATACCTTCTCCTCCACAACCAAATTGATGTTGCCTACTTTGAAATTCTCCATGTCGCCTTCATGTTCCCTGCTAAGGTATTTTACAAAAATTTTACCCGTTGAATCGTTCTTCATCACATATCTACTGATATCAAGATTTTCCCATACAATCAGCGTCTTGATAGCATCCGACTTCGACTCCAGAATGTTCTACGTATGATCCACGCCAAAGACATACTTCCCAGTATCTTAGCTTACCTCTTCAAGGAACTTACGTATCAAACACTTCTCTTGAAAGAACTTTACCTTTGCCAGGATTTCAGATGACAGCTCGAGAGCCTGTTTGAAACCGATTTCTCCTCCATATGATAAATCTACCACATTCAGTATCTTCACCGCAAGTCGGGGATCAAACTTATCTGACCGACTCAATTTTGTCTTGAAATGCCCTGAACCGGCAAGTGTCAGCCCATCCACATTAGGCTGACATGTTGAAGGATTGATGTAGTTGTGTGTGGCGAGCTCAGCAGTTTTCCCCAAGTAATTTTGACGCGTCTGAATATGGAGATCAGCAGAGAACTTGTGAAGCACCTCAGGCTTGTTACCGCTCAGAGTTGCAAAGAAAGTCCCGTCCCCGTCCATTACGACAAAACCAATCTTCGCATCAGACTCCAGCAACAATTCATTCAGAGGTTCCTGTGAAACGTGTTGCCTCCCATTCTAAGCAAAATTACCTGAAACAACCCAGAAGCTAGTTAATTCAACAAATTGACACAACTAGAGTAGGAAACAGAATCATCAAATCAACCATCACCAAACAAAGCTTGAACCAACCAAGTTAGCCATTCTTCTTAAATCTCGATACTTGGCAAAATAATATAAATTATACACGCCCATGTCATGTGACCTGTTCCAACTTAATATATATTGTGCGGTTACTCTGATTAAAGCTAATGAAGTTCATGGCATATGTTTATCAGTAATAATCGTAAGAAATTTTTTTACCTTAATCATGGAAAGACATAATTGAATTGGAAAAAAAAATGACAATTGGATCGAAACAGAGTTTCCATGTATATCCTAAGTAAGAAAACTCCAAATTATACGTCTGCCAAAATAAAACTCTGATGCAATACATTCAACTCACAAAATATTTCAATAAAATCAAAACACAATAAACAGATCGAAGTAACATCAGACGAACATTTTCGTATCAAAAAGAAAAAAAACATCAGACGAACAATTAGGAAACCGAAGGAACAAGAGATTAAGGCATGAAGTACATACCAGAAGAGAACGACGCTCAAGCCTCGAGAACCTTTTGTTTCACCCGTTGAGTTGTTAAAGCAAATTATCTCTTAATGCGGCAGAAAAAGACTATATATATAATTATCATAAGGTCTGCTGCATGTGATCTATAGATTTGTTAATATATTACACTAATAAAAACGTTAAAGTTCCTTATCTTACATAAAAAAAGGAAATTAAAAATTTGTTAATTTATTCTAATTTTAAATACATTGAAAAAAGGAATTTGTTAATATATTAAAACAATGTAAAAATTTCGTATCCTATCATGCATTTGTAGTATTCACAATTCACTATCGATTTTTAACAGATTTAATTAAATTTTGAATGTAATCAATAGATCTGATTAACTCTTCACCTACTTATATTTAATGGGAAAGGGCATGCAAGAAAATGATTTATTTATTTTTTAAGCAAAGCTTTGTTCAGTTTCTGGTGGTAGTGTGTTTGCGTCAGTGTGGAGCTTAATGTGCCAATATTGTACCTGAATGGGCCTTTATTTGGGCCATGATCTAAGATATCAAACGACGCCGTTTACTTTCTCCCTTCGGTCTTTATTCACATCGTCGTCACTGAGC
Organism: Cardamine occulta; assembly: GCA_028015245.1. Classification (NCBI taxonomy): domain Eukaryota; kingdom Viridiplantae; phylum Streptophyta; class Magnoliopsida; order Brassicales; family Brassicaceae; genus Cardamine; species Cardamine occulta. The sequence continues at coordinate 13,661,105 of CM051377.1, read as the reverse complement.
TCCGGAGCTCGATCTTGCTCATCTTCTTGACAGACGACAGGTATGGTAATCTCTCGCGGTTTTTTATTTATTTATTTTGAAATTCTTGTTATAATTTATCATCGATCCTCGTTCTATCTAAAAATTCTAATTAGGAAAAAAAGTAATTGATACTAGAATCGTAATCGTTAATCGAAGTTTCTTAAGTTTTGTTGAGTGGGCGATTTGCTATGGGTTTGTTGAAATGTTTGTTCTTCTGGGAATTTTATTTCCCGCCATGAAAATTCTTTTATCAGTGAATAAGTGTTGACCCAGAAGTCGTAGCTAATCTAGGTGCAGTGAATTAGCTCTCATCGATTCTGAGTTTCATATCATCTCCTGAATCTTTTTTGTCATTTGATGAAGGTAGTGATCTCTGGTTTTAAGTTTTTATAGTCAGGGAAGAAGACAGATTATGAATGATAATACATCAAAAAAGCTCGAAACTTTGGTTTCTGATGGTGGAACAGTGAATGTGTATATATGGGACATGGACGAGACTCTTATCTTACTTAGATCTCTGTTAAATGGCACCTATGCTGAGTCTTTTAATGGCTCTAAAGATGTTAAAAGAGGTTTAGAGATTGGGAAGATGTGGGAGAAACACATTCTTAAGATCTGTGATGATTGTTTCTTCTACGAGCAAGTAAGTCTTTTCTTTTAATGATAAGTTCATGACTGAGATTATGAGATGCCTTCGTAAACTCTGTCACCTACACAAGTTTAGTCTTGTGTTTTTTGCAGATTGAGGATTGCAATGAGCCTTTTCTTGAGTCCTTGAGACAGTACGATGACGGAAAGGATCTTTCTCGGTATGATTTCAAACAAGACGACTTTAGTACTCCTACTGATGACTTGAACAAGAGGAAACTTGCTTACAGGCATCGAACTGTTGCGCATAAATACGAAAAGGTACTGATACGTTTCATATGTTATTTGTTGCTAATGTTATATGAATCAAGTATAAATATCCTCTCTTTATTATTCCAGGGTTTGCATCCTTTCATTGACAGCGAAACGATGAGTGTATTGGATGAGTTGTATAACGTAACGGATGAATACACAGACCGGTGGCTTTCTTCGGGTAAGTATAGAAACATTTGTGTTTTTTCTTTGAACGCGTCTAGCGCTCAGTATGGTTTTGTCTCAATTGCAGCAAGGGATTTCTTGGAGCAGTGTTCATGTGTGAAAGAAGAGTCTGGTGATGGAACAAGTGCAATCGATCAAAGCTCTCAGGATATACATATTCTAGTGACTTCGGGAGCCCTCATACCGAGTCTCGTGAAGTGCCTGCTTTTCCGGCTAGATACATTCCTAAGACATGAAAATGGTAAGCTCGAGACACCTCCTTCTTCAATGGGATAGCATTAGCTTCAGATTCACATAGTTGTTGCTACTCTGTAAACTCCTATGTAGAAGCAAAGTGAAATCATTAACTCTGTTTGCCTTTCCTCAGTGTATAGTTCAATAGATGTGGGGAAGCTCCAATGTTTCAAATGGATCAAGGAGCGCTTCAACCATCCAAAATTCAGATTCTGTGCGATCGGGGATGGATGGGAAGAGTGTGCAGGCGCACAAGCAATGCAATGGCCATTCGTTAAGATCGATTTGCAACCGGATAGCTCCCACAGATTCCCTGGTATAACGCCTAAGACTGTGAGCTACTACTTTGCTGCTGTATATGGCAACTCTGATGCTGATACCAGCAAAGAGTAAGTATCGAAAAGCTTTTACTTTGTAAAATATGCAAGTTACCCAACAAAGCCATTGCATTTCACATTCAAACCCACCAGTATTTATACATAATTAAGCTGAGTTAATTCAGCATTTGGTATATTTATAACCAAACAATTCCATTGGCTTGTTCAAGTGCGTAATCAACTCTTTCCTGTAAGATAATTTTGATGTTAAGTCTTTATAAGAGTTGATATATTCCATTAGTGCTTCACTATAAATCCTTGGTGGTTTGTTGGTGTTTTTGGCTTTAGGCGAGAAAAAGAAAAGGTAAATTTGGGCCAAGATTCATATTAGAAGTATAGAAGAGCCACAAAACTAACTTCATGGATAAAGACTCGAGCAATTAAAACATAGCCTCACTCAGAATGAGCTGCCCATGCAAATTAGATTTGTATCATAAATCTGCAGGTTATTTGCTTGGACTAATTGTTGACATCAATCTGCACAATCTATGAAACAAGCTTATACTCATTTTAAACAAGAGTATATACTCATTGTTGACGTCAACTAACACTCATTTTAAATTTACCAGCAATGTTTTTTCGTCTGAAACAGCTAATTTCAATTATGAGATAACACTTTTGAATCCGACAATCTGAGATATAATATGATTTTACCAGGAAAATTAAAGAGAGAAGAAAATGCAAAATCCAAAATCAAGAAACTATTTGCTTTTTGCATGAAAACGTTTGCACGAGATCCACGTGCATATGCGCAGTGCGTGACACGTGTATGCGTAGTACACGTGGCATTAACCCAATAGTTGTTAAATTAGCTCGGAGAGCATAAAATACAAAGCCAGGGAAAACAAGTTTTTAATTAAGATAAGAAGGAGAAAAAGAAAGAAGATGCAGTCGGCGAAGGAAAAGCTCAGCGACATGGCCAGTACGGCCAAGGAGAAGCTCAACATCGGAGGCGCAAAGGCCCAAGGTCATACGGAAAAGACGATGGCGAGGACCAAAAAAGAGAAGAAGTTAGCTCACGAGCGAGAGAAGTCTAAGGAGGCGCAGGCAAAGGCTGATCTCCACGAATCAAAGGCTGAGCATGCGGCCGACGCTCAAGTTCACGGCCACCATCTTCCCGGTCACTCCGCCTACCCTACACGAGCCACCGGCGCTAGTACTTACCCGACGGGACAAATCTAAAGCTAGCTATATTAAGATTTAGCCGTCTAGTTTACCTATATTATAAATATGTATGTTTTTTTCTAGTGTAAAACTTGAATTTTCGTGGTTAGTTTCTGTATGTTTTATTTGGGTTGTTTCTTTTGTCTGTTAATCTCTTTTGGTATTGTATGCATAACTCATAATGCAGTCTCGCAGAAATAAAACTTTACTTGAGATAATTATGTATGCAAACTAACGGACGCCGAAGCGTGATGACTGATGACTACCCTACCCGAGGGAAAAAAACGTCGATAATTTTTGTTTTAGAAATTAGTTGAAACGGAATATCAAAAATATTTGTAAATTGTTATTACTCAATTATAAACAATAAAATATATTTAAAATTATTATTTTCGTTAAATATAAATACTTTTTAGTTTGGATATAAATGCAAAGTTTGCGTAGATGTCCAATCGCTAGAAAATTATCTTTTTCTTGGTATATAGCTAGAAAAAAAGATAATATATACCTGTAAAATCGTTCTCTTCCTAAAACAAGTGGATGGAAAAAGAAAGTTTAGCCGGTGGTGGGTTGGCTATCGAATTCTAGACATGTAACATCCCAACAATAATCACCAATCATAGTCCGCCACCTAGCAAAATCTTGACGTCCAAAATTCTGTCATCCGTAAAGTGTACACACGGCTATTTCATAAATAAACCGCGTTTGATCTAAAACCATTCATTTGTGTTCATATTGTTTAATTCTACTGTTCTGTACTACAGTGTTCTTTGGTGTTTATAAACTCTCTTTCTGTTTTTATTGAACTATCTCTTAATCAACAAACTCTGATTCTTCTCTCAAATGGGTTGTTTGATTTCTCCTGTAATGAAACTTCGTCGTCTCTCTTCAGCCGATTCGCGGCGGTTTGCGTACCGGAATCTTAGAGAAAATATGGAAGACCCGGTCATAAGGGTGGTGGTAGGGAAGGAGAAGAAGGAGTTCATGGTTGAACCATACGTACTCGATGAGTACCCGTTTAGAGTTTTGATAGGTTCCGTTAAAGATCGTACCAAGAACCGATTAAACCAGACCCGTAGGGTGGTGTGGCTTGATCATGTCGACTCGATCTTGTTCGAGCACTTGCTGTGGCTTCTTAGGAACGATGCCTCTACGTTTTCGGATTTGGATGTCGTCGAGATTATTGATTTCTATGCTCAAGATTGCTAGGGAAAGAAATCGATCTACGTGGAATAACAGTGTTTTTACGTTTTAGCGAAGAAGAGATATGAGCCATTCACAAAACCTTTTGTTATTTTTGTTGCGAGCAATCGTTCGTCGGCTAGATTTAATTGGGCTATCACGAAAAGGCCCATTAGTTATGTCTAAAGTATATGCTACATACGTGGGCCTTTGAGCTGTCCTCTTATTGGTAAGATTCCAGAGTCAAGATACAACAAGATGTTTTTTTTTTTTAATCAACAGCTATAAATTAATTAAAACGACAGTATAAAATTTTAATGAATAATAAAATTTAGATTAAATCTGGTATTTTATGTTAACTTATCCGTTTTTGAATTTAAATTAGAAAAAATAAAATAAAAAGTGAGAAAAATGATGGTAGATTTTAAGGTTTGTTTCAACAACAAAAAACTTTCAAATTTTAAGTTTTGTCTCTACTAATGCAAAAAATAATTTTTCAAACAGAATAGAAATCTACCATCGTAATCTAGTACTCAAAAGTAACGACTTTAAAACAAACATGAAAGACACTTAAGTGGTACTCTGGCAATCTAATCTAGTTAACAAGATATAACCTATAAGCATTAAAATATTTAATTTAAATAACCAGTAAAAATTTAAAAAAATCAGCGGTCAAACATTCGGATGTGATAGTTTGATTGATGTTTTACTAATAATTACTATGTATGTCAAACGATAATTAGCAAGTTATCTTTTGCACCTTTATGGACTTTATGTAAAGAAACTTTGATTAGCTTGTTCTATAAGATGATTAGCTTGTTATCTTAATAATATTAATATTTTTGTCAGATACAAAATCAAATGAAGAAAGAACAAGAATCCTTGGTACTTGGTTAAAGTCATGGTTGTCTCTTCTTTTATTTTATTTTGTTGGTATCATGGTTATCCCTTCTTTACCCACATTTGAAATATTTTCTACAACACTTTCATACTTAGAAAACCTAAGTAATATGATCGTTGACCCAAAAAAAAAAGATAACTATCGTCGATTAGCGGTAGTGTATATCTCTAATATAATTGTCTTGTATGACTCGGAGCACTGTTATTATTAAATTATTATTACAACGATAGGCAAATTCATGTTTGAAAATACAGAATCTTATAACTAAGATTTGAACAAGGTGACTCTACCAAGTTCTAACAATTGAGAAATTCTATCATCTAAAACATATTTATTTCAGCCAAATATAAAATACTATTTTACTTTTATATCATATTCAAATTTGAATACGGCCTTTGCGTTTTTAAATATCGACGATTCAAACCTTTTGGACTGAGGTTTGTTTCAGGTTTATAGAAATTACAAGCTGAATCTTTTGGATATAAAAGACATCTGCGTAAAATATGTATTATAACCATATTTTTATTGTTTTAGTTCACTGCAAATGAGCAATATAAAATTTAGGATCCTTAATCGTGTAGATATTAATAGATGAACAAATCTTTTATTGATATTTTGTATTTTGTTACTCTAAGCTATAAACAATATTCAAGTTAACTTTAAGTAATGATTCTTTTGTTCATCGATGCTCATTGTTTAGTGATGAACAATATTAATTTCGGCTACTTTACTTTAGATTGTATTGCGTGGGTGACAGCTTAGCATCAAATGGGTTGAGCAATTAAGGATATGACTGGAAATGAATCTGTCAAATTAATGGTTTAATTTCTTAATTAGCAATCCACTTGCACTTTCCTATGTATTTTACTATTACTTTAATCTTTTTTGTCGTTTACCTTGTCGGTCATTTAGTATTATTTTTATATGTACCTGTTGGTGACCTCAAATTTTGAAAGAGTGGAAAATCTATTCTGTCATGTGTTTGGAAAACCCTAGCGAGTTAAAATGATTAATTCAGTTATATATAGCTATATGTTTACCATCAGGTCCATTGCCCAAGACAGCTAAACAAATTGGACAATACTAATTCAGCAATTTGGGTTTGAGGGTTACAAACTTACAATCAAGATCAATTACTCATTTTTTTATTATAATGTTTTCCTGTATTCGTGATTTTTGTTATAAATTATAGTATATAAAAATTCGTTACAGAATCATGATCTAAACTACAATCTAATGACAACAGTGTGGTATTCAACAAAATCTTACATAAGAGTATATGTATTATAAAAATTATTTAGCATTTTGGACCCGTTAAAGTTGCAAAAGAAATGTTGTAAAAATTTTATTTGCTACACTATCTTATAATATCACCTTTAGATAATCGAAGCGTATGTTCCATAAATTAAGTTGGAAAAAAACCCCGTAATTTTCTATTTATGAGCCAGTTAATTAACTGAATATAATTTAGAAATTCAAAAGATAAATCAATAACCTAAGTAAAAACCATGCACTACATGAAAGATTGTTTTTTTTAATCATAATTTCATAACATTCCGTGAAATTTTTTTTGAAAAATCAATTAAAGTTTCTTAAACATTTGCTAGAACGGAGCCCTACCGGCGCCGGCGGAATTCCCCGTCCAACTTTCAACTCCCATCTGAGGCAAACTCATCGGCAGATTAAAGAAGGGCAACCCTCCGCCACTGCTGGGGGCTTCCGAGTACATATTCCCTCCGCCTCCACCGCCTCCACCGCCTCCACCGCCTCCACCGCCTCCACCGCCTCCGCTGCTTTGAACCTGCAAGTGGTCATCGTGCTCGTCTAAAGGCAACCTTTCGTAAGCCACGTTTGTAAAAGAAGCCGCCATAACCATCACCGGCCCCGCCGCCATCAACTCACCGACTACGTTACCTCCGACGACCTGTCCCTGAGCTCCGGCGAGGAATATGGTCAAGCTGGTCGCTCCTGGAGGAGCAGGCGGCGGAAGAAAAGATCCGGAGAGGGAAAGAATCTCAAAAGTGCCGCGTAGAGTCACAACAGCTCCAGCCGCCGTTGGCTGACGGATGCTGACGTTAGTAACGGTTCCGGTGCCGGAAAAAACACAAATCCCGCGCTGTCTCCGGCGCGCGTAAGTGGAGATGCATTCGAAAACGTCGTAGCCACTTCCGACTTCGAGAATGTGAGCCCTAAGAGTGTTTGCGCTCTCGCGCGTGACGATCACCGGCGGCTTTGGTTTGTTCTTCGATCCAGCTGGACGGCCACGTGGCCGTCGCATGACGAGTTCACCGCTTCCTCCTCCTCCACTTCCTAGTCCAGAGTTATCATTAGAAGCTATTAAATTTAAACCTTGATGGTGATTATGATTATGATTATGATGGTGATGATGATGATGGTTTCCTCCCGCGCCGCCGTCATCTTCGTGGTGGTTTTCAGAGGAGAACTGGCCACCGCCGCGAGAAGTTGTGCCTAGATCGAGACCAGCCATGCCAACATCAAAGAGAAAATAATGTTGATGAAAAAGAAAACTATATTTAAAACGGGATTAGAGATTCTAATGATTTAGGTTTAGATTTAATGTAAAAGATAGCAGACAAGCGGATAAATTATAAAAAGTAGAGAAGAAAAAATATATAGAAACCTGAGAAATGAAATATGTTTGAAGTATAAGATGTTTGAAGTATAAGAAAGAGGAAGAAGAAGAAGAAGACCAAGTCTTCTCTCTAGACCCAATGGCCCCAAGAGATAATTATTATTATAAGATTTTATTCTATGTGTATATAATGTATTATATTGTCGAGTATGCATAAAGACGTTATTGCGGTTCTAGATTTCGCTAAATGTTTTATATTATCGAAGAAGCTACCATTTTTTTTTATGTCCTCTCACTACTAAAGCAATGGACACAATCTCGAGATCCCAAGAATGTGGAACTAATTTGTTTGATTTTCCTATTTAATTTTTTTATCACTTGATAATCTTTGTTGTTTTTCATTGAAAGTGTTTTTGTACAATGTCCACAGTAAAAAAATTATACTGGGATTTTTAGTAAAAATCAAGGCAATATTCTATTGAACCAATTCGATTAGACTAAATTTGGTTTTTTATTTTTTTTCCAAGGAAGACTAAGATGGTTTTTCATTTAGCATGTACAAAAATACTAAAAACATATGCAAATAAAGAATTTAGATGAAGAAAGAATTAACTCTGTCTGTATTTCGGGTGACCTTTTATAGCTTCGAATTTGAGATTGGTAATTTCGGGGAGTAAAAAGTATTGTGCAGAGAAACATCGGTGGGAACATCGTTTTCTAAAGGTATTTGATATTGATGCTCACAAGTCATAAGATGAGTTAGATATAATTACAATAAATGTTAAAGAAAAAAAAAGTTGGTGAGTGTTTTGATGCTCTTACATAAAATCAATAATCAAGAGGCGCCCTTGTTGAAGTGAAGCAATAATATTTGACTTTGTTTTCTTCTTCTACTCTTTTTTTTTTTTTTTTTTTTTCTATTTTCAGAATCTCCCTCTATAAAAGGAAAAAGTACTATCCATACAATTTGTTTGATGAAGGTCGAAGTTTTTGGGTTATCTGACCAAAGGATTGGCCGGTAGAATATAACCATTTATGGTAGGTGAGACATGATGTTAACGTATACACTCCAGATTCAGTGAGTCAGCCTCATGTCATAGTCAACATCCTGGATCTTTGCCCTCGTGTTAATTGGGATATTCTTTTACGTCAAATGTCCATCTTTTGAGGGGTCGCATTGGCGGTAATACCACTGTGGGGACCCTCCTGACTTTCAATTCAGTTGGCGAAATCTGCGAGCGGTTTTAACTCTTCCTAGACGTATTTTTCATATGTATCGTGTTTTTATCCCCCTTTTTTTTTTTTTTTTTTTTTTTAAAGAGAGGTAATTCATATCCACTGTCATATCCATAGACTTTAACTTAAAACCATATATAGTCTAAAATTATATTATTTTTTTTTCCTCAGGCACCTCTTTATAGTTGGTGGAGCATCAAATACGAAGTGGATGAAGTTGAATCAATTGTAAACTATAAGACCAAAAAAAAAAAAAATAATACAAGAAGCTCAATCGTAAACTATGGTTAGTTTAACAAAGTTGACCAATTAACTATGGTTTTTATTCTCTGTCAACGATTAACAAAGGTTAAAAACTTGAAGAAAACGCGGAGGTCCATGCGGACAAGTGACGGAGGCGCAGCGGCGCATGGGTCCACGCTTTCATGAGGTTTTGTTTTCCTTGTTCAATTTTCACAAATACATGAATTGTCTATTTGTCTTGGTTTGTTTTGTTTTTGATGTATTTATTTTTTTACTTGAATTTAGCTTCTTGTCCAAATAAATAAAAAACTTCTAATAATGGTGAAACATAAAAAGACACATAAACTAAAAAAACCACTAGACGTGGTGATTTAAATCTTCTAAATTCTCTAAATAACAAATCGACTTAAACTTCATCTGTTCATAGTGAACCAAAAGACGTACTGAACTAAAAGCCACAGGACAGTCAATTTTTTTTATAGCAAATTTATATATTTACAGTTTACCATCACATGATGACCTGAAACACATAAAAATTTGGGTTTCAGACTTCCTGCTGCAACTATAATTAGATGAACAAAAGGTGTAAATATTGCAGCTATCATTAGATGAACAAAACTCTCATATTATATATTTTCCTGAATAATAGGAGCGTTTACCAATAGAATAAATAAATTATGCGAAAGGCACAATGCAATATTTTATACGAATAAATTATATTTAAGAAAAATGGAAAATGATAGACTCAGCAAACGGCGGACACCGTGTGTGACGGCTTCTAGTGCTAATGTAGCGATGGATCGGCGATGGAACAGATTTAATAATAAATCAAGATACCGTCCACTAATTATTATAATATTAAAAATGATCAACAAATTTTATAATCATATACAGTTCCACCAATGGCTAATCCAATACAAGAGTTAATTAATGGCATTGGACTTTAGAGTTAGTTTATAAGATATATTTTAAACCTCTAATAAAGTAATATTCTTTTGATAATTGAACAGTCTGTAAGTGCTTTGTTTTGCTCTTGCGACAGACAAATTAATTAACTATAGTATACATGTCGATCACATAAATTATGAATAAAACAATTGGTGTAGTATTAGATTATTCCGTATACAGATGGCTACCGAACTTTAAGCAAAGTTGCAAGCGTGTCATCTGACCAACTGTTTTTCTCCTTCTTTGGTTTGTGTTATTGTTTTAGATTGAAATTTAGATAATTGCGACATTTTAGGTAACCACACGACTTAGTGACTCAATGAAAAGTGTGTCATGGATAAAGTGATCAATTAATCTTGAGCGGTATAAGAATATCACGGATTGATATTCACATGCATGTATATGAAGTTTTAGAAATTATAGATTTATGACGTTAACAGAAAATCTACAGTTTTCTAAGAAAACCCGCCTCTAAAAATATCACAGTCAAACTCGAATATGATGGATTGAAATAATTTTGTTAATTTAGTAAACTACTCACATTTAAACTAGTTTGACACGATCGAAATTAAGTATGTAAAGTAAGATCCGTACCTACATGATGTTTCCGTTAATTTTGTTAATCTATATGTTTGCGGCATGTTCACTATATACTTAATTTGTCTTACCAGTACATTCGTTAATTTATAGTATATATATAAGGTTGATCTGACAATAAGAGAAATTTAAAATAAGACTGAAAATGTGATGAGTCATTTAGTTTAATCAATTCCACGGACGCAAACATCTTATTGTAACAACTTTGGAATCTTCTCTTAGTTTTATGCATAACCAACTAAATATTTTTACAAATATAAAGAATTGTAACCAGGTATTCCCGTTATTTGTTGGTCTCTGATGTAACTGACTAACTGTACTAATTCATAATATTGTACGTTACACAAGATGAAGCAGCCTTTAGTCACAAGCGTGTATTAAAAATGTAAGATGACACATAATATAATAAATTTTGATTGTTTTAGGAAAAGGATTGACAGTTTTATAATTTAAATTTTTTTTTTTTTCTAATCTGCAATAAATAAGGTCATAATGTATGGCTCAACTTGCAACATGCTGGAGTTGTGAAAAATTGCAATTACGCATTCTTGTATGCGAATCAAAACCAATATCCATGATATAAAAACATTAATCTTTTTTTTCTGTCAAGTAAAGACACTAATCTATTTGTCAATAACTGGACCAAAATTGTTTTCACAAAAAATCTCTAACAATTCTCCTTTAGATGTTCTTGAGTTACAAAGTGAAGACTTCGTTTTTGTGGTTTGAAAACAATGGTTGGGGTTAAATGTAAAAAAGTAAACCCCTGCAATAGTTTGGTTCATAAAATAAACATAATTGGTTGGATAAACTTCAAAGATATCATGTATATATAATTTCAATTTTATTTTTTGATATAAAGAAAATAAGTTGTGAATGTAATTATGTAAATAGCAGAAATGACAGTATCATAAAATAAAACATATTTTTTGTTCGTTACGTGCAAAGTGGGTTGTGTTTAATAATAATTTACTTAAAAGGATATAATATGGACTGGACGTCAAAAGATAAAATAATATACTCTGAAATATTAGTTTTCTTACCAATATAATAAGGTTTGCTCGTCCACAGATTATACAGAGTAGTAGCCTTCATCTGTCGTTTTCTGCAAATTAATTAGTAAGATTAGTTTTGAATTATTAACTTATTAACAAGGCGTAATCAGTTTACCAGAAAACAAAAGACATGCAATAATCAAGAAGTTTAATTTATCCTTTTGCCTCCCATTTTTTGGCTTGATTACTTAATTGGACTCATCTTAATTGTACTAATCTTTGTTTTCCTTTTTCTTGCTTTATTAAAATGTTTTGGGCCTTTTGGCCCATAATATTTTTGGGCGGGGAGACTAGTGCATGGTAGTTAATATCTCCTCCCGTTGTTGTGATTCAAACATAAAACATTAGACATCGATCCTCCTGATTCCTACCAAAAGTTACAAACGACTTCAACCAGTAGAACTATTACTTCTAGGTGTTTCTTTATTTAGAAAAGAACATAGATGGATATTCGAAAAATGAACTTCTGTAGATAAAGAGTATATCTCAATTGTATATAATTCTAACATTTCGGATAACAGCATAAATAAAATTGTAGATACTAGTTAATGCAAAATCTCAATCCAAACATAACATTTAAGAAGATAAACAAGCTCCCACATACTCCGAAATCATTAGAAATTTCAGCTAAATCACTTTTTAAAATAGTATTCAAGGATATGTACGAGTATATGTAATTTATCTACTGTATACAGCTCTCTAATTTTACGGAGGAGGTCCTAGCTAATTTCTCTAATTACTATACGACCCCATATACCAAAAAGTACAAACAAAATCAATTAAAATCTAGAGTTGATTTACAACTCATCGGTGGCCGCCGATCTAATCCGTTCGATTCTCCGGCGTAATTTTCTACGGTGATCGTGAATTTTCCAGAGCCCATGTCCTAATATGACCGCCGAGTATATACCATGCGTCATCATTGGTGCTATAATATTATCCGTCTGGAAATTTGAAAAAGAAAACCAGAAATTAAACATATCAGTACCAGGTTATATTTTAAATGGGATTATCAACTGGTTTAGTTTTTCTACTAATGATTAACCAGAAAATCGTTTTCTTAAATCTAACTGTAGTATAGGCCTATAGGAGTGGTCGGGAAATTATAAGAAAAAATCCATTAATGTAAGTTCTTTATCAAAAAATGTCAGTGTTAATCTTTGGTATAGATTACTTCTATCAACTGGAACCAACCAGGATTATTGCATATCAAACCGAACCGAGATTTTACCTGAACCCATTCAATACCGAGGTAGAGGGCTAAGAGTCCTTCGAGAAGGGGAGAGTAAATCTTCTTCATCTGTCTCTTCTCGTACCAAGCTGCACAAAGCAATGACAAAAGAAAATTTCATAACCATCGGATCAAACCGGTTTTTTCTTTTGTACACCTTTAAAATCTTTCTCAAAAAAAATATGATCAGAAGAAGAGAACAAATACCTGACAAAAGCTTCTTAAAATCATCTCGGCGTGACCTTAAAACCGGGGCAACGATGTATGTAGGGTCTGAAAATGAAAACGAGAATCAGAAAGAAGAGAAATCAACTAAGAAACTAGATAATTAGCAGATCAAATTCTTACCTTTTGGAGAAGCAGCAAAAAAGTAAAGAGAGCCAGTGAGAGTAGCGGTGATTACAGCAGCAAATGCTTGAGCAAATGGGACAAATGGAGGCAAGACTCCGGTCTAGAAGTGACAACAACTATACATGAGAAATATGTGAATCTAAACTTATAAAAAAATTTCAAGGAGAGATTTAATTACCAGAGATGCCATGCCTCTAGTATCTGTCATCAATTGGGTTCCTCTCAAGAACATATCAGACAGTGCACCCTATGAGAATCAGACATTAACAGAGATTAATCAGTAATGTAACTCAATAAAAAAATGGTCGATGATTCTTACTTGGTGAAGTTTAATGAAACCAAACCTGTACAGCAACACGGTAAAAGAGCTCTTCTCCTATCGAACTAGCCGCGACAATAAGTAAAAACTGGAGAAAACAACCAAAGATTGAAAAACCTCAAAACCATTGAAAGATTTGCAAAACCAAGAAAAGCTATATAAAAAAAATCCACCTGCCATGGCGACATTCCGAAGAAAAAGCTTCTGAGCTCCTCATCTTCCACATCTCTAATGGCTCGAGCGTGCGGTGATAGTTTCACAACTTCATCCTGAAAATCAAACAAAGATTAGTCTTTTAAAACCAATTCTAACAACAGAAGAGGAACTAATCAAAATACGATTAAGAGGTTAATAATGGTTACATCGAGTATGAAGAGAAGAGCCATGATAGGTGGTGTTGCATAGCCAAGTCCGGTGAGAAGTGCATCAAGAGAAGGATCAAATCCACCAGATGAGTCAATCCCAGTCACTGAACATATGAATCTTCCTGCTACAGCCATTGCTCCATATATTCCTAACGATTCAAATTAAACACACATTTAAAAACAAAAAATTTCATAATTACACCATAGGTTTAAATTTCAAGTTTCACATATTAGATTTGTAAATATAAATCTACTCACCGATTCCGTAAGTAAGTCGAATGACGGCGCCGATTTTGTCCCAGATCGGGAAATCAACGGTGGTGGAATTAGCAAAGCCACGATCAAGTGTAGTTACTTCCATAGCAGAACCGGCGAATCGTCTTCCTGCTCCTCCTCCGACGCCGTCTGTTTTCTCAATCCTTTCGCTGCTTCTTTCGGCGGAAGCTTTAACGTTTCGGGACTTCTCTCCACCGTTAAATCTCATTCTAAAGCTCCGTCTTCTCTCCGGGAAGTTACTAATACTAGTTGAGGAGGAAGAAGTAGAAGAAGAAGAGCATAAGCCTGTCCGCGAAAACGAGGCGGAGCTGGCGTACGAGAATAATGGAAGCTCCATTGTAGCTAGGTCGAGCTATTAGGAAACTGAAAAAAACTCAGTCGTGATCTCCGGCCGGCGAAATCTCCGAGTACTTGGTCTGCTTCATTTGCTTTTTCTCTGTTCTATCTTCTTCTTCTTCTGTTCGTGTGATGTAATTACTTTCTTCTTTGAATTTATACAAGATCTAAAGATGGAGGATAAGGTTTTTTCTGGTCCGTCAGATTTTTATCGTACGGTTAGGAGGATATCTGGTGTAGATGAAGCATATCTCTATAACCAATCAGTATCAAACACGTGGAGATAACATTGGCGGGATCAGAATCAGTTCCCATAACTGTCTCAAATTTTTTTATTTTAATAAACTTTAAATCAGAGTGATAATACAGGTATTTATAATATACAGAGTGATAATAATTTACAACAGTATTTATAATATACTTTATGAATTTAGATGTGTATGTTCTTGTATATTTAAGTTAAACGTACAGGTATACATCGAATGTAGTAATTGTATATTTGTATTATAAAGACTGCAAAATTTCTATGATATTTTAATAATTATTCACCCGCATATGTCAGATATTAATAGTTTATATTGCTAGTTAAATAAAATCCTCAAAAATTTTGTCGTTTAATAACTGCAAGTCTTACTTGTAGAAAATTTACCAAAATGTGTCAAATTTACATGTCTTCAACATTATATATATATATTTCTATTTACCTAGGCTTCGTAAACATTAGATTCTGAAAACTGAAATTATTCTTTTCTTCTATTTTGTCATGGGATAAAAAGTATAAACGAATAAATTTACAAAAAAAAATTAAGTTATTATAACAAAAGAAAAAAAAAGTTATGAACAAAACGCAAAATTACCAAACTTAATTATATAAAAATTAAAATCAGTACCAAATCATAAACAAAAAGACAACGCATATTACCATTTTTTACTTCGATGATGTTAAAGTTGTTTGGGAGATTCATCATATTTTTTATATTATCAATGATTTTCTATATTTTAAGATTAAATCTTTGAAGAGAAAAAAGGTGAAATCGAAGAAAAAAAGTTCACAATGAAGATGTACAACGGTTTTTTGTGAATTTAAGTTTCTTTGTTTCTCAATTTTGAATAGATTTCATGCTTCTTTTAATAAATTTTAAAAATTCAAATTTATTTAACGTTTTGATTTCTTTTGAAATCTAGATGTAATCGTTTGCATATCTACTTTTTGATCTAAACTATATTTATTTTTTAATAAAAAAAATTTGAAAAATATATATCTCCTTAATTTATTGTGTCTAAACCATTACCCCTAATACGTAAATTCATAATGTGACGAAAGATGTTTTAGGAAAACGTATTATTTAGATTTTTATAAATCTTTGTGATTTATTTTGTGCATTCAAGTTTCTTTGTTTCTTTTGAATAGATTTCCTGCTTTTTAAGTTTATTTTAAAAATTCTGATTTCTTTTGAAATCTAGATGTAGTTAATCGTTTGCATATCTACTTTTTGATCTAAACTATCTTTATTTTTAATAAAAAGAAAACATTTGAAAATATATATATCTCCTTAATTTATTTTTGTCTAAACCATTACCCCTAATAAGTAAATTCATAATGTGACGAAAGATGTTTTAGGAAAAAGTATTATTTAGATTTTTATAAATCTTTGTAATTTATTTAGGCTAATTTTCTGAAAATCATTAACAATCTTGGTAGTTTATTTATAATATGATCATTTAGCCAGATTTCCCAAAAATGTACATTTGAATGTTGACCAAGAAAATATCCGTATATGTTATTTTTGGTAAGATTATAAAAACACGAGCTCGAGTAATATGATTAGCAAGTTTGAATAGTCGTTGACTTGAATTTGTGTATTTATACTGAAAAGCAACATTGCTGAAAAGTATCACAGAATTACAGAGAAACTAAGTATAAGTTATCAATGGCTTCACACCTAGTGTTAGGTCTATGCGTTTACTTGCTTTTTACACAAGGTGCAGAAGGAAACATTGATGTGAGATTCTAACTTTTGCTTGTTTGTTCTATCCTCTTTAAGGATTTTTATTTTTAAATTTAGAACTTTTAACTAATTTGTGTTTTAACAGTTTTTACAGGATTTCGATTGTGTTGATATATATAAATAGCCGGCTTTCCAACATCTACTGTTGAAAAATCACAAAATTCAGGTAAGATAATAAGTAGATTTGGACAAAATATTCAAGATATGATCGGATTAAGTTCAAAAGTAGGATATCTAGATTGTGGAATTTGATTAGAAGACACAATAAGTAACCAAATCGATCTGAATTTTAGAGAAAGAATCAAGTAAATAGAATGATGGATTTATCAGTTTTAAACTTATAAATTTATAAATGTACTATAAAATAACTATGGCCAATCAACTAGAAAACAAAGAATCCAAGAAACATTAGATCTTGCTAATCTTATTTTTTACTTGTGACACCTTATATAGGAAACATTCAGCTCATATGGAAATCTTGAAAGAAGCAACATATATAAAAACAAAAGAACATTGTCCAAAGGGAACTGTTCCAATTTTAAGACAAAGAAATGGATCTGAGAGCTTTCACTTGAACTCAGCCGAGTATTCCGGTCAACATGTAAGTTTTCCACTGTTTTTTTTTTTTTTTGAAAGGAGTTACAAAGTCTTATTTAGTTGTTAAGACATTCTTCCCAAATTAAAAACAAACAAACATAATGAGTATTTTCAAAAATATATAATATCGATAAAACTTGGACTAATATATATGATATTTACAGTTTGCAACAATTGAGACCATGTTAGATGGAAGTATCTATCGAGGAGGTGAAGCGGAAATAAGTATTCATGATTTAAAGTTGCCAAATTATCAATACAGTAAAAGTCAAATATGGTTAGAGAATGGACCTCCAGGTCAACTCAATAGTATACAAGCTGGTTGGGCGGTAAGTATCTATGCTTATATAGTATTCATATTTTCAAAAGTTATATGCATCGAACTTTATGTTATTTATTTATTTTAGGTGCATCCAAGGTTATATGGTGACAGTGTCACACGAATTACAACATATTGGACTGTGAGTAGTTTTAAGTTACTCTTATTCAAATATGAACAAGAATTAGCCTAGAGCAAAAAGAATATATAAAACCAAAACAATTCGATGGTCTTTACTATTCTTCATTTTTTTTTTGGTTTTGTAACTTTTCTTCATTTTTTAGGGAGATGGTTCTCACAAAACAGGATGCTACAATACGCAATGTCCTGGTTTTGTGGTTGTAAGTAGAAAAATCAGACTTGGACAGGGATTTTGGGGAACATCTGTCTATGATAAATCGAGCCTTACATTTAAATTGCAAATTTTTCAGGTAGGTTTCTCTTTATCATTTTAAAGGATTTATAGGCCACTAGAAAAACAAGTTAAGATCACATAGTCGTTTTGACCTTTTGGATATTCGTTGAAGTATTTTAGTTTTAGTTTTTTGTTTCATATGTATCAGGATGGCTTCACCGGAAACTGGGCACTTAGAATATTAGATGAAGTCATTGGTTATTGGCCCAAAGAGTTATTTACACACTTAAATCAAGGAGCATCTCTGGTGAGATATGGAGGGAATACCTTTTTATCCCCTGATGGAATTAGTCCTCCGATGGGAAATGGACATTTTCCAGTTGCAGACTTTAAAAAGACGGCACATTTTAAAAATATTCTGGTTATAGACTCCAACTACAGAAGACTTTATATCGAATCTAAAATAAGACGTTATGTTGATGTCCTTGATTGCTTTGGGCTGACATATTGGGGTTTTTCTAAAGCTAGTGGTGTGTCTTTCTCGTTTGGAGGACCTGGTGGAAATTGTGGTGTTTGATCAATCCTATGTATGTTAGCACCAAGTTATATCAAATCTTAAACAAGAATTAAATCATCTAAATTTGTTTTTTTTTTTCTGAATAAAAATTATATAGTGATAATTGATAAACAATGTGCATTACTAATTATTAGTAAAGCAAAAAACATCGTAGGAGAAGGTGAAATACCATGACTCAAAGAAAATTCCAATGCGTATTTTTCTTTTAAGTCAGCAGCATTTAGAATCATTATTAGAGTAAAAATATGAATATATAATCGAGGTTTGACTAAAAATCTGAGACCAAAATGTTCAATACTCGGAGATTTTAATTTGGGAACGAGGACTTAACCGAGAAACTCAGACAATATAAGACAAAAAAGCGTCTTATATGAGGATTGAGAAAAATACAAGTTTTCGAGTATTACTACGAATATAAAATAGTGATCCGAATCATGATTAGATTACAATTAAACTTTTCTGTAGACTCATCGATGATACTAACGAATTCTTATCAAATAAGTAAGTATAAAGTATTCATCTTTGATCTTCTTCTTGTCTTGGTTAATTGGTGTTTTAGTGGGTTTTATTTCTCTGTTTCGTACAACTGAACTCTGTTTCAGATTTTGTTTTTGTGAGGTTAGAAGAAAAAATGAGGCATATAAGGCCCATTAATAACAAGCTACAAGTCCAATTTGTCTTAGTCCCTTTCTCCATTTTTATTCGACGATCAGAAAACTCTAAAAAAATCGGACCTTTAAACCCTAGTCTTGTCATCGCCGACCATCGCCGGGAACCACACCTGTCTCAATGGCGAAAGCACTATCCCGTTCCACCGCCTCACGCGTAGCTAATCGTTTATTTTCCACCTCCAGTGCCACCGCCTCTCATTCTCCGCTTCCTTCTCACCTCATTTCCCGTCGATCCTCACCGACGCTTTTCCATGCCGTCGGATTCATCCCCGCTTTGACCCGTTTCACGACGATCCGGACCCGGATGGATAGGTCCGGTGGCTCGTATTCGCCGCTCAAATCCGGATCGAATTTCAATGACCGACCACCCACTGAGATGGCGCCGCTATTTCCTGGTTGCGACTACGAGCATTGGCTTATCGTCATGGAAAAGCCCGGCGGAGAAAACGCACAGAAACAGCAAATGATTGATTGCTATGTTCAAACACTAGCTAAAATTGTCGGAAGGTAAGTCTTTTGGTCGTATTCGTTAGTATTACTCAACTACTTCACTGTATAACATAAAGCAACGTGATTGATTTGTTGTTTGGTTTATCAGTGAGGAAGAAGCTAAGAAGAAGATTTATAATGTTTCTTGCGAGAGGTATTTTGGGTTTGGCTGTGAGATCGATGAGGAGACATCAAACAAACTCGAAGGTATCTCTATTTGAAACACTAGTCGTCACTGGATGTGGTGAGGTCCTTTAAAATCAGTCTTTGTAATTGATGGTCTTTGTTTTTGTGAGTTTTAGGACTTCCAGGTGTTCTGTTCGTGCTTCCGGATTCGTATGTTGATCCAGAGTTCAAAGATTACGGAGGTTAGTGCATCAACACTGTTCTGCATTTTCACAAGTTATGTATGATTGGTCATAGTCAATTAAGACATAATTCATCAAGAATTTGTCGGACCAAAGTCTGTTTTTGCATAATCTTTTGTAGTTGAATAAGTTGATATCATAGAGAAACATAGCCCTTAGAAGCCACTGAAACTTGACTATTGTTATGAGCTGAGGTCGTATTAATTCTTTGGTGAATGGTTTTGGAATTGCAGCTGAGTTGTTTGTGAACGGAGAAGTAGTTCCGCGTCCACCAGAGAGACAGAGGAAAATGACGGAGTTAACGACTCAAAGAGGAAATGATAAACCAAGGTACCATGACCGAACCAGAAATGTCCGACGGAGAGAGAACATGCGTTGATTCTAATTCTCTTGAGTCTACGCTTTTAGTTTAAGCAATCGTTTTCCCTTTGAGTTCCGATGCCTTTTTATTTTCTTGCACGACTCTGAACGAATAATGTATATGATCATGATGGTTCTTTGTGGGTGATATCGAATGTATCAATTGTTTCTGCATCTTTTTTGAGTTTTTATTATCCAATTCTTCTTTTTCTTCATTTGTCACTAAATTTTTCTTTCGACCAAACAAATTACAATATACATATTCATTGTATGTACAGAGATACTTACTTTGAAAAAACCCAAAAATCATATAAATTGACAGTTCGTCTGTATCTGTGTACAAATTAAGCAAAGATAGCTAATTTTGTGGCAAAACAAAGCAAAAATAATCATCGTCCCAAGATTCCCAACTAAAAAGCTTAAACCTTTTACCTATAAAAACCCAACAAAAGGGGAAAAACAGAACTGTATAAATCTTCACTGCTTTCTAAAAGCTCCTTTTGCGGTTACACACATCTATTCTGCTGCGTCTATTCTACTGTAGGCTCTGAAGTTTAAGCTTCTTTCATAGTACAGTCTAACCTAAGGAGACTTGAAAAAACATAATAAGATTTACGTAGTTCAATCAATCGGATGGAGAGTAAAGAGAGCACCTAGTAATCACCCCATCTTGGACTTGGGATTGGAAAGAACCCGGACGGTGATGGTGGGAACATGAGCCCTGGAGACGGAGGAGGCTGAGGAAGACCTGGACCTGCACCGGGTCCGAGACTTCCTTGTTGAGCAATTTGTGAAAATGAGAAGTTTGGGGTAAGTGGTTGAGGATACTGAACTCCGGGTGATAGTAATGGGTAAGGTGATCTAGGAGAGAACATATTCGGGTAACCAGTAGGAGATGGTAGAAGAAACTGGGATGTCGGTGAGTGTAGTGGTCCGAAACCGTTATATCGAGGAGAAGGAAAACCACCATAAATCTGATTGAACCTGGGAGAGGGTAGAGTGGGCGTGAAAGGTACAGGACCATTGAACCGAGGGGAAGGAAGATTATGAGGCACTGGGCTAGGAACTAACCCGGGGGGTGGTAGATACTGATTAGGTTGAAGTGGACTCTGCATATTCATTCGAGGTTGCGATCCAGGCATCATATGTGGCTGAGGTTGAGGTTGAGACTGAGGCTGAGCAGGCATATATGGCCGATTTTCATGAGCTGGCATATATGGCCGATGTTCAAGAGCTGGCATATATGGCCGGTGCTCATGACCTGGCTGCAGTTGGTTACCATTGGGTCCTGAATCTCCAAGTGAACTTTGAAGATAACGCATATACTCTGAGACGGGAGACTCAGCTGTATTAGACCAAAACTGGTCCCCATGACCCATCATTGGTTGCTGTGTGCCTTGTGGCAAAGGCGGCTGGGGTGGAGGCGGTCTAACGAATTGAGGATGAGATTGTGGAGGAGCCATGGAAGGGAGAGGAATCGAAGGCCGGTTAATCTGCGTTAAGGGGGATGGTCTAATCCGCTGCAACCGCGTATTCTGAGGCTTTGGTGAGTTGTTCTGAGGAGGCCGAGGAAGGCTTTCACGAGATGGAGAACCCGTTAGCTGCTGAACAATACTTCTAAAGTCGTTCTTGCTTATGTTATAAACCTGAGGTTGCTGTTGAGGCCTTGTAGCTAAGGCGTTGTTCGCATTCGCAGCGAAATTTGGTTGGTGCAGAGGACTCTTTCTGATATTCTTCCCACTCTTATTCACACCCAAATGATCATTTTGTCGAGGCCTATCCATCTCCACTAATAGCCAATACTAACTATTCACTACCAATCCAGAAAACATCCAACAGACCCAAACACCAAATATGATCGAAGAGATTATCCTCAATCAGCCAAAACCTAAACCTTTCGCAACTAATCCTCAGTCTACTGATTATCTAATCCAACAACGATCCACAAAAGAAACTGCTGATTATCCAACTAAGGAGTCCAGAATCGAATCAAAATTCAGCAGAAAGTGCCTAGCCTAAGAAAGTAGATCCTCAGTTCTTAAGCTACTTTATCCTCCCTTGAACCAAAAGCTCAAAATACTTAGCTCAGAAACTCGATTAACCACTAAAGCAAAATACTTCGAGAATTACAATTGTGACACTATCGATTCTCTCTGTATGACGAGCCAAAAAAAGAAGCCATAACACTAAGATGGAGCAAAAGTTGAGATCTTTCACCTGAGAATTCGGATCCGAGCACACCCAGAAGAGACCAAAGCTTAATTTCAATCAGATCTTTGAATTTCCCCGAGTAATACGACCAAGAGAGCAGAATTGAAGTGAACCCTAATTCTGTCAACGAAGAAATGAGACGAAATTAGGTTCTCTATTTTTTGTGTGTGTTTATTATTTATTTTTAATACTTTTGTTTGCCAGACTGGACTGACGTGGAGCTGACGTGTTGGAATATATTCACTCTTCTGCTATATATATATACATTTTCGGAAGTTTTTTTTTAAGTTTGTTATTCTTTTTAATGGAAACTGGAAGGGTAACGTAACGTGTATGATAGGAAGGAACCCGCCAAAAAAGAAGAAGAAATTTTATACATTAGGGAAGGAAAAGAAGAATTCATAAGAAAAATAGGATGTTTTTACATGCAAACAGAGCATTTGTACAAAAATCCTCATTTAGAAAATGACATCTCTATATTATAGACTTTTTTTTTTTACTAGAAAAAATTATTGCCAGCTACCCCAAATATTTTGTAGCATATAGCTACACATCCAAATTATTTTCATGTGCTAAAATTTAGACAAAAGATTGAATTCATTGTAACTACATCAGTTATGTGCGCAACACCATCATCATCAATTTTTTACTGTTCCGATACACATACTACATAGAGTCCGGAAACGTCCGATGATTGATTCAACGAAAACTGATCATAATCCATATAAGATTTGACCCAATTATTAACGGTGGTGATAGTTTTGACACATTAAAATAGTTTGGATGCCTAGTCATGTGTTGGGTTATACCTTTGAATAATTTTTTCTTTTAAATAATTAAATTCATTATAGTAATAGTTTCCAATTAAAAGGAATACCATATCTGCTTTTGTAATTATTATAATTTTATTTTCAAATATTTAACATTATTACATTAATTTATAGGTATAACTTAAAAAAACAAACTAGATATTTTTCGACAAAACAACTTTATATAGTTTTTTTATTTAGCTACACAAAAAAATTCGTAGAGAAAACTCTTTTCCAAAAAAAAATAACGGATTTAACAATTTGTTAACTAATAAAGTTTATTAAAGAAATCATTCATCATGTAACTCATTTTTATTGCTCTACTGACTTCAATACATGGCATATATTTTGTTTATGTAATAATTCGTTTCCCAAAATATTTGTTTAATAACTTTGTATTTTTCTATTTGATGTCTTTATTTTGGTGGTAACATTTTTTTTATAACTGGGGAGACCTATAAACATTAAGTTGGACTATTTTTTATTTTCTATTTTCTGTTGGTTGGACATTTTATTTTATTTTCAACAAAAAGGAACATTTGCATGGTTTGAATCAGAAGGGGAAAGTAATGCGACAATTTATAAAAAGCAGAGCAAACGTTAACAAGAAAACAGAGCATCACACTCTACTTTGAAACCAATCTTGAAACGAAGAACTATTTTAAAGGCATGTAACAAAATGAGATTTGGTGGGATGCGGTTCATCTCTCATCTTGGACTCTTCACTCTTAGCAAAACTAAGCCTTTGTTGGGCTTCCTGTTTTGTTTCAATTATAAGGTTCTATCAATTTGTGTTGGGCTACTTAGCCACACTAGCCATGACTTGGCTTTGTATCATTTACTTTCTCATGTTTTTAAATAGAAACGCTTTTATATAAACGAAATAACAAAATGAAATGGGGTGAGAGAGGCTCGAACTCTCGACCTCAGGATCACTCAGTAGCTATGAGACCTACGCGCTAGCCAACTGCGCCACCACCCCGATTGTTCAGTTGTTCAGCCTTATAACTAATATCAACAAGTTCAGCTAGCAATCTCCTTTTCGAAGTTTGAAGCACCAAGAAGAACAAAATGAAGAGAACCAATCGCTTCAATTGAAACTACAGAAGAAGGTTTAAGAGGCATCAATGAGCTCATCCGTCTTATGAAGATTGAAGAACCGAGAAAAGTCATGCAAGTTTAGGGAGAGGCAACGGCTAAGAGATGAAGCTGCAGAGCCGGAAGCAAAGTTTTATGGTTATGTTTACTAGGAGGGCTCATTAGATGAATATAACTCACTGTCGGAGAGATTGGAAAGCAGATGCTAGAAAGATGAAAATTGAACATTTTTTCAATAAACTTCAATGAGCTGCGGATTCAGAGGTTCTTGTAAGGTTACACATCTAACTGCCGAGTTCTTGATAATATATGTATATAATTGAAACTCTGTCTAAAGAAGATGTGGCGAATCATTTGTTCCTTCTTCTCATGATAGAAACTTCATTAGGAAAATGACTATATATACATGAACCTTCACAGGTTTTGTCATGTCGGATCCGGAAACTTATCGATATCTTACAATGCGTAGGTTGTCCTTATGGTCTCAAAACAACAATTAAGAAAAAACATTAGAAGAAACCTAGCAAAGGATATGTCTTATTCGTTTATTGTCTCTTCAATTCTCATCTCTCTTTGTTTCTTTAGATCCTCAAAGCTCCAATCCCTTCTGATCCCACTGCTTCTGACCAGCCTGGGCTCGTCTAGGTCCCCATATACCACCATCTCCGCACTGTAAAGCCTGCGATGACCACCCTTTTTCACTGGCCGTCTCGATATAGGCAAAGATGATCTGTTTCTCACCATCTTTTCATACCCTGAACTTGCGAAATTTTCATTGAAGTTTGATTCTTTACAGCTTCCTATGTCTCTGTCCGAGTCTGTTCTTTGCAGGATGTGGCAAGCGAGGCAGTTCAGGCTCATCGTTTTTTTCTAACAGAAATGAAATCGAAAATGAGAGATTTTTATAAAGGGTGTTATCTGCTGGATTTTGATTTGCTTAAATTGATAAGAAAAGGGGGAAACTCTTATTGCAGGCTGTGGTATCACAGAGATAACTCAAATCCCAAATGGTAAGCTTTATGGGGGATGTTCCTTCTAGGGGATTTGGTTGTTTAATTGACAAGAAATCAGAATTTGAGTCCAAAATGAAAACCTTTTAATGGGTTTTGATTGTTTTGTTGTTGAGGAACTAGGGGACAAAAATAAACTTCTCTCTCTCTTGTTTGAAAATAAAGAAATAGAAAGAAAAACAAATGTGACCTTTTTGGGTCGGGTTTGGCTTATTTTTAGTGTTTTATTGTTTGGGTAGATAAGAAAGAGTTTTTATCCGTAGATGTTTTTAGGGTTATTATTCTATTATAGGTAATCTCATTTTGGGGGTTAAGTTAAGATTATAGTTCTAGCCTTCTATGTTACCAAAAAAAGAAGAAGGTGACGTCTATGACTTGTTTTCTAAGTTTTTGTAGATCACTTTAGTTTTGAAAATTTGATACTTAATTTTAAGAAATTTAATTATTTGAAACAAAAATAAATATTAAAATTTATCATGATGTGTACTTCAAACATTTTCCACATGGCTTTTTTTCATTCTCATGAGGCTCTAGTTATTGGAAATGCGATTCCTTTAGAGAAAATCACTTTTCATATTTTATTCTCATGAGACTCTAGTTATTGGAAATGCAGTTTCTTTAGAGAAAATCACTTTTCATATTTCATTCTCATGAGGCTCTAGTTATTGGAAATGCGGTTTCTTTAGAGAAAATCACTTTTCATATTTCATTCTCATGAGGCTCTAGTTATTGGAAATGCGGTTTCTTTAGAGAAAATCACTTTTCATATTTCATTCTCATGAGGCTCTAGTTATTGGAAATGCGGTTCCTCTAGAGAAAATCACTTTTCATATTTCATTCTCATGAGGCTCTAGTTATTGGAAATGCGGTTTCTTTAGAGAAAATCATTTTTCATATTTCATTCTCATGAGGCTCTAGTTATTGGAAATGCGGTTTCTTTAGAGAAAATCACTTTTCATATTTCATTCTCATGCGGCTCTAGTTATTGGAAATGCGGTTCCTTTAGAGAAAATCACTTTTCATACCTGGCTCCGACATACATATCTTAGCTTGTTTCTATCGGTGAAAGGTATCATAACTTATGATGCGATTATTCATAACTGAACCCCATTGTGTCTTTACTAGAGTTATGCCTCTCCTTCTTCGGTTTTGGCTGTTCATTTGTCTAATAGTGCATAATTTAAATGACATACTTACATGATTAAATCGACATGTGTTTTAATTTCCATGATTCTTTTTTGAGATATTTTCCTTTATAAAACTATTTGCCCGCTGAAAATATCTTTTAAACATGACTCAAGTTCCTTGCAAAGATGTCAAACTTTTATACTAGCAAAATTCAGAATTTGGTGAAATTAGTAATTTTTGAATTCGTTTGAAAATATTGAAATTTAAACCCATATTAGTAATTTATTCGAGAATTATTCATAAACCTAACTTTTCCAACAAATAAAAGATTTCCAAAAGATGATTTAAAATATTGATAATGTATTACATGCATATCATACAGACAACAAACATATGTAAATATTAAGTCACACTGGATTTCCAAATTTAGCAAATTCACCTGGATTTTATGTGTGTTTCAATCTCCTTGATATATATTCGTCCTTTTCAGCACGTTTATTTAATACTTTTCATCTATTTCCAACAAGTTTTCAGCTGAGCTTTCTTCTATTATGCTGATACCATTGACGGTCAAACTTTTTTTCCTAAAACAACTAAATCCACTGACATGAGCTAGTAAGTTAGTTATAATTTAATCCCATATATAATTTCTGAAAGAGCCCTAAATAAAGCCCTAGTTTATCTTGGATATCAACATGGTCCGGAGCTGCTCTTCCGTATAGACTCTGAAACTCATCTTCACCGTCGCTTGCTGAATCATAAGATGGTTGACCGCCGACATACTCACATGTTCCACTTCTAGCTCCAAATCCATCAACGCTTTCATCAATCTCGCCCCAGGATGATTCCGCTTGCTTGATTCAACCCTGACCATGGCGTACCATCCAATTACCTTAACCTCGATCTCCATCACCTCCTTCGACGATGGGAAACCACCGTTGGCTTTTTGTCCGGCGAGCTCTTTCTTCAGTTCCTTGAGCTGGATCTGGATCTCGTTTTTCTCGAACTCGGCTTTATCTACTTTGGTTTTCAGCTCGTTGATGTAAGTGATGGCGTCACTTAGCAACGACCCTTTGTCCATCTTTGACGCGTTTGGCACCACAGCTCGTAACGCATACAATCTCTGGTTTAGGTTTTCCCGTCGTTGCCGCTCGGCCGCGACGTGGTTGATCGGTTCTAGCCTACGCTTTGCCGGTTTTCTCCCTCGTTTCTTTGGCACCACCGTGTCAGAGAAATTATTGTTACTCGTTTCGTTCAACTCGGTATTATCAATCCCATTACTCTCGTCTTGACCGGTGTTTAAACCGAAAAGGATTGGGATATTGTCAACCAGATCCGAGCTCTGTGGGATCCACTCCATTGATCCAAGCTCCACGACTCCGTCGGCCAACCGGATACATACGATGGTCTGTATCCCGAGATCTCCTCCTTCTTTAGCCCTCTCACAGCCCGATCCACGTATCTGATCCGACCCGGAAACCCAAACCGGGTTAGACATGGAGAACGCCTTACCCGCCAATCCGGAACCTCTCTCAAAGCTTCGCGTCATTGACTTCAAGTAGAACCACTCTATGTCCGTCACTACCTCATCGTCGTCCACAGGGACAGGTACGCCGGAGAATATCGAGTTAAGCTCACACTTCACCTTGTTCCGGTGCTCCTGCTCCACAAGAGACGACGTCGTTTTCCTCGGTCTCCTCTTGTTTTCTTCTCCCTTGTAAAAACCGTCGCCCCACACGAGCACGGACTCGCCGTAGATCCAGCTCTTGTAGCTCCCATCCAACACCGCCTGTAATTGCTTCTGGACTGTCCCAGCCATCCACAACTCCGAGACGTCGGAGGAACTCATGAGACTCTCTACCATTGAGTTTTCAGCTTTACTACAACAATTCATCGTAAAAAATCCAAAAGAAAATTTAGAGAGCGATTAAAAAGGTGAGTGTTTCGACTGAGAAAATAGGAAGACATCAGCTGAGGTTATATTTCTATTAATTTCATGATTTTAGCTAATTAGTTGCTGCCTTGGTTTCATGACACGTGAACCCTAGTGACCGTCCGTGGCACGTAAGTAAGATCCAGCGGTTACTATAAGAGCGTGCATCAGATGCTCTTCGGCTGAAATTTGTCATTTCCTAATGTGGATTTAATTAAGTTCACTTAAAAGATCATAGTTACTTACGTGCCTTTTGGATGCCTTTTGGACCAATACTATGATCTATTGCTTGCCTTATAACTAAATTTAAAAGATCACAACCTTTGATTAAAACAAAATATAAAGTAATAATTAATAGCGTATAGGAGTAGTGCCTTTAATCAACTATGTAATAAGGATTATGTTATGAGTGAGATCTTGTCCACGTAAGAAAATATATGTTATTTTCTTAACAATTTCTAAATTTATATTAACATTTTATTTAATCAAAATTTGAAACATCTGCATAACCTTTAATCATTTTCTAATCCATTTGTAATCTTGTTCCGCTGAAACTTGAGGTTATTTACCTAGTAAAAATTTAAAGTTATTTACCTATTTATTGAGGATAAAAACATGATTTACTATGAACATCCAAATGTTATTTATAATCATTTTCAATGTTTATATTAAGTAAAACACAAACAATTTCTCATAAAATATTTTTTTCAAATATGTAATTCTTACTATTGCTTACACACTGGTACATGGGTTAATATAGCAGGTTTGCGTCTATTACTTACTGTGATTTTAAAAGGAAAAAGAAAACTAGAGTTTCGAATCAAAATTACATTTTCGTAACATTTAGAACTACAACCCGCAGCAGTACAAATATATCTTTTTTTTTTAAAAAACTGATTTTCTTCTGATCATAATAGCATGATTTATTTGATTTCACCATTTCTCATATATATAAGTAACAACACGTTTTTTGTGAAGATTCAAATATATCTATTTACTCATAACTAACACAGCACATATGCTTTAAGCATTCCAATATTAGTATTTTTTTTAGACGCGCTCGCCTTTCACAAGGTTGACGTGATCAAAGTTGTATTATATAATCATGTTTAGAATATGGGAATTTGTATGTAATGACCATATAATGACATAGCCATCATCAAATAAAGTTAAGTTTTAACTGGTTTTCCATAGGTGTCAATTTTCAGCAAATTATTTTTACTTTGGATTTTGCTGTGGTTTTACCAATTAAAGAAAATAGATATGTTCGGCTAAAATGTAAAACATTGGTAAAACAAAAGAAACTTTCTTCTGTGTAAAACTTAAGAGGAAAGTATAAGAGTCTGAAATTTAATTTATTTTTCTCTACTTAAAACTCTTGTACTTAGGATTTTTACTTCAAAGATTGTATCCGTCCAAACCCTTAAAAATAATTTGATTGTTGTGGTAAGGGGTAAACCACTTTAATAGCTACAAATCACAACACAAACAGTAACAACTGATGGTGCCAAAAACAATACCTTCATCTTTTTTTTATATACAACTACTTTTTATTTCTTCTAAAAATATACTATTCTAGTATCGTTTACTATTTTACTTGTAACTAAAAATCTTTATTTTGTACTGGGTTGGATAGAGCATATTAAGTACTATCTTATCTCTCTTTTCCTTCATCTATATGATTTGACATTGTTAGTTTTAAAATATATTTTATCTTTATTTATAAACCACAAACGTGCCTCTCTCTTCATCTCTTACTTTCTCTAACTTCA
Source organism: Cardamine occulta (assembly GCA_028015245.1). Lineage (NCBI taxonomy): Eukaryota > Viridiplantae > Streptophyta > Magnoliopsida > Brassicales > Brassicaceae > Cardamine > Cardamine occulta. Next base: position 13,630,884 of record CM051377.1, on the reverse strand, counting down.
ATTAGTATTTCTTCCACATCTAAAACATGTAGATTGATTATATTTTGAATGTTCTGATTGTTGGTATCCATTTAGGGCTTCGATTCTTGGAAAAAATAATATCTTCTGGATTTTGATTTATGGTTTCGAGAACATCCATCTGTGTCGTCAGTCTATGAATAGCCAAAGGACAAAAGAGAGGAAGAGAGATTAATAAATTTCGTTTTTACAATGGGGAACCCAAGTCTCAGGGTTTCGATGCTAAAGTTGATGACTATCGAAAATGACCATACATAACTTGTTTTTCTTAGAACCGGAAGGTTATTCTATTTTTCGAATCTTTATTCGTGATAAATTAAGATAAAATTCTGTGTTTTGTTATTGAATTGCATTCAACATCGGTGCGAGAGGACGCGTAAAGAGTTGAATTCTATTTTACTACAGAAAATCATATTTATAGTATACAAGATTGAATTCTATCTTATTATCTAGTTTGCATATCTGGCTATATAAGTAGAGGGGTTTTTAATCACTTAATTTTTGATAGATATGTAGAAGACGAGACTCGTATGTGGGTTGAATATATAAGGAGAAAACTAAAGGAGGAAAGAGAGACCGAAAATCATATTAATGATTTGTGATAGTAATAAACTGTCTAGACTTAGATTATATACAGTTTATGATTGATTTGTAAATTTATGAGTTTTTTTTATATTTCTCCTGATTTTATTTTGTTTTGTTTTGTTTTTTAATCTTGCACATAAGAGATTTTTTTCTAAGGAAATAGGTATGAATATTTTTACTTCTAATGTTTTCTTGCACATATGAGAATTTCAATTCATAGGAAAGAGATATTTTCTTACTTCCAAATTTTTAATCTTACAATAATGCAACACACGTCAATTATTTAAATCTTTCTCTAGTCCACATGCTCTATGATATAACAAGGTAAGATCTCTACCATGTATCACATCTCTAATTCTCTATCATCATATTTTCTATCAATGTTAAGCTACGCGAAATGACGTTCTGCCACAATAATCACGTGCTTTTCTATAAATACTTGATTTCCGACAAATCCTTTGGTGTTTCGTCATTAGCTACGTCATAAATTGGGTTACCAATAATTTCTCAGAATTCTTCGCATAAAATTTTACATGAAACACGCATATTCATTTGTGGGATGATATAAATCCTCGAGCGAAATAGTGTATGAGCAACCAACATCCTGGTTCTGCTAGTAAATTATGTGGCGGGGATGTTGTTCTAGTTAACTTAAAATCATTATGTATATTGTTAGAAGTTATGTTCGAGTGAGCAGAGAAACGTTATTGGCCGAAAACGATTTGCTCCGAGACTCATATCGTATAAATGCCTTGTGGTGTCTATATTGCCGTCGAAGTATAGTTTTATTTATACAAATTGAATTGTTTATACGATTGTCTATATTTAGGCTGTTGTGTAGGAGCTATATATCTTGGAAAATGCGTGGGATACTTTGGTAAGGCTTTCTTAAAAAAAGTTAGCACAATTATCTCAATCCAGCCAGACGACTCAAAGTTAGAGCATCATTAGTAGAGGTTTTTAGAGAAGGAGTTTTTAAAATTTTATAATGACAAATATTAAAGGGGTTCTTAGCCTGAGGAGAAAAGAGATCTAAAAATTCTTATTTAAAAACTATTTTAAGAGTTTTTAGCATAAAATTCTTAAAATTTAAAATTAAAATATTGATAAAAACTCCATATCGAGTTTTACCCATTAATGATGCTCTTTATGTTTTGATGCCCTTCTTGTCACTAGGATTTGCCTCCACAGCACACATATACATGCAAACATAATAAACATTAGATTCGTCAGAATCGCTAGTTCTTTGACGACCGTTCATAAAATATACCAAGCACAAATTAATGTATATTTAAAACTGAACAAATGTACAATATATTTAAAACTGAATAAATACCTATTTAGCAAATTATAATAGAAATGATATATATATATTAAAATAATTTGTTTTTAAAAATCTAATTTTTAAGTTATATAAATATAAGGAAAGTTTGTTTTGATAATCAGTTATTAATTTTAGTCAAATAAATAATCATATATGTCAATAGGCCTAACTCTATTATATTATCGAAAACAAAAGTTTTTTTTTTTTTTTGATAAAGGTTTTAAAGAACAAAAGTTGTATTTGTCAATCCGTTTATGAAAGACTTTGTCAACGCGTCATGTCAACACAATTCGCTAACTCAATTTTCGAATAATATATAAGATATTAGAAAATCAAAATCAATGAGATTTATGAAATCTTAGTGGTGCGAGACTGAACAAAAATATAAATACGACAGTTTTTGAAAATTCATTTAATTAGCCAAAAAGTATAGATGGTCCAGTGTTGGTGGCTAGGCAATTATTTCCCGACACGTTCTTCGTCACCCAGGCAAGATTGTGACAACTGATAGTGCGTCCGTACGAAAACTGGGACCACTCATTTGTTTTATTATCTTATTTACAAATTGTGTCATTACTCTAATATTTTTAGAAAAAATAGCATCTGATCCACAGATAAATAGCACATTTTTAACGTGGGTGCTTCATAACTTGGCTGTACCCACTCTTCGACCGACACCAACCAGTCTATAAAAAAAACACTTTTCTCACAACGATTAAATAAATAGAAGGGGCATGGACAATTTGCATTGCAATCACAACGATTAATAAATACAAATAAATATGCATTGCAATTTGCAACAATGTCAAAAAAAATAAAAATAAATGCATTGCAATGCAACCTATTTAAATTCTATAGTAACTGTCCGCCTTTTTATAGAAACATCACAACAGTATCTTATTTTCCTATCAAAGAAGAAGTAGTTGACGCTATCATTAAAAAATTTCAGCTAAAAAAATTGTAAAGAAGTGTAAGTTTTTTTGTCTTCAAAATTTAAGAGGAAAAGTAATTCTTCTAGGATTCAGATTCTTTCCTCCAAGTTTTTTTTTTATAAATAAATTTCAGTTCCATCTTTTTAGTCCCACTTTGTTTGTTTTAATTGAAAACTCGTTAACTGTGTTCATATGTTGTAGACTTGTAGTCTATTTTGTTTTAAAACTGGTTTAGTACATAACAATGTAATCATTTTTTGTGATAATAAATGTATTTCTTAGTAGTATAAACCTAGTACTAGAAAACTGATCGAATTTTATGATATAGAGAACCACCCAACTTCGAATGGTGAGAAGCCATATTGTTTTTAACTTTTTATGTAGTTTCATCACTAATTATATTGTACGTGAACTCCTTATATGAGTAAAGTTGGAAAAAATGCACGCCACCTTTTTATTTGATGATAATGTTACAAAACAGAATCTCAATCATACAAAATATAATTAATTTTCAATTAAACAAAAACAGAGTTTCCCTAGTGAAGAATATAATATTTGCTTTGGAAATGGAAATTAGTGTATAAGAAAAATAAAATAAAAAATTGAATGGGTTTGGTTTTTTAGAGTAAAAAACATAAACCTTTCAGACCCATAAGCCAGAAGCAACAGAGCTGAGCTTCTTCTTTGTCTCCTCTGCCATATTCTTCAATGATGATATGTCTTGTTGGGCCTACACATTTATAAATCGATTTCTTGATGATAACAAAAAAATGTTGTTATTTGTATTAAAAAAAAGAGCACGAAACAGTAAAAGAAATGAGACCTGGATAGAGAGGCGATTGAGAAGATCACCGGCGGAGAGATCCAGAGGGAAATCTCCATCACCGTCCCCAAACAGATCAGCACTAGAGATTGCTGATGAACCCTGTTTTTTTTTTAAGTGTAATTAGTATAGTCTCATATGCAGAAAACAAGTATTAATTAGTTAGCCCTAATTAGGAGGAAACGTACAGAGAACTTCTTTAATGTACTTTTAGCTTCAAGGTCCGCGGCGTTGTTCTCATTTCCGAAGTATTGAGCAGAGGAGATTGATTTCGCGTTTGAGAATTTCTTCCGTGCTTCATCTGTTTCTTGAATCTGGTAAATCCTCAAGAGGGTGAGTATTAGTTAAGGACAAATGGCATAAGAGTGAAGATGAATGAGCTCACTTGAACTTTTGAGGAACTTGTGATTGGTTTCTTCTGAAACCCTCCTCCATTCATCTCGTACTCCTCGAAGAAGCCAGTTGATTTTGGTGGAGATACATGACTAACCACTGGAGGATTCATGTAGTCTTCTCTGGTTTGAACACTGTCCGAATAATCAAACCGAGAGGAAAACGATGACCTGGCTGATTTAGCTGAAGCTGGTGAAGTCGCTTGTATAACAACAGATTCCTCTGGCTTTTGATCATAAAAAGTCTCGCTTGACTGCAAATTCTCAAAAGTTGTTACGTCAGTTCCTCCAAAAGCAAAAATGAGACATCTCTCAACAAGTTCTATAAACAGCATAATTGACCTTAGTAGTTAGCTTCCGGGCGCCAAGTCCCCCAGTTTTGCCTGTAGTCCGCTTCGCACCAAGAGGTTTCTTAACGCTGCAAGAAACTCTCGGTGAGACAACAGCAGCTTCAGGCTTTTCTTGTTGCTTTAGAGTATTACTCTCTTTAGGAGCTTCACTGGTTTTGATGCTGGAAAACCCATTGGACATGACTTGTGTTGAAACAGGAGGAGATGGAGGCAAATCGAATTCCTCAGCCATGCTTTTAGCAACTTCTTTAGCAAGATTCTGTTTATACAACTCAGCAGCTCTTGAAATATACTTAGCTTCGGTTTTACCTCCTTGGCTCCATCCGTGCTGCTTGAAGAAGACTTGTGCTCTGCAGTTTCCTCCATGCACCATCATTTTCAACTGCTCAGGGCTCCATGAATCTAAATTGGTTGACCTAAAACAAAGAATGAAGATCAACCGTATCAACATTATTCTCTAAACCCTAGAAGATCAGAACCACAACGCAGATTATTAGTAAATATTGCAGCATTCATCTTGAAATCTATATGATATTGGGAAATGCAGGAATCAATTTTATCATATGGAAACCCAGAATCGAAGAAGCTAGCAAAAATAATGAAGCAAAAAAGCAATTCGAATCTGAATATTTAAAATCAATCTATAAACCTGACGAAGCTGATGTGAACGCCAAGACTCCGATGAACAGCTGAACAATCGATGCAGAGAAAGATACCGTAAGTAACAGAGGCCCATGTTGGGTTCTTCGCATTGCAATCAAAACCAATCTGCAAAATTATTTAAAAAACACCGTCTACATGAATCCAATAAACCCCAAAAAATTTCAGATCCGATCGCCAAACTTCCGGATCTTAATCGAATCGATGAATCTGTAGAAGAAAACCTTATTATCGGATTTCGCTTTGAGCTTCTTAAAGACGGCGATCTTATCATTCAGATTCTCCGACGCCATTGTAGGGAGGAATCAATTTTTTCTCCAGAAAAAATAAAAAAGTTTGAATCGAGGGGAGATGGAAAAAAAGAGATTTAAATTCGAAAATAACGCAAGAAATCGAGGGGTTTATAAATAAGGTTGCTTTAGATCCAGCCGTAAGGGTTGGTATTGTGAATTTACTATATTAACCTTTTAACTCTCTCTCTCGCGCGTTTTTCATTTGTTGGTTTCTTAACGGTAACGAGAGGTAGTTAAACCCGACCACCCAATTTTTTGTTTACCCCACTACGAGAGGTAATTAACCCTTACAGATTTTGTTCCTCCGTAATTAACCCTTACATATTTAAATGGATGATTTCATGTAATAAAATAAATAATTATATAAATTATAGTTTATAAACTTCTATTCTTATAAGCAAGAGGGGAAAATCAAGAGAGAGATGATTTATTTGTTGCTTTAATTTTCGGATAGAGTTATTTTCTTTAAGTGATAATAAAAATGGAAGAGTTTTCAACGTCGAGTTCAAATGCAGACAGTAAAAAAAGACTGATTAACATGTTCTAATCTCCTATCTAAAGACCAAAGAGTTTATGGCTTTAAAACTCGAATTACCAATAAAATATGATATATTTCTTAATTTGTAAGAGCATGTTTATATATTACATATTGAATTTTTTTTTCATACTTTATATTGTTCATTAAAGTCAGAATTAGGTGTAGAGTATATATGTATAAATGGTAGAATAGACTTTGTTTAATCCCTAATTCTCCTATGTAATCTCCTATAAATACTTGTAACATAATCTCTCAATACAATCAAGTTCTTTAAACCTATATGGTATCAGAGCATCATCGATACCTCTAACCTAAAAAGATTTTTTTTTTTTACATCGTAGCCGCCACTCTCTTCCTTTTGCCATCGCGCGTTCTGTTTTTCACGTTCTAATGGCCGCCGCACCTATATTAGGAACATCGAAGATATGAGTTAGATCAGGAGTGGGGTAAAAAAAAACAAAACACATCCATAAAAGTTTATGTCCAATAGACCAAAAAGATAAGATGTTACCGATAAGATCAATGTACTCTTTTGAAAAATGCTTAAACTTGAATGTATACTTCGTAAAGATTAATATCATGTAGTCCATAGCTCTTTTGCATTCTTAGTTTGGTATGATATTATTTGTTTTATAAAAGAAAACCAAACGAAAACATAGAGAATCCGAGAATGATTGAAATATCATATTGGGGTCAATTTGAGAAGAAGAAAAAGGTTGAGGGGTACATTTCGAAAAAGTGAAGAAGTAAAGTGTGGTGAATGGTGATGATGAAAAGGTAGAGGAGGTGCATCCGTGTGCGTATGTCTGTCGCCACTCTTTGTCGGGTCTGTTCTCAAACTCCTTAACACTGCCTCTGTCCCTCACGTTTCCCTATTGTCCCTTCGTCTTTTAAATATGGAGATGGCTTCACTTACGTGTTTGGCAGGGCTTCCATGCACATGTAACCATGTTACTTCTTTCTTCCCATTTTTTTTTATTAAATCTCTACAGATTAAAAAAGTTATCAACCTTTCTTTTTCTCGATAATTGACATTGTACCATAAAACCGTTCGAGGAAAATTAAAGCTACACAATTTTTAGATAGATTGTTATCCTTTTTTCTAATACAAAATTATATATATCCAACATATATTTATAATCTAATTATATTTTTCAAAGTGAAGTTATAGAATGTTACAACACTTTAAAGTCAATTCTTCTATCCTTTTTGAAGAAGACATATATGTCATCAAAATCGACAATTTTGTCTTTTATCTTACAAATGATAACCTCAATATGTAGGAAACAATATGTTCAATTCTTAATTAACGCATTGGTTAAATGACCCGAACTTCAACAGATTTACCATGGATAAATCAACATTTTTAATTATGAAAGAAATTAACGTTTTACACAAAAGAAAAAAAAAACATACACATACACAAACTAAAAAGAGCTAAAATTCAACCTCTATACATAGGAGATCGTTGTGGAAATATAATCTTGGAGACTCTTGATTGTCTGAAAACCTTGATCGGACTTGGAAAGTACCAACCATTTCCCTTGCTCGTCACCGGCGCCGGAGAACATAGCACTTCTCCGGCGTCGGTTATCGACTTCCTCATAATCGTAGCAGCCTTCGTTTTTGTCTCTTCCCTGTTTCCTCTAAACAATCTCCAGAGCCAACGTCCAGGACCCGGTTGTAGATCCGACTCGGTTTCCGAATCCGGTTCCGGTTTACTAGACCAAAGAAACGGAACCACAACCGAAGTCGATCTACGAAACGCCGGCTCGCATTCAATCAGGTTAGCAACACGGCCAACCGATCCAATACGAGCTAACGGAACATCATCTCCTCTACCGGTGGAGACGGAGGCGCGTGGAGTACACGAGCAGGGAAGTTCGTGGGCACAATCGGGGCAGAGGGAGGAGAGGCGTTCGTGGAGACAGTAAGGACAAACTCCGCCATCGCAGACGAAACGGCGTTCCGAGAGGTCGTGTCTTGAGCATTTCTGCCAAACGCTGCCTCCTTCGTTCAAACACAAACCCATTTGAGTTTTCTCGCGTTTTCCCTCGCTTTCTCGCATTTTCTTGTGTCTGAATCTCTGTTGCTTGCTATGAAGGGAAGAGAGTGGAGAGAGGGAGAGAGGTTCCAAGTCTAAAGTGGGTTGATTTTTAGTATTTGATTAAGCCACTAAGCCACACTCTGCTTAACCATAACCCTGGTTAGTGGAACTAACTTCAGCTTAACTCATATCAACGCCGAATTATATGCCTTGATTATCGATCCGTTGCGTATTGTTTGCTTCATTTATTTTATAATATTCACACATCCACATATATATCAACTAGATTACGGCTTACTGTTACGTTAAAAGTCATATATCATCTGTAATATTGATAACACTTCAGAATTTTACATAAACTATTACATTTACAAAAAAACCCTCATACATATATATATATATATACATATGAAATTTTTATTTTTTTTTAAAACATCCAAAATTTTACATGAAGCAATATTTTGTTATTTTTGTAAATTTTATCTCTAACAACAGAATACGCATATCGTGTAGATGCAGTTTCTTATCCAATTAGGTAGCTCTGTAGTTTCTTTTAGAGAGGTTTGATCCCTAGGTCTTAAGTTCAAACTTGGCTAGGGAAAGATGATTTAAGCTTCAAATGTATTATCAATGGCTGATTTCAGACCAGAAGAGATTATGGAAATACTTTTCACTATATTGATTTTTACTACGAAATTGAAAAGAATGTGGACAATTTGTTAGAAATAATTTCACTTTTACTCATGGTAAATTGCAGAATCCTAGTTTTCTGTTCCTTGTTGATTTCAAGGATTTTGCGAATAGCAAAAGATTATTCGATAGGCAAAATTTTTTTTCGCAGACACTAACATCGAGTCATCCAAAGTTATCGAATATGATACAAGTCAGTTTCAACTTTCAACACAAACCGTGAAACAGAGGAACAAGTCGTTTTTATTACCAGAATATGAAACAGAGACGCCGTTTTGAAAATACACATACATATGATATGACACAAAAAGAGTCATCCTTATACAAACACATGAACTAAAAATATGGTTTTGATTCTCGGATTGTAACGAAAGGGAATTTGATTCCTGCGACTGGCTCAAATGCGCAGCAGCCAAGAGCCATGGGAATAGAAACTGGTTAATTTCTCCAAGTGAGGTGGTTTCATCTACATCAACTTGGACTAGGGGAGGACCAACAAGTGTCTGAGACAAAAATATTGTGCAACATACCAGTATTTGAATGGCGTGAAATGAGATTTTTCTTTCAGTAATCTTTCCAGAGCAAACGTCTGGTCATGGCTGGTGGAGCTAGGCCTGGTATGTCGCGGATGTCTTTATTGTTTGGGTTCACAATCTATCCAAAAGAGAAAAATGAAGAAGTTGTAAGTATGATAATGTGAACACAATAACCACACAAATAGCATATGAAGGAAAGATAGTGAATCTGAATGCAGAAAAGAGATGAAAAATTGTGGGTATTTGTGCTTGTTTTATAGGTTCTTCGATTAACATAATTTCCAGAAAAGTGAAATACCGACCATGAAAAGATAATGAAGAACAGAGAAATCTAACAAGTATCCGAGTGCGTGCGCACATTTGAATAAGAAAGGAATTGAGAGGTACCTTGACGATGATGATTGCTATGACACCAATGACGATAAGGACAAGAAATGCCATAATACATTTGTCTGTGGCAACCTGAGAAGAAGGGATGAAAGTAAGTAAAAGGGACAAGAGGGAGCTGAAGATAACTGGGAATGGTATAAAGAAGAAATAAGGAGATTTTAGAGACTGACCTGCCTACCAATTTCCTTGACCAACTTGGAGGCTTTCTTGAGTGAGAAATGAATAGAATCGAGCTCATTGACTACTCTACTCATTTGCTCGGTCTGAACAATGAAAAGATAAACTATCTTAATCCTTAAAATTTACCCACAATCTTGAAAACAAGTAAAACGAGATTATGGTAGAAACATGGCAGTTTGAAAACAACAAGTGTGGCCTAACTACAAACCTGAGCCTTGAGAGCAGCTGAAGTATCTGTTCCCACATTAATAGTCTCTTGAACAATCTGTTGTCAAAGCCATAAAAAATGCAGTGAGATGTTTGTTTCTTGAAGATGAGGAAATGGACACAAGTTATCAGATGGCACATCAAAGCTCCATGAATATTAAACTGAAGGCAATGATATATTCAGACAATCTGAAAAAATGGGAAACAAAGAAAAACAGTAGTGACCTTTTTCCCCCTCTCAATGGCTTGATCTGTGTCATCCATCATCGAGTTTCCTTTATCCATTAGCTCTTGATTGGACATGTCTGAGAGTGATTAGGTTCCCAGTAAATACTCTAGCTAAATGTACGCATATAACAAATGACACTATCTAAAAACGTGCAAGAAACATCTCATTGTTGGTTGGTTAGTTGCAAGATCATGAAACAAAGGCTTACTTGAAGCAAGTAAGACATTCTCTTCCATGTGTTCTTCTCCAGGTCCATCGAAAAGATCAACTCTCTTGTTATTGCTGGCTAGGTTGGATGAATATCTGTACAACCATCAATCACAATAAACATGATAACAAGCAACAACTCAAACAAAAACAATTCTTGAACATCAATAGAATAATAAGTCAAAGAATTGAGAAATTAGCAAAATGTAACGTACTTCTTCTTAAGAGCAACATATGAGTTGAGTTCCTTAACCTACACAAACACAACATCACCTGGCATTAGAAATGATTGAACAGAGCTCAGCAATGTCACAAAATCAGATGAAATAAGTGAAGGTCCTTACCATAGATTGTCGTCTATCGTTCAACATGCGGTTAGTATTAGCATCATTACCACTTTCCAAGCTTTTAACTTGTCTATCAAAATCTTTAATAAGGCTGCAAAAGAAGAAGAAGACATCATCATCATCACTTCATCAGATAATCATCAAAACCAGATTTAATTAAAAGACACGAAATCAAGCAAATGAATGTTACCTCTTACAGTCACGCATTTTGTCAGTAAGTTCTTCCAGCTGCCTACTTTGCCTATTAGCATCTTTGATCTTCTCCAGCTTCTGGAATCCATTTCTGCAAAAAAAACCAAATATCATCAGAAAACACGAAAATCACAACAAATGGAGAAACAAAAAAAGTTACAGAGATTCTCACGATAAAGCACGGAAAATATCATTGATTTGTCCTTCGATTTCAGCCAGCTCTTCGCTAACCGCCGATATCGGATCCATCTCGTCAATGCGATGTACGAAAACAACAATGCCTCTTCTTCAGATCCACGCGAACAATTTATCAAAATGTCGAAGACGAATCGACTAGCCGAGATTAGATCCGTATGGATCTAGAATCGAATCGAATCACACTAGCTCGTCGTGACCTCCAACAAAAAAAATCGAATCTCGATGTCAAAATTACAGAAGAAATCCCGTGGGGATTTTTATTTTCAGATCTAGAGTCCAATGTGGATATTCAAAATCGATCACGAAGAGACAAGAAATCAAAAATCACGAGCACAAGCTTCTTCTCCCTACAATCAGATTTGTTTTTGCCCTATTTTCTCTCCGACATTTTTTTTTTTTTGTTTAATTTTTTTTGGGGGAATATCTTAGCTCTTTTCTTGCCATTGATTTGGCTCGAAGGGACGAAAATGAAAGATTTGAAAAACTGCGTTACCGAAAATCAGTGGGACCCGCCACGACGCCGTTTGTCAGTAGAGCTCATATCATCTGGGACGTTGGATTGGTCACCTCTCTAAATCCAACGGTCCATACTCTTACATTTGCTTATTTGATAATTGACTTAAAATGAAGATAAATAATAGCTGGACCAAATAACAAACATGTAATATAATGTGAATTTTCATTTTTAATATATTCATAATCCTAATTTTTAGGATGGTTAAACTGAATTAATTGGAAAACGAAAACGAAACATAAACTTTATGACGAAACATAAATAATTGGGAAACTGAATTTATGACGAAACGTAATTAATTGGAAAACGAAACCAAACTTTAATTTAATTATAATGTAACCGATAAACAGAAACTGAATCCAAGCTAAGGGAAGTGTATACATTATGAAGTAAGAACAGTTTCTTAACTTTTATAATGAATCCCACAATTTGCAAATCTCATGGTCTGTTTTTGTTTTATTTTGACAGCCGTGACTGTGAGGAGTATCATCAGGAGGTTTGAGAGAGCAAACTGAGAGCTAGACTTCATAAATAATGTCATGACCCACAATTTTTCAAAGACCGGATTCTAGACTTGCCAATTTTTTTTGGTAAAAGACTAGATTTCTCATTGAAGTTGGGCATTTTGGCTACATGTTTGTCCATGAAGCAGACCCAAAGTTTTTTTATATATACAAAGATCTCTTTTGGTTACACATTCACTGTTTTTTATTATCTACATTCTAAAACTAGCTTTGATCATCAATGAAAAAAAACTATCGTGCTCCAAATGAAGATCTATTCTGACCTGACCTACGAGATCTCAACATTTGGTTCCTAGATCGCTGCCATCCTTATTAAAATGTTTGTGATTGGACAGCTTTCACGGCTGCTACTCTAGCCGCATTTGCTGCTCTGTTTGCAGCCATCACCACTCTGTTGACTCTGTCTTCCACTTTCGCAACTTCACGCGCTTTCTCAGCTGCTTTCCTTGCTCGCTGAGGAACCAATGCAAAAGACATCAAATCAATATAGATTTTCACAAGGCATTTATGTGTTTGCAGCATTAAAGATTAACTACTACTTTTACTTACCTCAACAGCATCAACAACTTTGGAATGGCTGATGGTAAAAGAAGATTCAGGACGGATGGTCTGCCCGCTAGCACAACTGAGAATACCATCTTCCCAGTGACCAGCCTGTGTCTCACCATTCCTGAAAGTATACATACCGAGCCCTTGCCTTCTTCCCTCGTGCCAAGCTCCTTCATACTTATGCCCGTTTTCAAATTGATACACTCCAAAACCATGCATCTTGTCTGCAAAATACTCCCCAGCATATGCATCACCATTTCTGCAACAGCAGCATAACTTCAGGTTCATATATAGTTTTTAGTTTTAAGCACACTTGAACATGCAATGCTTCATGAAATTGCCTAAGATCAATGCTAATGACAGTAATAGAATAGCCTGAACTTTGATGTTCGCTAGACTTGCTTAAAAGGTGAAGATAACCACGACAAGCAGGAAACACAACCCAATTATTCATCAAATATCAGCAATCGAAAATCGAAAGCCTTTCAGTGGTCCTCCAGATTCACAATTGATCAAAAGGTGAAGAAGGGCCACACTAAAAACGAAACACAAACTCATGACCCTAAAAAACCAATGGAACTCAAAAATCAGAAACACAAGCAGACGAGCAACATATACAGGGACCTAATACACCACCAAAAGTCAGTGCACAACTTAAGTCTATGTGAACTTGAAAACCAGATACCTTCAGAAACACAACTTAAAATAGTCAACAGCGTGTGTGATTAGGAGTTAGAACACCATCACAGGTCAAAGCACAACCATATTCCAGAAACTCAAATTGACTTTTCTGAGTAAGAAAGGATAATGCTGACCTGAAATGGTAAGTACCAAGGCCATGTTTGACACTCCATTTAAACTCTCCATCGTATCTACTTCCATCCTCAGAGGTAGATACACCACACCCATGGCACTGTCCATTAGACCATTCACCAGCATATACATCTCCTGTATAAAACGTATAGACTCCAACTCCATGTCTTAGCCCTAGCCTATATTGACCTCTATACCTACTTCCTTTAGCCCATGTTTCTACTCCATAACCATCATATTTCCCATCAATCCACTCTCCTTCGTATTTACCTTTCATAGAATAGTAAAAAACTCCACTTCCTGAACACTTCCCTCTATGAAACTCTCCCTCATACACATTATTTCGGCCAAACTTCTGAACTCCACAGCCTGAATTGGTTTTATTCTCTGTAACTGGCTTTGACCCGATGGACCAAACAACTTGGTTTGTGCTTGGCTGAGAGGAAGAGAATCTGGCAGGGATATAGGTAAGCAAGCGAGCGAGAAACAATTGGATTGGGGGTAAGTGAGGAAGAGAGAATTTGAGAGAGACGGCGAGGATGAAGGAAAGAGCAATAATGGCGAAGATTAGACGAAGAAAGATACGAAGATTGATTAAAAGGAAGAAGATGTATAAAGGAGGGACGGCGAGAAGCAGCAAGAAACGAAGATGGAAACAAATCAAACGGGCTTGACGGATATGGGGTAGAAGATTCCTCACGAATCGATTCGAAGAAAGAAAAGACAAAAGATTCGACGGGGAAAATGAAGAAAGTGATCCCAATCGTGCTCGGGATCGTCCTCGTCGGAAATGGTCAACGCCGGTGGAGATATTAGACGGTTGAGTCACCAGAGACCTTTTGTGCGGAGTCGAGATTGGATTTTGAGATGATGAATCTGGGATATCAACGGTGAGATGATGACTTTGGCCTTGCGGATGATTATTATACACAGTGAAGCCAGCGCCTGTATCAATGGCGGTTCGAAATGAGAAGTTATCTGGGATCTGATGATGATGATGATTTTGAATCGGATTAAGGATAGGGTTGGGATCGGAATCGTCTTTCCCGATTGATCGTCGTTCTGTTACAGATGATTTCTTCAGATGCATTTACATAAAAAGTATAAAACTTGGAAGAGAATGAAGAAGAAATGCTCGGTAAATTAGGATTCTTGAAAATTAGGGTTTTCTCAAATCAAAGCCTCTGGTTTTTGTTTCTATAACTGCTTTCAAGTTTCCCACAAAGAAGAAGAAGAAGAAGAAAAAGAGGAGGAGCTCGATTTCGAACTTTTGAAACTAATATGGTAAGGCACCCGCGAGGGAACAGAATAAACCTCCGAGTTCTACATATTTACCAAGGCATGCCATCCATTGCCACTTGTTGATTTGATCCTTGATGACAATTTAATTAAGGAATTTAATACTGAACTAAAGAAATCAATATAGTTATTAAGAGAAATTTATTGTCTAAAGATTCCAGAAATTCACTCGCTTTTAGCAGATGAATCTAAGTATATACAATTTCAGGTGATTGATTATAAACTAATGGTGTTTTATTAAATGGAGTGTTTATTTTTCTCTATTTCATTTATTTGGTGGTATGGTTGTTAATTAACAACCAATAATTGTATGACTAGTTTAGTGAGTTATAATTATAATTTTATATTTATAATTGCGAGCTTGCTTCCCAAAATAAAATAAAACATATCAGTGAACTCGGTTGGAATTTTATAAAGCACTTCATCAAAACAAACAGAAATTTTTTAAGAAGTGGTTTGAGATTGAGCAAGACTAGTGTCAGAAAAAAGAAAAGTTTAAGAAGGTCATAAAAGAAACATTCAAGCATTTATTGGACAATTCGTTTTTACTAGTAATCTATTTGCAACAACCCTTAATCTTGACAAGTATTTTCAAAATCTTTTACCATAGAGAGCAACCCAAAATGATTCATAAAAGGAATTCCACTCAAACATTATCTGTTAATATTATTTTGATTGTGATAAACTGAAACATGTAATTTAGTGATTTCTATTAGTATCACAAATAAAATTCAGCTAGATTTCGTGTGAAAAAACTAAAAACCCCTTGTATACAGCCTAAAATTAGTAAAAATGCACTTGTAAATAATTTAACAGCTAGTCAAAATCTTACGATATGGCTAATATATAATGATAAGTGTGGTAATGGTAAATTAGACTACCTTAAAGCCAACCAGCTCAATCCCTGAATATCTCAATGAACGGATAAGTGCTAAGATATTCACTTTTATTATCCAAAAATTTCATGGCCACCCATACAACAATACGCATCATGATCCTATCTATGTACACAATTGTTATCTCTATCTTAATTCTAGAGTAATCTTATGGAGTATCCTCAAAACCAATCTATACTTTAAAAGCTAAAAAACAATGTGGAATAAATAGTTTTGGAATCAGCAATAAAGTATATGAAACTAACATAGTGGATCCTACAGCTATTAATTAAGTAACAGTAACAATACTATCTTTCCTTTTCCAATTTCAAATCAAATCAAATCTGAGATTGGGACAAACAAACAAGAGGGCTAAGCTAGTTCTCTGAACACTAAGACACATCAATATTCCTATTGGTTTTTGTCAGAATGATTTAAGATTCAACCACATCATCATTATACCATTTGGACTCGCTTCAGAGAGATTGTAAAGTCATGAATTCCCTAGGTTTCATAAGTAACAGATGTTGTAGATGCAAGGACAACACACAAACAATTGTTGCAATACATAACAATGCAGTTTATGAAAAATATCTATGAAAGACTTGGCTCATGGTGAAATTCAGGAAATTACATAAAGGGTAAAAATGCAATGTGTGTATTGTAATTTTGGTTCAAACTGTCTTCTTTATTTGTATATTGTTCAGAACTTAACATGGAGCGAAAAAATGAACAAGAAGAAGAATACAATCTATAACAACAGATGATATCAGTAGAGCCTACCAGTACACTCGTTGGAACCACAATAGCAATATTTCTTCTTGATATTACCATTAGAGTCGATTACCTGATCGATCCTATAATTGTAATCGTACGACAGTTCCTCAAGTGGAGGTATATTGTCCACTGCAAAGAACATCACGTGAGGGATGCTGGTCTCCTCATGGTCGTATAATACATCCTGTGCGTACAGATTTGGTGAACAGCTATGGTTTATAAACCTCCCTATGTTCCCTTTCCGTGCAGCGTCTATGGTGAACCCATCTTCCTCTCCGATGTCAAAGAGGTACTCATCTTCCCCAGTACGTCTTTCAGCATCTTTATCCTCTATAAGCTCTCCTGTGTACTCACAGATGAAGCTTCCCATAGGAATTGAGTTTAGTGATCTCACTCCCCAGCCTCTTGATTCTGTTTTAAAGATCTCCAACTGGAACTTGGGCCCATGCTGTGTGACTCGCATGTAGCAAGAAGGCGGGCATTTACAGTGTGGGCCACACTCATAGACCAGGGGCTTTGCTAAGACAATGGCTCCATCATGATTGTACGGTAACTCTCCTCCGTTTTTCGCAATGCAGGCACAGTTTTCTGACTCAGAGCAGCGTTTTTTGCAACCGCAGCTATTTGGAGGAACTGGCAGGCACCAATCTGGACGTATCATTTTAGGCGTGTAGATAAACGGAGGTGGTTTCTCGTCGTCTAAATTGTTCACAGCACATATGGGTAATATCTCTTTCCCCTCTGAGATATCAGCATTGCAAAGACCATCCCGAAACTCGGATATCTTTGATTTCTTCACCGCTTTCCAGGAAAGCTCGGGTTGTCCAGGAATGCGCCGCAATTTGAACTTGAAGACAGCCTTACCGTGAGACCCGGTTTCTTGCCAGACTTCTTCCACCAGATACAATCCATCGTAAACATAATTCGTTGCATCAGCTGATGAGTCTGATGTCGTGCTTTTGTTTCCTCTTATGACCCGCACAGGGTTCTTTTTTTGCATACTGTTTTTCAACGCGAGGTTTCCCTTTATAAGCTGTTGGTCTTTGGCTTCATTAATGTTGTTTTCCTTTTTCTTTCCTTTCCCCACATTTCCGCCTTGACCCGTGTAGATCAAGACATCTGAGTAATCAAGATCGCCATCATAAACTCCAGAGGATACAATACTCGTGGCAACTAGTTCCCCACCATCGTCTTTCATAAAATCAATACCAGCTTGAGGTGGTCTATGTATACCAAGAAAGTTCAGCTCAATTCTAAATTGAAATTCATCGCCAACCTCAATACCAGGCACAGTTCCCATAATCTGAGTACCAGAGTTAAGATGTTTCCCTTGACTCTTGAGAATCTTCAAGGCCTCGCAAACCACTCTGAACTTGCCACCGTTTCTTTTCCTAGGCATTGCTTCTTCCTCCTGCAAAATTTTTCTACAAATTCCATGGAAAAAACGTAGAGTTTCCTTAACTTTGGACCGAGCACTATCCCCACTGCTTGAACCACTAGGAAGCCCACCATTTAATAACCAATGATTTAGAGCTAATCTCTCTTTATTCGGGATAACCATCTCACTATTGTTCCTCCTAGATCCTTCACCGTAATCTCCATTCATCTCATTGGAAGGCTTCAAGGATGAAGGCATTGCCAGCCCTTTCTTTGTATCTACTCTGCCTGCAGCATCAATTGGGTTTGGAACAGTAACCATTGACTTCTCAAGTTCCAATGGCTCCAGAACCTCTGGTGGTGTGTTTTTAGCAAGAGATTTACCAAAATGATCTCCAGAATCTGACTTCTCCAGAACCAAGTTTTTTTCTTCCATTGAGATAGCAACCTTCACAGTCATTCCAATATTTGAAAATTTGCTCCCCATGTTTGGAGATAAGTCTCTCACTACAGAAATCGTTCTTTCGCGAAGCTGCTTTGTCCCAATGATGCTTTGCCTGCAAACAGACCCCAACACCTCATCTTTTGATGCACAAATAACATTCTCATATTCTTCTGGCAAGCTAATGCTCCGAGGCTGAACTTTGGCCATATTTAGCTCACTTGTTTTCTCTGGCAGGTTTCCATCTTTCATTGGTTCTTGCATGTTAACTCGATGAGATTCAGCTTCTTCGGTTACCCCAAGGTCCATATCATTACAAAGCTTTTCATCAACAGATTTCAAACGATCTCGCTTTCCCACGTTTTCTCCAGGAATCAACTTAACCTCAGCTTCAGAAGAAGGAACACAGTCATCGTAAACATTTCTGTTCTTGCAAGTCTCAATTTGGAACTCCTTTGGCATTGTTCTCGATCTGAGCTGCAAGGAAATCGATCCATAATCAAGTGGAAACTCACTTTCTTCTTCAATCTTAAACCGCTTGGACTTCCTCCGCCCCAGAGGATCGGTGTAGCTACCATGGTTTGTAAATGTTGTTTCTAGTTTCTCCTTAGAAGAAGCACTATTACCGCCTGGCGAACTAAGTTTTGATGACTTTGTATGTACCATTTTTTCCAATTCCTATTCATGTAACAGAAGATAGATGAAGAATATGAACTAAAAACACAAGCCTAGTACTTGAAACAAGCATATTAATCAATATGATAGCAGTAAAACCAGAGGTAAAGCACAAAAACCTGATTTAACCACAAAATCATCTAATACTAAGTCATTTAAGTTTTGATGACTTAGTATGTACCATGTTGTCTAATTCCTATTCATGTAATAGGAGATAGAAGAAGAATATGAACTAAAAACACAGCCTAGTACTTGAAATAAGCATATTAATCAATATAATAGCAGAGCTGAAGCAACAAAAACATGACTTAACCATAGAATCATCTAATTCCTTGTAGCATTAAAACCATAACCTGATCATAAGATCCAAGCTTATGATAGCCAAGGAAGAGCTAAAACAAGTTAACTTGAACATAGTAATGAATATCCTTGGCAATGCATGTTATGGTGGTATAAGTTGATCATCAAAAATGCATGCTTTTAAAACCCTAGACAAAAAAATTGTCAGAAATTACAGTAAACTCTTCGCCTCTATCAACACAGTCAAAATCCATTAATCCCTTTATTCCATAATTTCCACAGTTTCAAAAAAAAAACAGACATTTTTATGGAAACTGAACCCAAGTTCCAAAACTGTACCTTTTTTTCCCGAAATGCATTGTTCTGGTTCAACAGAAACGCAGTAAAAGAGAGATAAAAGCGATTGAAAAGATCCAATCTTGCATCTCCAAATACCAAAAAAAAGAAGCAAAAAAAAAAAATAGAAAATCAGAGAAAGGGTAGAAAGATTTACCAGGCAAAATTGTAGGGATGAAGGAATTATGAGAATGGCGGAGATGACAAGTCGATTGGCTTTGGTAAGAGCGGGAATGTGTGTGAAAGGCGTTACTCAAATTGTGTAATTTGGCATTTCCTGGGAAACAAAACAAAACACTTTAATTCTCCTTTTTCGGAGAATTCACTTTTAGATAACTCACATACAAATAACTCTTTTTGTCCCAACATGCATCTCCTGCTCTGTAACGCTAATTCTGTTTTCAGCTATGGGGATTAGATTAGCACTAAGCATATTCTAATTCTGTTTATACAAGTTCACCAAGACTAGTAACTGGTAAGTAATATGGAAGTTTTAGTGGATCTCTAGTAATGTTGTATTTGGAAAAAAGAACAAAAGAAAAAAGAATGTTGTATTGGAGATAATATCTAAGTTTTTCTAAATCTAGAGATAAATTGGAAAGAAAATCTGAATCTAGAGATAAATTGTAAAGAAAATATTTTGAGAATATTCTCTAGATTTTCATAGGCCTATTGATATTTTTATAAGTTTCTAAATAATCTCTAGTAAAAAATATGTTAAATACAAGTCATTAACCATAAAAAAAAGTGTCAAGGCTTTAGAAAAAATATTTTGTACAAGTAAAAGTTCTCTAGTTAGATTAGAAGTATTGTCATGGTTGAGATCATAACTTTTTAAACTATAGGTATTTGATATGACCAGATTATACTATGGCAGAGATTGTTAAAGAGGTTAACATGTGAACAAAAAGATGTATATTCAAACTTTTTGATGTGGTATTTCATGATAAGGTAGTGTATTTTCGTGTAATGAACGGAGATCACTTCATATGGAAGATGTATATGTTGCTATTCGGTGTAGAGATGATACATGTAGCTTCTAATGGGTTTGCTTTGTCATTGTTAGAAGATGGTAGAACATCTCTATCTAGATTTGAAATTCCTATTAACCTAAGCAAGTTTACTAGTGTTTAATGAAACCATGATTTTTTTTTGCAGAATTAGTTTATAAAGTTAAATTCATAGCATGGGATGAAACATTAATACTGAATAAACACTTCACAAAACTTTAGATAAGAACATATTGTAAGCTAATTTATATGAACCCTAAAATCGTTTAAGCAACCTCTCTAATTATATAGTAGGAATAGCGGAATACCTCTTAGTTATAATGAAATACTTTCTTTAATTGTAGTAGAGAAGTCTTCTTGAGCATTTTGATCTTGAGCATTTTAACCTGTTGTATAATTTGGTGTTCGACAATCGTTCGGACTTGGTAAAGGTTGTCGCGGTTTTTTTTTTTGAAATATCTTTGTGATGGGATTGAGCCATATATTTATAGACGGAGATAACACTTACTTTTTTTTTTAGTTTATCATTAGAGTTTTCTAATGATTTAATTTCAACCATCCATCATATAGATATTGATTAGAAATTAAACTCCTTTATTACCAATTTGATTAGATATCAAATATTTAATGAATAGTAATATTTCAACAAAAACATATTACTATAAACCCACCTAATATGAAAAGGAAATATTCCTTACATATATATATATATATATATTGTCAAACCCATAAATTGCATTCAAATCAAAGAAACAAAGTATAAGAAGAATCCTCTTCAAACATACAAAGAGCCCATTTTGCGAAGGCATCCGCCTTAAAGTTTGTTAAACGCGAAATATAAGAAAAGAAGATCAATTCAAAACCGGTGCAAAGCCGGCGAATTTCCTCCAAGCTTCCATGGAGGTAATTCGTTTTTTTTTTTTTTTTTTTTTTTTTTTATGTTAAAAAACAAAAGAACGGAGTAATTACAATAAGGTAACATCATGAGACTAACGATAAGAAAAAAGAGATGCAAAAGCATAGTCTTCATCCTCTATTTTCTTCCACCACTTGATTATGAAGCCATGTCGGCTTTCCAAATGCAATATAGGATTGAAACCTTTTATCTCCATAATCATACAATATAATTCGCCAATTCTTTAACCGAGTGAAAATCACTGATTTCAGAATCATCAACCAACCGATGAATTTTAACAAAATCAACTTTTAGACTTTAGAATTGCTTGTATGGCAATAGTGTTATCCGAAACAAATTCCACGCGATGGACATGAATGTCTTTCAAACTTTAACTTCCATTGAGAAGATTGGATTAAACCCATAAAAAAGGAGGACATAAGAATTATTCTAAACATAAGCAAAAGCCAAAAGCAAAGTATAACGAACAAGAAAAATTAATAGACATAAAACTCAAATCAACAAAAATCGGAAGCTACATAAACTTACACTAGATGAAAAAATCATCAAAGAGAACCATCATGTAACAAGGAACGCTTAAGTTGCACTTAAACCGGAACGAAAGTCAGAAACAAAATTAGAAACATAAGTCACAAATCCATTAATTCGTTATATCCATACGAATAATGATGTGGATATAACTAATGACTACATGCTTCAACAGTTATCACTATAAATTAAGAAAACAGTAAATTCATATTTTGTCATTGAAACACGTTTTGGACGAATTTTCTGTTTTAGTTTTGAATTATAGAATAGCGTCATTATTCTGTTACTTCAAAAAAAAAAATGGAAATCCAAATTATCAAATGGATTTCCATATCTGTCATATAAAAAAGCACAAATTTTTTATTTACATAATCATGTAATGCGTTAATCATTGTTATAACCCTTATGCATAATACTTTTCATTCTATATTTACCTTTTTAATATTAATTTAGCTATTTGTCATTTACCTAAATAGAATATTTATTCTTGTCCTTTACCATATTTTCTCACCAAAAGTTTTATTAAAAAAATCTCAAAAGAGATAATAACATATTAGTAAAAAGAACTTATAAAGTAGAAGAAAAACAATATTAAAAGAGATTTAAATGATGCTACATTATAATAAGATAATTTATTAATTCATGCGTCGACAAAAAAAAAAAAAAAAAAAAAAAAAGGAAGATAATTCTCACAACCACCATCAACAGTAACTCCAGATTATTATGCTACAATTCCCGTCTCTCTTCGTCTTCTTCCTCTTCTTCTTGTTTTCTCTGCAATCCTCACTTTCTCTCTCCTCTCTCCCTAAATGCAGCTACCTCTCTTTCATCCTTGCTAATTCCTGTTTTTGCTCCCATTTAGCTGTGAAGTTCTCGCGGCTACTCAGACGAATTGTCCTGTCGGTGAGTTTCGCGCCTTCGAGAATCTTCGCTGGATTGATTGTTCAATGTAAAAATTGGATTTTTTAAGCTTTTTATAGTTTTTTTGCATGATTTAGATTCTGGGTTCGTTTTGGTTTTCTTCTTCTTTCTATTGTTCCTTTGCGTGTATTGTAATTTTTAAATTTCAAAGTGAAATGTACAGGTTACTCAACTTCTAGGGTTCATAAACCCCAATTTGGGTTTATTCCTTTGGATGATTGGTTTGTTTCTGTTGCTTGTAATCTGCATAAAGATGACATTTTTAGTTTATATTGTGATGAAAGTGTCGTAATTTAATTTAGGAAGCTGAAGTCTGTTATATCTCCTGTTTTGCGTTGTGACAGAGCTGAGAAGGTACGGTGGTGTTATCGTCAATAGAAGTGAGGTTAAGTAGCATTGTAGAAAGGAGATGACTGTAGGAGGTTGGGGTCAGAGATTTATCCAAGCAGCTTCTTCTGAATCTGAGGATTCTGCTTTGGATTTGGAGAGAAATCATCATTGCAATCACTTGAGTCTTCCATCATCTTCAAGTCTATCTCCTCTTCAGCCATTCACACTCAACATCCAGCACTCTGAGAGCAATGCCCCTTACTTCTCGTGGCCTACTCTTAGCCGCCTTAACGATTCTGTAGAAGACCGAGCTAACTACTTTGGAAATCTTCAGAAAGGGGTTTTACCGGAAATTGTTGGGAGGTTGCCTTCAGGACAACAAGCTACTACTTTGCTTGAGCTCATGACTATCAGAGCCTTTCATAGTAAAATCCTGCGGCGTTTCAGCCTTGGTACTGCAGTTGGGTTTCGAATCAGCCGTGGTGTTCTAACGAATATTCCAGCGATACTTGTCTTTGTTGCTAGGAAAGTCCATAGGCAATGGCTTAATCCAATGCAGTGCCTTCCTTCCGCCCTCGAGGTTCGCCTATCTTATATTCCATTCCATTCTACATACAGCCTTTTAGAAATATTATCAGAGCATATATGATAACTGATGTGTTTTATTTCATAATAGGGTCCTGGAGGGGTATGGTGCGATGTAGATGTTGTGGAATTCCAATATTACGGTGCTCCTGCTGCAACACCAAAGGAACAGGTTTATAATGAACTTGTAGATGGTTTGAGAGGAAGTGATCCCTGCATTGGCTCTGGTTCT
This sequence comes from Cardamine occulta, assembly GCA_028015245.1. Lineage (NCBI taxonomy): Eukaryota > Viridiplantae > Streptophyta > Magnoliopsida > Brassicales > Brassicaceae > Cardamine > Cardamine occulta. Next base: position 13,606,743 of record CM051377.1, on the reverse strand, counting down.
CAGGTACATCTTTTTTTGCCTGCATCTTCTGCAAACTGCAACCGAAAAGTCTCAGTTGGTTTCATGTTGTGTAGGTTGCAAGCCAAGAAACGTATGGAACCTTGGGAGCTATAGTAAAAAGCAGAACAGGTAACCATCAGGTTGGTTTCCTTACTAATCGGCATGTCGCAGTTGATTTGGATTATCCGAGCCAGAAAATGTTTCATCCTTTACCTCCAAGCCTTGGACCGGGTGTCTACCTCGGTGCAGTTGAAAGAGCAACATCGTTTATCACAGATGACCAATGGTACGGCATATTTGCTGGCACAAATCCAGGTACTTCAGTTATAATTTCATTGCAAATCTCTGCATCGTTCTGTTCAGGAACCAGGACATTCTTGTTTCATACTGACTATACAGGTCATCTTTCATATTTATCCCAATGCAGAAACATTTGTGAGGGCGGACGGTGCCTTTATTCCTTTTGCAGAAGATTTCAACACAAACAATGTAACTACTTTGATAAAGGGCATTGGTGAGATAGGAAATGTGCACGTTATAGATTTGCAATCCCCAATTGATAGCCTCATTGGGAAACAAGTTGTCAAAGTTGGAAGAAGCTCTGGCTATACTACTGGAACCATAATGGCTTATGCTTTGGAATACAACGACGAGAAAGGGATCTGTTTCCTCACAGATTTTCTGGTCATTGGCGAAAACCAGCAAACTTTTGACCTTGAAGGTGACAGCGGAAGCCTTATACTCTTAACAGGTCCAAATGGTCAAAAGCCACGACCAGTTGGGATCATTTGGGGCGGCACAGCCAACCGAGGAAGACTTAAACTAATAGCTGGTCAAGAACCCGAGAACTGGACTAGCGGAGTGGATCTTGGTCGCCTTTTGGATCTCTTGGAGCTTGATCTCATCACATCAGACCATGAGCTTGAAGGTTTACAACTCTTTTCCTACCTTTTATCAGAATGGTTCCCAAGTTCTCATGCCTTCTCTTTTGGCTTTGTTTACACACTTGCAGCAGCAGCCCGAGAACAGAGGAACACTTCGATTACAGCACTTGATTCAACGGTTAGCCAGTCATCCCCACCCGACCCGGTTGGATCAGGAGACAAACAAGATGAGAGCTTTGAGCCATTTATCCCGCCCGAGTTTCGTATAGAAGACGCTATCAAACCAACACCAGAAGTAGAGGAACTTCTCTTCATTGCTCCTTTATGGGTTAACGAGTCTACCTCTGCCATTAAAGATGCAGAAGAGAAACCCAAATTGGATGATCTCGTCGCTTTAAAGAACAGTTCTGAAGAAGAGGTTAACGTTTCGTTGCATCTAGGTGAGCCCAAACTAAAGAAACCAAAGTTTTTTTAGCTGAACCCGGAAATGGATCCCCTATACCAGTTCCCGGATTAGGTTGGCTTGATGGCGATTTGATTAAATCCCCAAAAATTTTATGTCGTACCTGTGTATAGTATTATTATTCTTTGCGGACGAAAGACGTATCGGTACCAAGTTGTGTAGCAAAATTGTATAAGCTTAAGTTTTGTATAATTTAAAGGTAATCATCAGTAATGTCCAAATGGAACATTAAACCGGGTAACGATTCATAACTTTTTGACTTTTGGTTTCCGGTTGGCCAATTAAGAACCTGACTCGCGAATCTGGAGAAAGAATCAATGGTTAAAACCAAAAGGAGTGAATCAATCATTCCATAAGGGAGAAAGTTTTGTATTTTTTGATAAGTGATATGAGCAAAGGAAACAAAGGACTTAGGGTCCATCTCCATTTTGATTAGTTTAGGACCCAATCAATACAATACAAAAGAAGCGAACCTTAATAGTTAATAGAAGCAGCTTAATAGAACCTTAATAGAAGCAGCTTAATAGAACCTTAATAGTTGCAGACTTAGCCGCATCCGAAAGATTTGTTTTAGGTATTATATTTGGAGTAAATCTTGTTGGATTATGAAGCTTTGGTCTCTCAAGTGGTGTGGTACTTTGGATTCATTATAAGAGGTCTCCGTTATTGTTGGTCCGTTTTACACAACCTCCTCGATAATTAGTGGTCGAAGGTTATCTAGAAGTCATATGTTTTGCAGGACAAGTGGTTTGGTATTTTCTCGGGTTTTATCATTCTCGTCTTGTTTTGTTTTAGGATTCTGAATTCCTTTTAGACTCTGTAGACATTTTGTTGTCTGCCAAATTAGTTTTTAAGGATGTGGTTTCTTTTTCTTCCTGTATTTTTTGGCTAAAACTGATGATGATTGTAATCTTCTTTCATTTTGTCGGTAATATACTCCTAATAACAAAAAAAAAAATTAGAAGCAGCTAAATGTGTGACGACTTTCATTGGCACCTACCAAAAGTGCCTACCGATGAGTGCAATTATTGAAATAGTAGATAGTAAAGATTATAGAGACATTAGATTTGTGAATGTATCAACTTTTCAAATGGATTCCCAATTGTATTAAAATTTTATGTATAATATATTATTTCAAAGAAACTCTATTTTCAAGGCTAACGTGAGAAGCTTTTCAGTATCGGGTCTTATAAAATTTTAGGCAATTATGGTTTTACTACTTTTTATTTGCTTTCACGAATATATTTTGAGAAGAAATCATTAAGGGGTAAACATGCTTTTTGGTCAAGTGGCCTCTAACAGTGCCACCAATCAAGCTCAAAAGTTGTACTTAACCGACATCCCCAGTGCAACATATCATATATCAGATTCATATATCAAAACTACCTTATGAAATCCCATTAAAATATGGCATTTAAAGTATAATCTCTTGTACTTTTAAAACTACATGTACATTTCCTTATGTTATTTCTAGTTATTTTGATGCAAATTATACGGTTTATGGATCCCTACTTTCACAGTTTTCAGTTGGTTAAAACTTAAACTGCTAATTAAAATTCACCAAAATTTGATTAAATTTAATAGCTCCACTTCTTAAGTTCTTATAATAAGACCCAACGTTCACACTCAGCAAAATCATTAAATCGAACAAGATGATCTCTCTCATCTTTTTGTTCTTCTTCTTCTCATTCTCTCTCACATCCAGTGGACACTTCTTTGACTACACCAAGAACTACGAAGGCTCCTCCGATCTCGTCGACCTTCAATACCACATGGGTCCGGTCATATCCTCGCCAGCAACGAGTCTCTACATCATATGGTACGGTCGATGGAAACCAACCCACCAATCTACAATCCGAGACTTCCTCTACTCCGTCTCATCACCGACACCGGATCAGTACCCATCAGTATCAAACTGGTGGAAGACAGTAAGGCTATACAGAGACCAGACAGGTTCCAACATCACCGGAACTCTTGTCTTGTCCGGAGAGTTCCACGACTCAACGTACTCACATGGAGCTCACCTCACTCGCTTCTCTGTTCAGTCTGTGATCAGAACTGCCGTGATCTCCAAGTTACCACTAAACGCTCTAAACGGCTTATACTTGGTCTTAACCTCAGATGATGTAGAGATGCAAGAGTTCTGCAGAGCAATTTGTGGGTTTCATTACTTCACTTTCCCAAGCATTGTTGGTGCAACAGTACCATACGTTTGGGTCGGGAACAGTAAGAAACAATGTCCAGAAATGTGTGCGTACCCATTCGTGCAACCTAAGCCCTTTCCGGGAAGTGGATTTATAGCCAGAGAGACAATGAAACCGCCAAACGGAGAGGCGGAAATCGATGGGATGATCAGTGTGATAGCTCACGAGCTGGCAGAAGTATCGACTAACCCGATGTTGAACGGATGGTATGGAGGAGAGGATGCATTGGCACCGACCGAGATAGCGGATTTATGTTTAGGAGTGTATGGGTCGGGAGGAGGAGGAGGGTATATGGGGAGTGTGTATAAGGATAGGTGGAGGAATGTGTATAATTTGAATGGGATTAAAGGAAGAAAGTATCTGATTCAATGGGTTTGGGATCTTACTAGGAACAGATGCTTTGGACCAAACGCTATCAATTAGAGACAATAATCTTTGTTACCTCTTTTCACAAAAGCCTTGAGCTTGAAGCTTGAGGAAACCTGTACATGTTTTATCTTTGCCTTACCAAGTCGAATCTTTGCATTTGTCAGATTAAGATAGTAAAAACAAAAACAAAAACAAAATCCAGGTATTAAGTCAAAATTTATTTCACATTTTGTCGGAACCAAACCCATGCTTTGACATCAGCAAAAAAACGCCAGAAATATCTCAAAACGGGTGTTCTGCCAAAGCATGTTCATTAGGATCATCATTGTTTCCTCTATCCTTTTCAGAGTCATCTTCCACATGTCCAAAGAAGTCATGGACAGAGAGGGACTTGAGTAGCTGACTGTGAGGCCAAGACATTTTCAGTAAGATCATCATTGTTTCCTCTATTCTTTTTGGAATCATCTTTAACACGTTCAAAGAAGTCATGGACGGGGACTTCAGTAGCTGACTGTGAGGCCAACACATTTTTCATAGGATCATCATTGTTTTCTCTATCCTTTTCAGCGTCATCTTCAATGAGTTTTGGCCTCAACAGCTTCCTTTTCTTGTTCTGAGAAGCTGAATGTTCAGGGCTGTCTTTACACCCTTGAGTTGGATTACCAAGGCTCTGTTGAGCTCTGCTACGGCGCTTAAAATCAATGAATGGTAGCTTTTGAGCACTATGTTCCATACTTTCTTCACAATCTAACAGATCATCTGGAGTAGTCTCAGTAAAAGGAAGCATCAAATCATTGTCAAGTACCTTTGATGTACGAGTCTTTTCCTTTTTCTTCTTTGTTTTTACAAAATCCTCAGGATTACTCATATTTGGTTTTTTTTGCTCCATCCAATCTTTGTGACAGTCAAATAAAAAGGCCATGACCTCATCAACTGATTCAGTGTCCGAAGAAGGATCCTTTTCAGCATCAGGTTCTTCTAAAGAGGTAGACAGCCTCTTGAAGACACTCACTCTGGTTCTATTTCTTTCAAGTTCAGCAGGATTAACACGATCTTTCATTCCAATCACCCTATTGTTGGAGTCAAAAGCATCACCGCCAGATTCTTCATGCTGTTGATAAGCTTGAACTTCGTGATGAGTTCTGTTCTCTGGATACAAATCAGCTCCATCCCCCAATCTTGAAGGATGAACAAAAGACGGGTAAATACTGAAACCCCTCGCCACCATATTGTTTGGTAAAGAAACATGACAGCCAAAGTCTTCCTGGTGTTGATATGCTGAAATTTCATTGTTAACTCCGTTCTTAGGAGACAAATCCCTTGATGATAAAGGATAAGCAAAGGAAGGGTAGATGCTGTGGACAGAGTAAGATAGCCTCTCAAAATTTCTCATATTCTCAGTGGCCCCTGGAGAAGTTATGAGACCAGGAAGCTGAGAATGACGCAAATGACCATTCCTGGATTCAGATTCAGATTCAGAACAAGTAACTCCAGTCATGCCGGAATTGGTTTGGTATTCTCAATATTCAATAGGCATTGGAATATAGTGATCCAATCCCAGACAACTAGTCTTGTTCATGCTAATACCATTGGGCTCATCAGGAAATGGTTGGACTGTCTCAGAGGGAAAGTTGCCACTGACATAACCACCACCATGTAAAATTTCTTCCCTCAAATCATAATTTGAGTTGGCAGTAAAGGAGGCTGAGCCCATTAAATCAACATTAGGTGCACCAAGATCATGCCCAGAGCTTTTAATCGTTGCATCTCCCATGATTAGGGGCTCACAAGGGTCATAGCACCCTGAGTTTGTTCCATATGGTAAGGCTAAAGGTCCTGAGCTTTGAGCAGGAACCACTGGATCTGCCTCAAAATTAAGGTGTTCCTTGTCATTAGACCATGAACTTTCCTGTGCGATACCATCTTTTTCATGGTACTCATTTTCTAACCAGCCACTTGCAGTGTGTATCCGGTTCTTCAGGACTCTTTGATCATTAACTAGAGAATAATTAGAATTATTAGTTGCAGCATCTGTGCCAAAGCTATTATTCATCTTTGAGTCATATCCTACTCTTTCCTTCGACCCATGCAATTCGGGATCAACGAGTCTCCTAAACACACCAGATGTGTTTCCGGAGTACTCAATCCCTTTATTTCGATCATACTCTAGACCAATACTAGATTCACCCCCAAAACCATTATTCTCTGTTAACCTACGACCAAGAAGATGTCCTCTGACAGGAAACTCAAGGTCAACATCTCTATCCGTTTCTCCAGTATAGCGATCCCCAAAGCCACAATTACCAACTGTATTTCTCAAATTCCTTTCAGATTTTGCAACTGCAGCATTTCTCCGTCGTGAGCTCCCTACCTTCGAGCTAAACAACTTCAACAGCCTTTGAACCTATATATAAATAACATTTTCAAACAGAACCAACAAGGATAATTGGAGACAATAACTATAATAATTCAGCAATGTATATGATTTAACAGGAACAAAAAATAAGCACACACCTGAGCCTTCGAGAGTCCAAAATTGAACTTTTTTGCTGTGAAGTAATTTTCAGCAATAGCATGACGAAACTCACTTTCAGTAAGTGGCCTACAACGCCAGCTCTCCTTAAACTTGACCTGAGAAAATGGCAAAACTAATGTTAGACACAAACTTAGAAAAAATAAAAACTCAAGGACGAAAAGCACGAAAGTGAATCGAAGTACCTGAGCAGGAAACTGTTTCCCAGAAGAACGGAATGCATTAGGTTCGACGTTGATTCCACCATCAGAGCAAGCCTCAAACACACCATGTAGCTCTCTACTCTCGAATTCAAACAAAAACAACATCATTCCAGCTTTGACCTGTTTAACAAATCCAGCCTGCCCAATTGGCAAACCGAAAAGCTCTCGCCTAAGGCATTCCTTTCTGGTAGAGCTATTGGACATGAAAATTGCACCATATTCTGGATCTTCTCCAGAAGCACCATTGGATTCCTCCGTATGCTTCATCCTCCGATATTTCAGCATGCTGTTACAGAAAACTAAAATAACAACAGGACTAATTTTCCTTCATTTATGGAACTGAGAAGATACTAGAAATCAAGAAGACTTATGGAACCCACAAAAATCAGACTAATAGAACACAAAAACATGGCATCCAAATTTTGACAGAGCAATTCATTAGAAAAATAAGGAAATTGCAGCATTACAAAGGTGGTGATGACAAGTATGTTAGATGAATACACTAGCAATTGAATGTCGTTTTCAGAGGATAATCATGAAAAGCTAATAAAACTAGTTTTAGTAGATGAATTTCTAAGTAGTATGGTTTCAAACACATGAATAACATACATCAAAATCACTTTTTTGATTGATCCTTTTGAATAACACAAAGCAATCTAATGGAAAAATACTTGTAAAATGTTCTGTAAACAGTAAAGCCCCAGAAACCCAAAATCGAAACAAGTCAACATAAAAAGAAAAAACAATAAGTAAGCGAATAAATAAAGAAAAAGAACAAGTTAGTGACGCAATTGAACATTCACACATTAATCAAAACTCTGTGACGTAACTCTATATCTATCTCTCAAGCATATTCACGGATAAATCAAACAATCGTCATGAACATATTAACAAAGGAGAATTTTTGAGAAAAAAGCAATGCAGAAGAAACCAATCAGACCTGGAGAAAAATCACGGCTTGGAGAGTTCCTCGTTTAAAATCAGACTTCTACCAAAAACGAACATGCAAAAACCCCATAAAACAAGAAAACAATTGTGAAAATATCGAATTGAAAACAAAATCGATCGAGAACTAGGAAAGAGAGAGAGCGATTAGGGTTTTTAACTTTTGTTTCCAGTATTACCCGAAGAGGAGAGAACGAAACGGCGAGGAGCGAAGATTGAAGCAAAAGATATTTGGCGAAACAGACGCAAATATCGAGAGAGATAGCACTTTCCGTTTTCGTTATGGGTTCTCTTGTATATAAATATTCCGGATTTTTTGCGATATAATCAAATCTTTTTACTTGTTGGTCCCCCAAACATTTTTTTTTTTGGTTAAAACATATAAATAACATAAGTTTCCAGATACAAATAATAGTGAATCTGAATCACCACATAAATACAGAAAAAATTCTTTTAAAACAAACCTTTCAATCAACCAATACATACACCATCTAACTAGTAATCCTCTAGTCCTTAATATTAGTCTCAATAATAGTTTTTTTCACTAATTGCTCATATCATATGCTTTAAACCGATTTACCATTTTTGGATTTATAGTCAAAGGAAAAACAAATGAATTATTTCGAATCAAAATAAGATAAAGATCACCAAAAAAATAATCATCCAAGACAACAAGTCAAATAAAGATATTCAACCATATGCATAATCAAGAGCACATTAATCAATTCACATTTTTATTCAACATAATAATGCACAGTAAGAACCCTACCTTTCACTTTCACTGTTTGCTTTCGCTGAAATCGACTCGGATTTCTACTAAGAACGAGGGAATTAAATCTTTTGACACTCCTGTTTAATTACGGTTTCAGTCAAAATTGATTTAGTGTTTGTGATATTATTATAGATTTTTTTTATTAAAGAGATTTTACTTTTGTTTTCGAAGTTGTAAATAAAAGGTAAACGGATAAAGTTCGACCGGAGCTGATGGTCTAGTGGTATCAAATGTTCCATGTTATCTCACACTTTATTTAGATTCAAATCTTTTCATTAGGATGATTAAAATTTTCTCTATTAGTGAGAAAATTGGGCTAGTAGGTCAGTGCGTTGTGACGACTGATCCATAGATGACAAAAAGGAAAATTTTTTAACTTTTAAGTAAAGTTTAATCACTTAAATGGTCAATTTATAACCATGGTTAATTTTAAAACGGAAATGGAACAGCGCGAATATTTCCGTTTGTTTTATATAGATTGTTAAATAAATACAATATAATAAATCATTCAAACTTCGAAGATTAAAATGAATAAAAAAAAAATTTTAGTGTGTATTTCAACTTGGGAGTTTTCACTTTTCGGGATTAATAAAAGGTGAATTGGTAGGGTTTGGTTTGGAAACTAGTACTCTAATAGGGTTTGATTTTTAAACGATCGAGTAAAGTTTAATCATATGGGGGTAGTTAACTCCTAAACATGATTAATTTGAGGTGCATAACAAATGTAGTGTCGTGGCCATAAAAAATGAGGCTAAGTATAATAAAATCAAACATCAGCAAATGAAAAACGATATTAAAAACTAGGATTTTTCCCATACAAGTAACTCGTATTTAAAAGAAAAATTATGAATCGCAAGTTTTTGTAAACCGGACACATCAACCGATAATTTGGTCAACTCCAAATCGCATCACATTTTTTTGGCTTACGTTTCAATCATTGATTCAGGCTTTTGAAAATACCAAAGACAAAATGTAATCTTTTGTTTTCCAAAAAAAAAAAAAAAAAAAAAAAGCAAGAGGACAAATGAAGCCTGTGAGGCTTGTGTGAGCCTCCTCTACTTAACGGATACTCTTCTTGCGACTTTTGTTATCCATCATCCTCCATAACATTTTTCTCAATTCTCATCTGAATATATATAGATATCTCAATACGACACTTTTCTATCCATTTCTCCTGTCATGTAAGAACCCTTTCTTTCAACAACTCTTGTATCTAGTTTGATTATCTGTGACACTTTAGTTCATTTTTCTGCTAAATGTTGCTATGGTTTCTGGTGAAACATTTTGATAATTGCTTATTGACAGGTTGGTAGCTGGAAACGCTTTGAAATTCTTATTCGTTGATCCCATCAGTGGCTTCCAAAGATATTTGGGTTTTGGAGTCACAAATTCCACTGGTGGGACTGTAAAAAGCTTTAAGCAAGAGGGCTTTGTAATAGATGAACGAGGGAAATTAAAAAGATTTAACAGGAAGAAACTCTCGAGAAGACGATGTAAGATTCAAATTAAGAAACTTTCTTATGAAACTCTGTAAAAAATTTGGAGTTTGAATGTTTGGTTTTGATATAGGTGGCTCTTTGAGAGGGCGAGGATGGAAATATGGATCTGGGTTTGTTGATGGGATCTTTCCTGTTCTGAGTCCTATTGCTCAGAAGATTCTGAACTTTATTCAGAAAGAAACTGATCCTGAGAAAGCAGCAGATGTTCTTGGAACTCTTCCTTCTACACATGCCTCTTGGGATGATCTAATCAATGTTGCTGTGCAACTCCGTTTGAACAAGAAATGGGATTCCATTATCCTGGTTAGCTTTCTTGGAACATTTTCAGTTTTGTCTTCATCTTTCATAGTGAAAAAGCAACATTCTTGGCATGGTTACAGTGCAAAAGGACTTATATTGTTACAGTGCTATGCTTCCTGTAGTTCTTAACTGGGTAAAGCTACAATCTTGTCTTAGGTGTGTGAGTGGATTTTAAGGAGGAGCTCCTTTCAGCCTGATGTTATCTGCTTCAATTTGCTTATAGATGCTTATGGACAAAAGTTCCAGTACAAGGAGGCGGAATCTCTCTATGTACAGCTTCTTGAATCCCGCTGCGTGCCTACAGAAGACACATATGCTCTTCTTATAAAGGCATATTGTATGGCCGGGCTCATAGAGAAAGCTGAAGCTGTTTTAATCGAGATGCAAAATCATCATGTTTCCCCAAGTATCTTTCTCCCTCTCCTAAGCTCATTGGCTCATACTTTTCAGTCATTCTTATAACATTTTCTTGTTTTGAGCTACTCTAGTTTTTTATCTAAACATTGTGTTTGTATAGGTGCTACTGTATACAATGCATATATTGAGGGGTTAATGAAGAGGAAAGGAAACACTGAAGAAGCAAATGATGTTTTCCAAAGGATGAAGCGTGATAGATGCAAAGCAACCACTGAAACTTACAACTTGATGATAAATTTATACGGAAAGGTTTAGTTCAACTTCCTTTGATTTGAATATACAGTATTAGAGTTTGAGAATTTTGACGTTCATGTCACTGAGTTTCCTTGCAGGCAAGTAAATCATACATGTCCTGGAAATTGTTTTGTGAAATGAGAAGTCACCAATGTAAACCAAACATCTGCACATACACAGCGCTTGTGAATGCGTTTGCTAGAGAAGGTCTTTGCGAGAAAGCCGAAGAAATATTTGAACAGCTTCAAGAAGATGGGCTTGAACCTGATGTATATGTCTATAACGCTCTCATGGAGGCATATAGGTGATTAATTTATTAACCATAGAGGACTGATGCCAAGAAATCAACAAAGCTTAAACTTAACATCCTCAAAACTCGGAGACAGTCGTGCAGGTTATCCATATGGTGCTGCTGAGATTTTCTCTCTAATGCAACATATGGGATGTGAACCAGATAGAGCTTCCTACAATATCATGGTCGATGCATATGGTAGAGCAGGTCTTCACTCAGGTAACACAGAAGCTTCTCTAGCCAATTCTGTTTCATATTATTCATATCTGAAAAACCTTAACCAAAACTGTTGAATCAAAATACTTTTGTATAAAATGTGATACATACCAGATGCAGAAGCTGTATTTGAAGCAATGAAGAGGCTAGGCATAACACCAACGATGAAATCCCACATGTTGCTTCTATCAGCTTACTCTAGAGCAAGAAACGTAACAAAATGTGAAGCCATTGTGAAAGAGATGAGCGAGAACGGAGTAGAACCGGACACATTTGTCCTAAACAGCATGCTCAACTTATACGGCCGGTTAGGACAGTTCACCAAGATGGAAAAGATTCTAGCAGAGATGGAGAAGGGTCCTTGCACCGCGGATATAAGCACGTACAACATCTTGATCAACGTCTATGGTAAAGCCGGGTTCTTGGAGAGAATTGAAGAGCTTTTTGGGGAGCTCAAGGAGAGGAATTTCAGACCAGACGTTGTGACATGGACCTCGAGGATCGGTGCTTACTCGAGGAAGAAACTGTATGTGAAATGTTTGGAGATTTTTGAAGAGATGATTGATTCAGGTTGTGCACCAGATGGAGGAACAGCTAAGGTTCTTCTTTCGGCTTGCACTAGTGAGGATCAAGTGGAACAAGTTACTTCAGTGCTTAGAAGTATACATAAGGATGTAACTGTGAGTTCTCTTGTCCCAAAGTTAATGGCTAAATCCTTAACTGTGTAAAAAACAGCATTTTTAGATCAGCCTTTTCTAATAAAGTTTGGATTTTTATGATCAGTGTTATATAATATATGGTGTAATGTCATAATCGTCAATATTGCTCTAAGTGGAGTAGTTGATGCGAAATTGGTCCGTGAGCAAATGATTTCGGAAAGTAATATAATATAAAGAAAAAAAGAGCACTCACCAAACCCTTTTTGTCGTAAGAATATAATAATAAGCCGTTTTGGGTCGGTGAGTGCAGTCTCGCTCACTGTTGTTGTGAATCTGTGTGCGAGATCTCGTACGAAAAATGGCTTGTAGATTGTTGTGGGCTTCTAGGGTTGCTTCACATCTAAGGATCTCTGTTGCCCAACGAGGCTTTGCTTCCGGTAAATCTCAATCTCGTTTCTTTTTGTTTGATCTCATCGGTTACTCTCTCTGATTTTGCTGCCTTTATGATCTGAGATTGTTCTTTTTGAAATTATGGGGTTTGGGTAGTTCTTTATATTTGGTTGGATTAGTCGCAGAGTATTGTGTTTGCAAATTGCAAATCCCATTTTTGTTGGACTGATGCTAATAGCTTCTATTCTCGTTTAGTATCAAATCCCAGAAATTGCGTTTGATTCTTCGAGGCTCTGTTAATAATAATCTTCTTAATAGTGATGTTCATGTTATTTGCATTTTCTCCAGTTTTATACTTGAAGTAGTTTTGGGTAAGATTTTTGAAATCTGGCTGAACTGAAATCGTTTGTTGTGGAACTATGTGTTTGCCTGTTTACAGAGAAAGAAGATCTTCAAGAACTTTGCTTTTGATTCTGTTTTGAAATGTTGAATATGTTGCCATTTTAGCCTTACTGCTTATTCTCTTTTTGTTTAATGGGGTCTGTTTGTTATAGTGGTATTGAAGGATCTGAAATATGCTGATTCACATGAATGGGTGAAGATTGAGGGGAATAAAGCAACCTTTGGTATAACGGATCACGCTCAGGACCATTTAGGGGATGTCGTCTATGTGGAGTTACCTGATGTGGGACGTCCCGTGTCACAGGGGGAGAGTTTTGGAGCTGTCGAAAGTGTGAAAGCAACTAGTGATATCAATTCTCCAGTCTCGGGTACCGTTGTTGAAGTCAATGAGGAGCTGACCGAGTCCCCTGGATTGGTGAGTCTCTTCATTTCAAAATCACATTCGCATTGATTCCCTGTGTTAGACCGAGATCATCTCTACGGAACTGTTTGCGGTTATCGTTGTTGTTTTGGTTAATTGTTTTCATTTGATTCTTGGATTCTTGGAAAGTTTGATCTGATATGAAAGTCTTAGACTTTGAGAATCTTGATTCACTGCCTCACGTGTAACCAATACACATAGATTTACTTCCTCGTTTGATTCATCGACAGCTTTCTGTTAAACATCATAAACTTTGAGATTCTTGATTCTGTGGTCTCGAGCTGAGATTCTTTTGTTTGGAATTCACAGGTAAACTCGAGCCCGTATGAACAAGGATGGATCATAAAGGTAGAGCTGAGTGATGCAGGGGAAGCCGAGAAGCTGATGGATTCAGACAAGTACTCTAAGTTCTGCGAAGAAGAAGACGCCAAGCACTGACCTTTGTTTCTTTTCCAGTTCCTTCTCGATGCTTCCACTGCAACACAGATTGTTTTGTTTCACAAAAGTGGAACAAAACGAAGTTTCTCCATCTTTATCTGTGGATGAATCAAGATAATTCTAAAGATTCCGATCTCTCCTTCTCTTTTTGTGTTTCTTTTTTTATAACTAGATTGTTTGAATAATGTTAAGAGAATAATAAGGTTTGGCGTTTACATTGATTTGATCTTTCACTTAATTGAACAATAATTCATAGATTTTTTTTCCATTTTAAGTGATAGAACGCCTTATTGTAACGATTTCTAACTCTCTAAACTAGAAACTTTGATTTGTGCGATGAATGCTAACAACAGTTGCCAATCAAAATGTTAGACAAAAGACTTGTGATTAATGATTGGCTTTAGTCTCGTATGGCCCGTCAGCAACTATAGTGGCACTTAAATTGGAGATTCAGGAAATAATTGCTGAGATGAAGGAATTGAGATCCAAGAAGAAAAATAAACAAAGAATGTTGATGCATATATTGTATAGCAACCATGGGAAACCGGTTTTGTTCTTTTTCTGGTTCATATGTAAACCTCAAAAGTTAATGTTAAAAGGAAACAAAATCTGTGATGCAATAATATGTCCACAGTGTGGAAAAGATTTTGGAATCATTGTTGCGTATTGTGGAATCCAAGCTTGTTTGCCGCACAAAGTTACAAGGTGTGGCTTGTAATACAAGATCCTTGCGTTGTCAACCCTACTTATTACAATGTTCAGATATATTTTGTTGTTTATTATCGAATCAAGTATTTTTATATTACTTTCTAGCTGCCTAAAAAACAATATATTACTTTATGTTCTGCATATTTTTGGTGTCATGTTTTCCACTAATATACAAAATTTCCTCACGGAATGTTTTATCCTTAACACTTTGATGGTTCTATATAAAGTTGAAACCGAATCGAACCGAAATGTATCAATCCGAATCCGATTGTTTTACTTGACTAAAATCCATTTCATTTCATCTTATGTAAGTTATTTACCGTTTTTGTAGACTTAATTGAAAACTAATATATCAGAAAATATAATAAATTATTATGGATTTCTTCAAAACATATAATTATGTATTGAAAATATGGAATACTCCTGGACTGGACCGGTATTTGAACAGCGACTGAAATCGCCACGATGACATCATTAGAAACGTCAGGTACATAAATTATTAATTGAATCATAGAGAGTAATTCTAAAATAATTGACAATTATTACACCTAAAAGCTGATATGTAGAGATAATGACTATTACAAGTATAATATTTATTGCCATCTATATTTGATCTTTTCAGTTTAGTTATTTTTGTGTAAATATAATAGTTACCGGTAAAAAGACTTGTCCTCATTTTGTCAAAAGCTATGGAAACTTATATTTCAACCACTTACCACCCAACCAAACCACCATAGCGTTTGTTATCTTTCTAACAGAATTTCCTTTTTGAATACTAAAAATAGATTATGTACTAAATACTCGTTTCTAAATTTTGATAATGTACATGAAAAAGCACATTATTTTGTTATGCTGTAATCATAATAGTTCAGGGAATGATTGGTAAGGGTCATAGAAACATTTTACAGCAAAAAGAAATAAAATTACAGCCCTGAAAATTATTCAAATATATATATATAGTTTTGTTAAAATACTTACAACGCAAATCCAAGCTATATCCGGAACCAATCAAATTACACATGAACTGATATATTATTTTGTTTCATATGTTCTACTGCTCATAATTTTATTTTCTTCAGATTTTTAGGTGTTTGAGAGGGAAAACAAAAATGTAAAAAAAATATGCCAAAAAGAGTAAAGAAATGCATTTTATTTGGAAAATGGAAGAAATTGTACTGACTTGAGTTTGTCTTAAATGAGACCCAAAATTAGCTCACACTTCCGATTAAGGCCGACCCTCTCTCTCTCTCTCTCTCTCTCTCTCTCTTTCTCTTCTTCGTCGTCATCGTCTCCGGAGCAGGTTGCAGAAACTCAGATCTGAACTCCAAGACGAAGCTGCTATTCTTACTGAGGCCTATTCTTTTTCCTAATTAACTTTCGCCTCTGGAGCTTCCTCAGGTAACTTCACGAGACTCTTGCCTCACCTGGGTTTTGATATAGCTCCTTGCTCGATTAATGTGAAAATGGCAAGGGAGAAATCAATCCTGAGTCATCGCTACTTCAATAAACTATTTCTTAAGATCGGATGTAAAACAAGACTCTAATTTTCCCGCATTTTCTCGCTTTATTGAGAAATTACTGGGTTTTTGGAAGAGGAATGCAAGAGAGTCAAGTGAATTATGTTAGACGCGATTGTATAATATGTTTCTGAAATAGATTTTCCCTTATTGCAGAGATTATCATTAATGGCGAAATCTCGTCAATTTTATCCTTCTCAAGATGAATCATTGTCTCCGACTTCTGTGAGATCAAGGGAATGGGAAGGTCCTTCTAGATGGACTGAGTATTTGGGACCTGAAATGGCTGCATCAGTGTCTTCTAGGAGCTCAAAGCAGATGAGTAGTTCTGATGGACATGTTCAGAGTTCTGGTGGTTCCACTAAGGCTTTGAACATACAATGGGTTGTTCAAATGATTGAGGTTGCTGAGGGTCTCATGGCTAAAATGTATAGACTTAATCAAATCTTGGAGTACCCAGATCCTGTTGGTCATGTGTTCTCTGAAGCATTTTGGAAAGCGGGTGTGTTCCCTAACCAGCCCCGGATATGTACATTGCTCTCAAAAAAGTTCCCAGAGCATTTTAGCAAATTGCAACTTGAACGTGTGAGTCATGAGTTCTTTAATTAGGCTTAGTGTGTGCTTTGTTGCTGTGATGGTAACGGGAAATATGATAAAATTTTCATTTTGCTATACTTATGCAGATTGACAAGTTTTCACTGGATAGCTTGCACGATGGGGCTGAACTTCACTTACAGAGTTTAGAGCCATGGATACAGGTAACAAGAAACTCTTTGTGAAATTATGTTGTACTGAAACTTGTTTCCTTAGAATAGTGAACCATCTCGGAAGTCCTACATACTATATAGTCAAGCTTCTATCAGTTTTAACTTGTGAAGTGTAAAAGAGTGGTTATTTGTTAGCCTTCTATTTTAGTTTGTGTGTAGAATTTCAGTAAGGGGTGCCTTCATTTTCCTCCCTTTCACGCATTTTTCCTTTCTTGAATCAGCTGCTGCTTGACTTGATGGCATTTCGAGAACAGGCACTACGGCTTATATTGGACCTAAGCAGCACTGTAATTACCTTGCTGGTGAGTCAAAGTCCCTCATCTACGGAAATTATTTTCTTTGCTCTTGGTTGAAACTTTGAGCTCTCTTTTGAACTCGTATTGTGGATGGAGCTCATGAAAAACTGTGGCACATTTAAGTAATTTTTTGTCTTTGGGGATGAGGATAAAAACTGTTGAGTATTCATGATTAGCTCATAACTTAGTTCAGTTTTTTGCAGCCTCATCAGAACTCACTTATACTGCATGCATTCATGGATCTCTTTTGTGCATTTGTCCGAGTCAATCTTTTCGCAGAGAAGGTATGCTGAGCTTATTCCTTTTTTAGGTTTTTGTTCATTTGGATTGATTACACGTCAGACGAGGCATATAATTATTTTAATATCAATCCCTAAGAGTGTTTATTCTATCAAAGTAGATTCCTAGGAAAATGTTGCTGCAAGTGTACAACCTTCTGCATGCGCTATCAAGAAATGATCGAGACTGTGACTTTTATCACCGGTATGAATTCTTTATTTTCCTTGTAGTGTCATTTGTAATTTATTATTATATATAATCAATAGGCCAATTATCATGAATTAACACTCTTCTTCTCGCACCCAGCTTGGTGCAGTTCATAGACTCTTATGATCCCCCATTGAAAGGCTTACAAGAGGATTTGAATTTTGTCAGCCCAAGGATTGGAGAGGTTAATATTTCGACTTGGTTTGATTTGGTTATTATGTTTAGTAGGATTTTACTGGATTTAAGAGTTGAGGCTGCAATTGTTATATCCAAAATAAAAATAAACGGTAATACTACGAGCTAATACTGCAATTGATGCAGCAGTACTAACAATGTTACTCATTTTCTTAGGTCCTGGAGGCTGTAGGACCCAGTATTTTTCTGTCTGCAGATACAAGGAAGTTGAGAAATGAGGGATTTTTAAGCCCATATCATCCTCGATTCCCAGATATACTTACAAATTCTGCTCATCCCATGGTATGAACGACTACATAGTTATCAACATAAAGATTAAGATTCTCTGATTAGTGGGATGCTGTAGCATTTCCCTTACAACTCTTTTTTATTATTATTTATAGTGCTAATAACTGCATAAATTTACCAACTCTTCTTACAGAGAGCGCAAGATCTTGCAAATGTTACTTCGTACCGAGAATGGGTGCTTCTTGGATATCTCGTTTGCCCTGACGAGCTTCTTCGTGTTACTAGCATTGATATTGCCCTGGTATGAATCTATTTTTCTTTTGTTCTCGATTGAGATCTTGATAAAGCAGCATATCCTCCAAGATTTTTTATCTTGAAAACTAGGTTATCAGGTCAATAATAGTTTTTAGAAATTTGTTTTACAAATCAGAATTTTTCTGCCTCTCTTTGCCTTTGTTTCTGAAATAGGTTATTTTTTCCTTTTTGGTTAAGGTATCTAAACGTTATGTGCTTTCATTTGGACTGTTTATTTAAATTAAAATTAGTAGTAATGGAGTTAGGTTTTTGATGTACAAAACAAAAAGCTTCCATATGTATTTCATGATTGCGTGTAATTCGTGCTGTCTCTAATAATGTTTTACTGTCCTGTTGCGTTTCAGGTTGTGCTAAAGGAAAACTTAGTCGTGACTTTATTCCGAGATGAGGTGAGTGCATATCAAATGATCCACGACAAAGAGTTTTGTATTGGAATTTGGTTTGCATCAGCTGACTCTGTTAACCTAACCATGTAGTACATCTTGTTGCACGAAGACTACCAGTTGTATGTTTTACCCCGTGTGTTAGAATCAAAGAAGATGGCAAAGTCAGGTCGGACTAAACAAAAGGAAGCTGATCTAGAATATAGTGTAGCAAAGCAAGTTGAGAAAATGATCAGGTAACTTCACATTTTTAGTTCAATTCTTATGGCTTTATGACCACATCTGATACTAGTGAATTGGTGTTATCCTCCAATTTTGTGATTTTGCAGAGATTACTCTTGAGTTTATATATTTATTTTTGTTTGGTCGCTTCTTTCAGTGAGGTACATGAGCAAGCATTGCAATTATGTGATACCATACACCGAGAAAGGAGAATATTGCTGAAGCAGGAAATAGGGCGGATGGTTTTATTTTTCACCGATCAACCTAGTTTGTTGGCTCCAAATATTCAGGTATAGGTGTAGTCTGTATCATATTAGGGTTTAAGGTTTAGCACCTGTCAGAGATTGGCTTTACTTCGGTGAACAAAAATTTGCAAAGCATGCTTACATTAGAACAGGGGACGGTAAATCACGATCGTGGGCCAGTGCTATTGGTTTGTTTCAGAGAAATTCGACAATGCTTTCATAGGAAAAATGACTTACACAGTTACACTTACGAAAAGTGTCAATGATGAGTTTTGCAAAATTTATATTCTATTTTCCTAGAGAAGTCAATGAGGATAGAACGAAATGAAAAGGACACAAGCTATTGGTTTATTTGAGAAAAAAAACAGAATCCTTGTACAGGAATAATGATCTACCAAAAGTGTCAAATGAAATTGTGCAAAATTTCTGTGTAATACTATCAAGGAGAAAAAGACACAGACGATCTGTATCATTTATGATTTATGTTCTGCATAGATCGGAGCCTCCTATCCAGTATTATACTCATAAGAGTTCTTCCCTTCCCGTTTTCCCAATGATTGATTTATTTACTTTTCTTTTCTTAGATGGTATTCTCTACATTGGCTTTGGCCCAATCTGAGGTTCTCTGGTATTTTCAACACGCTGGTATTGCATCCTCAAGATCCAAAGCTGCTCGAGTGATACCAGTTGACATAGTAAGTTGATTGCTTGAACTTTGAAAGTCTCTCAATATTGTAACTTTGACTTTCAGTGAACTCAAAATATGGTTTTGATTGCTGATTTATCATTCCTTATTTCGTAGGATCCAAATGATCCAACCATTGGCTTCCTTCTCGATGGAATGGACCGTCTTTGCTGTTTAGTGCGCAAGTACATAGCAGGTTTGTTACTTTGAGATATCACATCCTTGGACATTGGTTGTAAGTACAGGAGTTTGAAACATTGGTGTTGGACCCGTTGCAGCTCATTGAAATCATGAGAAGAGCCAACTGATCAGTACTGATGCTCAGAATTTGGTAACTTAATGGTGTTTTTATTTTAAATTCAGCTGCTCGAGGTTATGCACTATCATACCTTTCTTCATCTGCTGGAAGGATTCGTTACTTGATGGGTACTCCTGGAATTGTGGCTCTGGACCTTGATCCAACGTTGAAAGGCCTTTTCCAGCATATTGTGCAACATCTCGAAAATGTACCCAAACCGCAGGGAGAAAATATTTCGGCAATCACATGTGACCTATCTGTAAGAAATATAGAGTAGATCCACTAATTTTTAAGTCAGATGATGCACTTACATTTCTCTTTCACAGATAATTAATACACCCTAGATAGTAAATTCACTCATGTTTCCTTATGTTTCCCATTTGGTCTGTCACTCTGTCTTCAAATCCTAATTGTAGCCTGGTCCCAAACACAATTATGTTGTTTAGTCATCCAATCTATTTTCATAATGCTCAGCTCCTCTTGTTGTACAGGAATTCCGGAAAGATTGGTTGTCCATTTTGATGATTGTCACTTCTTCTCGATCATCAATCAACATCAGGCATCTGGAAAAAGCCACTGTCTCTACCGGGAAAGAGGGCTTGCTATCAGAAGGAAATGCTGCATACAACTGGTCCAGGTACTGTCCCTGGCCTTATATTACCATTACTTGGTTAAATTTTAGCTAGAGAAACAGCGAAACTAATATCCTGCAGTATTTCGTGTCTTTTCAATGCAGATGTGTTGATGAGTTAGAGTCTCAATTATCAAAGCATGGAAGTCTGAAGAAATTATATTTCTACCATCAACACCTCACAACTGTATACTTTCTGTTGTTGTTCACTGTCCACTATTTTCCCATGTCATCTTATGCATAAATCTGACATTTGACTGTTGTAAAAGGTTTTCAGAAATACAATGTTTGGACCAGAAGGACGTCCCCAGCATTGCTGTGCATGGCTCAGTGTGGCTAGTAGTTTCCCGGAATGTGCTTCGCTAATAATTCCAGAGGAGGTAAGCCCATATTTCAATCTCAGTGAATTTATGCATTCTTTCCGTAGTACATGTCTGGATCATGAGATTCTTGTAGTGTTAGACCACCCAGAGAGCACCATATTACTCTCAATATGACAATAAACAGTGAAAGCGATTGTAAATTTGAATTGACCCGTTGTCATGTTTGCATATATTATGTGGTTATTGATTGTTTGATGTTTCATAAGCTACTTTTGGATTTCAAATCTTTCCCTTAGCATGTTATCTTTTTTGGTTTTAAAACAAAGCAATATATATGTTTGTCTTTTTGGTGAACCACGAATTCTCATTGTTTATCCCGTTATGTCTCACTCTATTATATCAGTGACACCATCTATCTTCTTGTCTTCTGCCATAGGTTACCAGATTCGGGAGAGACGCAGTACTTTACGTCGAGTCTCTTATTGAATCAATAATGGGGGGACTGGAGGGACTAATAAATATTCTTGATTCAGAAGGCGGGTTTGGCGCTCTAGAATCTCAGGTCATATATCCTACCTAGAATCAATATTATAACAAAAAGCAATTCTACTTGACTACTGTCCTCAAACTGATGTGTTGACTTTTCACAGCTTCTTCCAGAACAAGCTGCAGCGTATCTGAATAATGCATCAAGAATTTCTGCTCCTTCAATGAAATCCCCCAGGGTTGTAGGCGGGTTTACTTTGCCCGGCCATGAGAGCTATCCTGAGAATAATAAGTCTATTAAAATGTGAGCGCCGAAGTAGTGTCAAGTTTTCTTTTTCTATTCATGTAATAAATGCCCCTTAGATACTGTTATTTAAGCATCCCCTTGTGATGGCAGGTTGGAAGCTGCAATCCAAAGGTTGACTAATCTGTGTTCAATTCTGAACGACATGGAGCCTATCTGTGTTATAAACCACGTATTTGTGCTGAGAGAGGTGAGTCTTCTGGATTTCAACTCAAGAATTTTCTTCGGTAGAAACACATATAGATGGCTGGATTCCTTTAGAATCTCTGCTCGAATCCTATTTGGAAAGTTTGCATGTTTCTTCAATGACCCTTAAATAAAGAAAGAATATCTTATGGAAAGATCCCATGTAACTTCTCTCATTGTCTGGTCTTGTTAAGCTTTTAGTCTTTTTTGTTACTTTATCCTGCCGATTGGATACTTGCAGTACATGAGAGAATGCATCCTTGGGAACTTCAAGAGAAGATTTCTTACTGCACTACAGACCGATAACGATCTTCAGCGGCCTTCTGTTTTGGAATCTCTTATCAGGCGGCATATGAGCATAGTTCACTTGGCAGAACAGCACGTTAGCATGGACTTAACTCAAGGCATCAGAGAAATTTTACTCACAGAAGCCTTTTCAGGGCCTGTTTCTTCTCTGCATTCATTTGAAAAACCTGCTGAACAACAGCAAAACACTGGATCTGCAGTTGAAGTTGTGTGCAACTGGTACATGGACAACATCATCAAGGATGTGTCTGGCGCAGGAATCCTCTTTGCTCCAAGGCACAAATACTTCAAAAGCACTAGACCAGTTGGAGGGTATTTTGCAGAGTCAGTCACTGACCTCAAGGAATTACAGGCGTTTGTTCGCATATTCGGCAGCTATGGAGTAGACCGGCTGGATAGGATGATGAAAGTACATACAGCTGCCCTGGTAAACTGCATAGAAACTTCTCTGCGGTCAAACCGGGAATTGATTGAGACGGCTGCTGCAAGTATGCATTCTGGTGACAGAGTGGAGAGAGATGCATCTGTTAGGCAGATAGTGGATTTGGATACCGTGATAGGATTTTGTATTGAAGCTGGTCAAGCGTTGGCTTTTGATGAGCTCCTAGCCGAAGCCTCTGGAGCTGTTCTTGAAGACAATGCATCCTTGATACACTCGATGATCTCCGGCATCGTTGAGCACATACCCGAAGAAATACCTGAAAAGAAAGAAATCAGAAGGATCAAAGGCGTGGCAAACGGGATTTGTGTAGCTGGTGATCATGACTCTGAATGGGTGAGATTAATCCTGAAAGAGGTAGGAGGTGCAAATGACAACTCTTGGAGTCTGTTACCTTACTTTTTCGCCTCATTCATGACCTCAAACGCCTGGAATACTACTGGCTTCAACATCGAGACTGGCGGATTCAGCAACAACATTCATTGCTTGGCTCGGTGTATTAGCGCTGTCATTGCAGGAAGTGAGTATGTGAGGTTACAACGTGAATACCAGCAGCAGCATGAGTCTCTCTCCAACGGTCATCACTCTAGTGAAAATCTCGACTCAGAGTTTCAACCCCGTGTAACCGCTGAAGCAAGCATTAAATCTGCAATGTTACTCTTTGTCAAATTCGCTGCATCAATCGTGCTAGATTCATGGAGCGAAGCCAACAGGTAAGAGAAACCCAGTTTTTTTTCTTCTCTATCCCGCATCATCATCATATCATCCTTTTTGTTCTGCAGGTCTCATCTTGTGGCTAAGCTTATCTTCCTTGACCAACTCTGTGAGATCTCACCATACCTCCCAAGAAGCTCCCTTGAATCACATGTCCCCTACACAATCCTCAGGTCAATCTACACCCAATACTACTCCAACGCACCATCCACACCACTAGCAACAGCATCCCCATACCATTCTCCATCCGTATCGCTCATCCACGCTTCTCCCTCCATGAAAAACTCCACCACTCCACAGCGTGGTAGTGGCAGTGGCAGTAGCGCTGCAGCAGATTCAGGATACTTCAAAGGCTCATCATCCTCACTCTACAGTCAGGAACACTTGAACGAACCCGAAACTGGAAACTCAAGGAGCAATGAGAACAACAACAACAACAAACAAAGGGGGAGCTCCCGTCGTTCTGGACCGTTGGATTACAGCTCGAGCCACAAAGGAGGGTCAGGATCAAACAGCACAGGTCCTAGTCCACTTCCTAGGTTTACCGTCTCGAGATCTGGTCCCATCTCATATAAACAGCATAACTAAGTAAGAATTCTCCCACATTGCTACGAAAGAGACGATTTATGTTTCTTATGTAGAGAGATTAGATTTGTACAAATCCCTCGCAACACACTTACTATATCTTCGATCATTGGACTTGTAATTCGCTAATACCATTATGAATATATTTTTCTTGATAATTTCGTAATTCCGTTAATCAAAATTAACCATTTTTTAATACGTTCTTACTTTAGATAATAATGACTGTAAAAATTAGATAATAATATTGAGAATAGCTGTTGGGGGAGGTGGACCAAAAGTACCGAACCCAAATAACAAAACAGTCATCATCTTCATTAGTGAGCTTATGGTTCACTAAACTTTCTTCAATCTCTCACCTGAAAACCCTAACTTTCTTCAATCTCCTTCTTTCACCCTAATGGCGCGTAAATCTTCCCTCCTCAAACGAGCAGCCATCGCCGTCGTCTCCGTAATCGCCATCTATGTTATTCTCAACGCCTCCGTCAGTCGTTCCCTTCCTTCCTCATCCGATCTCCCTCGCCAGCTAATTCGCGAAGAAGATAATGATGAAGGACGTGTTTCAATTCAGCCTAGGGTTAAGGTTTACATGTACAATCTCCCCAAGGAATTCACTTACGGTTTAATCGAGCAGCACTCCATCGCTCGCGGCGGAATCAAGAAGCCCGTCGATGACGTCACCAAGCTCAAGTATCCAGGTCATCAGCATATGCACGAATGGTATCTTTTCTCGGATCTGAATCGACCCGAGTTTGATCGACCCGGGTCTCCAATTACCCGTGTCTTGGATCCTGCCGATGCTGATCTCTTCTACGTCCCTGTGTTCTCTTCTCTTAGCTTAATTGTGAATGCGGGTCGACCCGTTGAACCTGGATCAGGTTATAGCGATGAGAAGATGCAGGAAGGGTTGATGGAGTGGCTTGAAGGTCAAGAGTGGTGGAGGAGGAACGAGGGACGAGATCACGTGATACCCGCTGGGGATCCGAATGCGTTGTATCGGATCTTGGACCGGGTCAAGAATGCGGTTTTGCTTGTGGTGGATTTCGGGCGGTTGAGGCCTGATCAAGGATCGTTTGTTAAAGATGTGGTAATACCTTACTCTCATAGAGTTAATCTCTTTAATGGAGAAATCGGAGTGGAGGCTCGCAACACATTACTCTTCTTCATGGGAAATCGATATCGCAAAGATGTAAGTTGCTTTTGCCTTTGCTATTCTACTTGAAAATGTGAATAATTTTGAGCTCAAAATGTTCCAATTGTGTAGCTTTCTGAGGTTTTAGGTGTCTAACGAGATTGGTCAGCTGCTGTGATTATAAAATGTTGAAACTTGGTGGCCTTAGCAGAAACTAGCAGTTTAAGTTGAAGAATGAATTTGTAGAGCATTTCTATGATCTAAGTGAGCTCTGCTCTGCGTTTTCATAGTTTTATCTAGTTACATCAAAATCCCCACAGTATGAATTTGGATAGCATAATCTCCCTCAAAATCTACAACTCTTTTGACTCATAGGTGAAGGATAATATATCATCTCTTGTGTTAATGCTGCTACTATTATTGGAAAAGATACAGCCTTGGTGGCTCAAAATCACATCAAGTTCTTGTAAAAGACAATATTGATCTCCTTCTGACTGCTTCCTTGGGTGTCTTCAGGGTGGAAAAGTTCGTGATTTGCTATTCCAAGTTCTTGAAAAGGAAGATGATGTAAAAATAAAACATGGAACTCAATCCAGAGAAAACCGACGAGCTGCTACAAAAGGAATGTATACTTCAAAGTTCTGTCTAAATCCTGCGGGTGACACCCCGTCTGCCTGCAGACTCTTTGACTCAATTGTCAGTTTGTGTGTGCCCGTGATTGTAAGCGATAGCATCGAGTTACCTTTCGAAGATGTTATAGATTACAGAAAGTTTTCGATTTTTGTTGAGGCCAATGCAGCTCTGCAGCCTGGATTTATGGTTAAGATGCTGAGGAAAATAAAAACAAAGAAGATCCTCGAGTATCAGAGAGAGATGAAATTGGTACCTTCTCCTTTTATTCAACCCCTAACCTCTTCAAATATATCTTGATTCTCTTACATATCTTGGGACATTTCTCATACCCGAATGATGCGATGCACACAGGTAAGACGGTATTTTGACTATGAGAACCCAAATGGAGCAGTGAAGGAAATCTGGCGTCAAGTCTCGCAAAAGATACCGCTCATCAAACTAATGAGTAACCGCGACAGACGCCTCGTCACAAGAAACTTAACCGAACCAAACTGCTCATGTCTATGCACAAACCAAACCGGTGTTATCACTTCCATTTAAACAATATCTTTGTCTCTCTCTTGAGAGAAACCTTTTGGATTGTGGAAGAGCTTGAACTCTCTCAACTTCTTGACCACCGAGACTTACACAAGCAGATATTCGCCTCCCGTGGCTTAACTTCTCCGGTAAGGAAACAGAGCGCACACGCATGGCAAAAGATTTTATAAGGAAGATATGTTTGAAATCATTCTTCTTCTGTAGATTCCATTAGTTTTCTTGATAGCCACACTTTATACGGACCCAACTGCCATTACTCTCTGTTACTTTACATGTCATAAAAGCGAAACACAACACAGCTTGAATTAGTTCTACCAATACTTAGAGAATATCACACTCTTTGTCAAGTTCTAAGATTCGCTCACTGGTCAATCATCCTCTTTCTACATGTTTGACAAGTAAAAGTTAAAAACATAACATTTTATTTGCCAACAGTTCCATTCGTAACTTCTATCTATGTAATTTTTATAATAATTGATAAGTATCATCTTCAATATTACACGAATATAACTCCATAATGTAAAACGTGTAATATTTTCATTGATTTAAATTTTCTCATATGAATTATTGAATATTATGACTTAATTGATTCATTGATTGTATGTCGCTAAATTAAAAACTAACAAAAATGAACATACCATAAATCGTATTACTATTGCAAATCAACATGAGTAACTCATTAAAATTAATGAAACGTCGTAATCTTCATTTTTCACACATGTTACCTTCTTTCCTTATGTTACGTATCAATGTTGGGTTCTCTAGTCTTCTAGATATGCCACCAGACATCGTTACTGGCACATGGGTCAATGGGTCATCCTTAACCATTTAAATGACGCCACGTGTTATGAAAAGCGGATGTGATTTTCCATCATCACATCACACATACATCACATATGATGACAAAACTAATTGCAGCTGCGAAAACGAAAACACGTACGAATAAATACACGATGTGTATATCAATAAACGAATTTCAAATATTCTAATTTCAATTACTATGTCTATTAATTTAATCAGGATATTATTCCTTTTGCTAGCATGGGCCAAACATAATTCAGTAAATTTGTACATAAGTGGGAAACAAAACTAAATTATTGGATTTCCTGGTTTTCAAAAACTTGTTCAAAGTAGAACAAAAGAAATCTTCAAAGTATGTTTGGTCACATTTTCAGACAAAAAGGAAAACCTAATATATGCTAGCGATATACTTGTCGAACATTATTGCTCTACGGTTCAGAAGTCGCGAGAAGCTAATTAGTGTTGGAATACTTTTGGCCAAGCAAGAGAGCCTTATAGGTTCACTGATTGGAAATGGCCAATGACTGAAGTGTTTAATATTCTTTTTTTCTACATTTTTGGCGATCAAATCGAGCTGTTAGACTTGTAGATATTCATCGATCTTTCAAGCTTTTTGTGCATTGTTTGAGTTAGAATTTTAGCTCTTTACTATGACCATAGTTGGATTTGACATAGGTCGAGGGGAAAATCATCTAGAGTCTTATAAAGACGAGAGGAGGTGGACGTACATGACACTAACAATTGAACAAAATGTAAAATTGTACCAAATAATATTATAGATAGAAGAGCTTGTCTCAAAAAGAACATGAATTTAAAGTGACCACATCATATAGTTGGTGGTTACAAAAATTAGTGATATTTATCATGTTAACGTTAAAGAGATAATCTTAATTGTTTATAAAGACATCCGTCTCATTTGAAATATTGGTGGTGACTCACGGCGTTTTATATGAGATTGATCACATGGATGCATGGATTTATCGACAGCTGGAAACAAAAATTAATAAGCATTTCTTCTAATACCATAAACAAAATAAATCTTGTATTTTTAATAATGATTGGATACATGTCTATATGAATAAATAGAAGAAACAAAAACTACTAGAGATTTCGTATTTACAATAGGTTCTTAAGCTAATATATTTTACACATCCTTTACATTTTGATTCTTTTGGATTTGTGTATATCTCTGTATAAATCTTGGTGTTTCATAAATTTTGTGGAATATTGAATCTTGGTATCACTTACAGTATTATTAATTCACAGAATTTAATGTTTAATGATATTCTAATCTTTATTTTATTTTTGTTAAAGATATTTTTTTTGTAACAGTTTTGTTAAAGATATTGAGATCTTAAATACTATATTTATAATACTTCAACAAAAAAAAACTTGGACCAGTATACATTTGAAGGACCACATGAACATCATTGGTTATCCGTACCAGCTGTCGTATTGTTTATATATGTACTGACGTGGATGCACCTATCGCATGATAATTTCATGGCTACATATACATATTAATTCTGTTCATTAAAAAGGAGAAAATAATCCAATTTTATAGCCACAATTTGACATTCCAAAAAATAAATATATATATATAGCCACGTATATGTAAATATACATACATATGTATATATATATTATATATATACACACATGTGTGGGTGTAATAATTATACATGATTTTTTTTATATATATCAAAAGACTCCATATACTATTAAGCTTGTTTGAATAGGCTACCTTCATGACACAATTATTCCGGAACTGATAGATGATTTATATTAAGGAAAGTGATAATATGTTTGGTACTTTGGGCTATGACATTCGATTATAATGAAATTGAAAATTTTACTATCTAGCAAAACTGCAAATTAGTTATATCAGATTGAAAATTTCATGTGGATCTTTACCAAACAAATATTGCATGTGGGTTTTTTTTTTAGGTAACTTAATTGTTGACTATTCATGAATCATGAACACGCCACACGCCATTACATTATTTCGGAATTCAAGTGTGTAAGCGAGATACATATATGTATGCATGCAACGTAATGGAATATACGTGTGAGGTAATATATGTATAAACACAATATTAAAAAATATACATCGACTATAAGAAATACAGATCGGGGAAAAAAAAGAAAAGAAGTACAGATCTGAAAGTTGAACTCAAATTAAGCCAATTATTCTTTTCTTTTTTTTGTTTAAATGTGAAATTTATTAATGACAAGGGTTATATACAACACTTTAGAAACCAGAGCAGTGGTAGTTTAAAGAAAACAGAGCATTAGCCGCATGTTGCCCACCGGTTTTGTTTCGTTTATTTTTGTTTGGGATAAATAATGTTTGTTGGGTTTAATGTTAAGTTATATTGCTTTCAATCTCTATACACCATTTTGGAACTACAACGACTTTTAGGGAAACCCATGTGATGGAAAATATCACAATATTATATATATATATATATGTATCAGCGTTACGCATGGTCCAATTATAATTGATAACGTGAATATTTAATTGTTAGCTCTCTTCGTGAATCGTTGAATTAATCGATAAATGTATGACAACTTTTAAGGTTAATTATGTATATTGGGTTAACAAAAATAAGGTTAATTATTCATATTCATATAATCTACAACTTTACATCATGATTCTCCTTGTTTAAATTAATGTGACGCTTTTCTCATAGACGAATAATATATAATTTTTCTTTTCTGTCGCTGATTGTATTTTAATGAACCTCAGTTTTACTGATTGTTAATAAACCATTATCTTAGATTCAACTGATCTTGTTGTGATTCTTCTGAATATCATTTTCTGCTGCAAGTGTCAACATTTAAAAACTAGGGTCTAATAAATAATTTAGAAGGACTTATCAAATTAATTATTATTGCCGAAAAGGGTAACTGCGAGTTCACATGGCGACAGGGTTACCCAAAATGGAAAATTTACTTTGATTAAGGGATCCTTTTTATTTACCCGGTCAATGTTTTTTCATAGGTAGAACGTTCGTAAGGTCAAAGCAATTAATGAAAACGAAGATAAATACTTTCAAAACAAACATTTGTATACGTAAAACCTTTTATGCCATGAAATATTATTAGCTGAATCGAAAACATGTCAAGTAAATGATCAAGTCGGCCGTACATATCTTTAAAGAACAAAATCGAATGAATGTAATCTAGTCCTATCAGATCAAACAACAAGTTTTAGAAACCAATAGTTTTGGAATTCAAAGGATCATAGGATGGTAAGTTAAAGTTAAGTTAAAAATAGAGAAAATCTACGATATAAGCTTAGAGACGCTCTAACCAATATTGTGTAAAAAAAATAGCCACTCTGAAGATGAAGAAGACGTAATTATTTTCATGAGTTTTAAACAATCTGTTTGAAAGTCAGCGAATATTTTTAAAACTGAAAATAAAACGTACAACGTTATCAAAACTAATTTGGACAATACTTTAGATTTACAGGATAAAACTAAACTAAAAGCGAGCATTAATTTTCAGATGTCATTGTCCTCCTAACTAAAACAGCAATAAAATGTTATAAATTGTTAATTTTTGCTAGGTAGAAGAAACAAATCATTTCCCCAAAATTTCAAAATCATATTTAATGATTATTTCGCTGTGGTTGGCCCAATTAATTAAGAAAACCGTTTCAGTTATACTAAATTTAAGAACATGCCATTATATTTGAATAAGTGATATTTTGTTTGTTATATTTATATTTGCATGTATCACTTGAATATTCTAGCGGAAATGTCATTTTTGACCCAAAAAAACCTTCTGCAGATCATTGAGTATGAGACTTCGATTCCACCTTCTCATAAGTTATTGAGAAAAGCATAACATGCAAATTTTATGGCACAAAAATGCAAAATTTAATAAGAAAGAAAAAAAAACATGTTGGATATTTAGATCGAGATGTGCATATAAACTACAAGAAGTAGAATAGATCCAAAATTTAATACCTTGATAGATTTTGTTTTGTCAACAATTTAATTAACACCTTGATTAAATTGTCCTCATTATTTATTTAATTTGTCACAGCATAGAAAATTATTTTCTCTGACAGAAAGTCAGAGACTAAACAAGCATCACGTTTCACAAAATCACCTCGTCATTTTCCGTGGATGAATTTCGCTGACCGTTACATTACAATACCTTTTTTTTTGTTAATCACCGTTTCATTGAAGTGATGTTTAAGGTTTTTATATGTTCTGTTGAACCTTTGAGGCTTAATTAGAATTTGAACGAATTAAAAGACTAGGGTTTGGAGAATAATATGTTTTATTGATGATTATGATAAAAACAACAAAAGAATTTAGAGTTTTTGAGTAAGAAGATAAAAGAATTATAAAATCTAAGTCTTAGGTTTTCTCCGCGATTTTTAGATGATCTATGGAGAACTCTATAGTGATTTAAAGAGGTTAATGGTTTTCTTTTCTTATTCGTCTTAAGTTTTCTCCGCGATTTCTAGATAATCTATGGAGAACTCTATAGTGATTTAAAGAGGTTAATGGTTTTTTTTTCTTATTCGGTTTAAAATTTTATTTTGATTTTTTATTTTTTAGTCGATTTCTTTTTTAGGATTAAACTTCATTAAATCAGTTGTTGACCGTCATGAACCAAGTTAATTGGGTTTTCAAAATGAATCGATCTTAATTTGGATTCAGTCTAAAATAGGATGATAAATCCGGTACCAACATATTACGCCCCAAATCAAAGTACTAATATATCACAAATTATTTGACTTCAAAGTACTAATAGATCACAAATTATTTGACTTCGTTAAAACTTTTAACCGCACGTACCATCTTTTATCAACCGCTCATTTCAACTTTCGGCCATAATCTTTCTTAATTCCCCGAAAGCATGCTTTGAAAATTCCGATTTAAAGAACAATATTTCGTACTAAAGAGAAATAAAATCCGAAACACAAAATAACATATCCTAAGCCACCACCCTTTTGATGAAAAACAAGCATTTATCTTCATCATCTCTTATTATTTCATAGAACTATAAAATTTACATTGACTCACTCTGGTGGTGGTGGTCGTGAAAAGGCAGCACTCGCTAAATTTACCACAGTAAACAATTTTCAGAACATATTAAATTCCAATTTGCTTTTAATAAACTAAATTTTTTATTTTTTTTTTTCAAAAAATTATTACTGAAGTTGGTTTTCCCTATAAGTGTAGTGTACTTTTTGTGTGAGTAACCGATTGTACTATTTAAATAAGTCTTCGATAATTCCAATAAATTTAAACATGAATGGAAAAATGGAATTTTTTTACTCTAATATTATAATTAAAACTCTCCACGTTCACTTCTGTCAGAAATCAGAATCATATGTACTCTCTTTGTCTCTCTCTCTCCCACAAAATTTGCCTGCTTGGTCAGCTGCGGAGAAAGAGAAGAGAAAACGCAGCTCTCTCTCTCTGCGTTTTCTTCCTTTATTTTTCTCAATTTTCAGAGAAAAGATCACTGTAAAGTCAAGTTTTTTTAACTGGTAACTTCGATATCTTCGTTTCGGCTGCTCGAATATTCAGAGATTTTTGTCTTCTTCGGTTTATTCTGTTATTTATTTATTCAATGGTCCTGAATCCAACAGGACCCACTAATTGAAACGCTCCATAATAACATCAGAATCAATTTCTCTATGAAGACAGAATCATGTCGGGTTTTTTGGATTTCTCTTAGCTTTCTTTTATTTTATTTTTTGATAGAATTTCTTTTAGCAACTTTGATTTGGCAATTGGCATATTCTTTCTTTGATACTTTGATCGTTACATTTTCCCGATCTTCGATTTCTTTCTCAGTTTGGCAGTGAATGTAATAGTTGAAATTATAGCCATTTTGTTGGTATTAGTTAGCTCTTACGACATTCCTCTTTCGGAACTTTGCTATTCTTAAAACTCTGTTTTCTTTCTTGAAATTTTTCCATGTTCTCAAGAATCGTTGTGAAGAAGATGTGTGCTTGAAATGATTTAGAGATTTGTGATTATGTTAGAAGATAAAAAAAAATGGCGGGAAGAGTAGAAGCAGCAACGATGGGTGGTGAGATCGATGAAGAGGGAGATGAGAGAGGTAGCATGTGGGAATTAGACCAGAAGCTTGATCAGTCTATGGATGAAGAAGCTGGTCGTCTTAGGAACATGTACAGAGAAAAGGTATCAATTTTTTTATTACATATGGCTGCAGGACTATGAAAGACATCTTCAAGTGTGTATTAGTTTGGATCAGAATTTATAACAAAACCAACTTGGTTAAACATTTTTGCAGAAATTCTCGGCTCTTCTACTTCTGCAGCTTTCATTTCAGAGTCTTGGTGTTGTTTATGGAGATTTGGGGACTTCTCCACTCTATGTTTTCTACAATACGTTCCCTCATGGTATCAAAGATCCAGAAGATATCATTGGAGCTCTGTCTCTTATCATTTATTCACTTACACTTATCCCTCTCCTCAAATACGTTTTCGTCGTATGTAAAGCAAATGATAATGGTCAAGGTAATATATAAACCAATTCACAAGCTTCACTCTTTTTGTTTGTTTGTTGTTATCAGTGTTATATACTGATCAGTTGATTGTTTTTTGTAGGTGGGACATTGGCTTTGTATTCATTACTCTGTAGACATGCTAAAGTGAAAACAATTCAGAACCAGCATCGTACTGATGAAGAGCTTACTACTTACAGCCGTACTACATTTCATGAGCATTCCTTCGCTGCCAAAACCAAAAGATGGTTAGAAAAACGGACATCTCGCAAAACCACTCTTCTTATCATAGTTCTTGTTGGTACTTGTATGGTCATCGGCGATGGAATCCTTACGCCTGCCATCTCTGGTATGCAAAATTCATTTCCATTTCCACTATATGATTTAGGCCTTTGCTTTTACATTTACATGTTATATTTGTGTGTAATCTTTTGCAGTTCTCTCAGCTGCTGGTGGGCTAAGAGTAAACCTTCCTCACATAAGCAATGGTATATTACTATTTACATGTATTCAACTTCATCCGAAATATTTGATGTCTATAGTAATCATAGTAAGTTTGTGGTTGTTGTTGTTACAGGTATTGTTGTTTTTGTTGCTGTTGTGATATTAGTCAGCTTGTTTAGTGTACAGCATTATGGAACAGACCGGGTTGGTTGGCTTTTCGCGCCCATTGTTTTTCTCTGGTTTCTCTCTATCGCAAGTATCGGTATGTATAATATCTGGAAACATGACACTAGCGTCTTGAAAGCTTTCTCCCCGGTTTATATATACCGGTATTTTAAAAGAGGAGGTCGGGATCGCTGGACCTCTCTTGGAGGCATTATGCTTAGTATAACAGGTAAAGAAATGAAAAAATATGGCTGATTCTGCTTTTCATCTATTCTTATCTTCTTGATCTTAATCTTTAATTTTCTTGATATGTCCATGAAAATGGCAGGAATAGAAGCACTCTTCGCTGATCTATCGCATTTTCCGGTCTCAGCTGTGCAAATGGCTTTTACTCTAATTGTGTTTCCTTGCCTTCTGTTGGCTTATAGCGGGCAAGCTGCCTACATTAGGAGGTATCCGGATCATGTGGCTGATGCGTTTTACCGCTCCATTCCAGGTTTCTTCTTCGACTATTTATGGTCTTTCGTATACTATCTGTGTAGAAAATTAAGATTTAAGATAATTTTCATTCTTGCAGGAAGTGTATATTGGCCAATGTTCATTATTGCAACTGCTGCAGCTATTGTGGCGAGCCAAGCCACGATATCTGCGACATTCTCCTTAGTCAAGCAAGCTCTAGCCCATGGGTGTTTTCCAAGAGTTAAAGTGGTGCATACTTCCCGGAAATTCCTCGGTCAGATATACGTTCCGGACATCAATTGGATCTTAATGATCCTTTGCATCGCTGTCACTGCTGGATTCAAGAACCAGAGTCAGATAGGAAATGCTTATGGGACCGCAGTGGTAATCGTCATGCTCGTGACAACGCTACTTATGACGCTGATCATGATCCTCGTGTGGCGTTGCCATTGGGTTCTGGTTCTCATATTCACCATCCTCTCACTTGTCGTGGAATGCACCTACTTCTCGGCCATGCTTTTCAAAATTGACCAAGGCGGTTGGGTCCCGCTCGTAATCGCTGCAGCTTTTCTCCTCATCATGTCGGTATGGCACTATGGAACTTTGAAGAGATACGAGTTTGAGATGCACAGTAGAGTCTCAATGGCATGGATCCTCGGACTCGGTCCTAGCCTTGGGCTTGTTCGGGTTCCCGGGGTTGGCCTTGTTTACACTGAGCTAGCCAGTGGAGTCCCTCACATTTTCTCTCATTTCATCACAAACCTACCTGCCATTCACTCTGTTGTGGTGTTTGTATGCGTCAAGAACCTCCCGGTTTACACCGTCCCCGAGGAAGAACGATTCCTTGTTAAAAGGATTGGTCCCAAAAACTTCCACATGTTCCGTTGTGTCGCAAGGTAACCTCTGAAACAGCCTTACCCTGCGATTACTAGGGGTGCCAGGTTTAACAGTAAACAAGATTGAACACTCGTGTTAACTCGTATATGTTTTGTCCTCCATTGTTAACATAACAGGTACGGATACAGAGACTTGCACAAGAAAGATGACGACTTTGAAAAACGTCTCTTCGAAAGCCTCTTCTTGTATGTCCGGCTTGAATCTATGATGGAAGGAGGCTCTTCAGATTCTGATGAGTACAGCAACTGCGGAAGCCAGCAACAGCTTAAAGAGCTCGGGAATGGGAACGAGAATGAGAATCTAGCAACGTTTGATACATTTGACTCAATAGAGTCGATAACGCCAGTGAAACGAGTGAGCCACACAGTGACAGCATCAAGCCAGATGAGCGGTGGAGTAGACGAGCTGGAGTTCATAAATAGGTGCCGGGACGCAGGAGTGGTGCACATAATGGGGAACACGGTGATTCGAGCCAGGAGGGAAGCGAGGTTCTACAAGAAGATAGCCATTGACTATGTGTATGCGTTTCTTAGGAAGATTTGTAGAGAACATAGTGCCATCTACAATGTTCCTCAGGAGAGCCTTTTGAATGTTGGTCAGATTTTCTATGTATAATGATATATGTTTATGCCTGTGTTGTTATATTCTGTTTGTCTGTAATATCTATGATATTGCATAGTTTATATCAAATTTTTGGTGCACCTGCGGAAAAATAATAATTACAATGGATTGATCTTTTTTATTGAAAGAGGAAGACTCCGAGTACAGAGAAAAAAAGAGTCCAAGGTCTTGTACCAAAAACCAATTTACTTACACTCAATAATAATAAAAATGGCTATACAAATATGAATATGTGCTTTTAGCGTTTCTTGTACAAATCAACACCATAGTTTCTCACCTTGAAACTGTAACACTCTTCAATCCAAAAGATTCAGCAAGGATATACACAAACCATTTTTCTTTTACGAATCACGTACTACTTGTGGATTAGGTGGTTGACGGCGTGTGGTTTTGTCTGGGCGGCAGAGGAGGACATGGTGCGCAGACGTCTGGCTATCTCCGGGAAAGAAGGTCGAACAAATGGGTCAGGAGCCCAGCACTGCTCCATGAGCATCCTCCAGTCTGGGTCACAGTAGTTTGGCACGGTTGGTCTCAGTGTATTGTTTACTATGCCTCCTACAATAATTCGCACAAGTAACAATGGGTAAGAGATTCAGACTATCAACACAGATGGGCTTGATTGCACTTCTGTAAATCGTATAGTCAAAACTGAATATACATAGGCCTGTTATGGTGGCCAGCCCGACTCGACTTTTGAAAGTATGCCCTTTTTTTCAAATTTGGGAAATTCAGAAACGAGCCCATTCCTCATCGTACACAACCTTGTTGGTAAGAAAAGGATCCGAGAGCGAATGAAAAAAGAGAGTAATTTACCAATTATTGCCCCGTAATGCATATTGGCGTAGGGTTCCTCACCGGTAAGAATTTCCCACAAGACAATTCCGAAAGAGAACACATCAACCTGTGTGTAAATGAAGTATCCACGGCCAAAAAAATTACATGCAAAATCATTAAAAGGGCACTGAAACTAAATCAATACAAAAACCGATTATATTTGCTTTTCATCTTCCAACAACTAATTAAGAGCACTGGGAATTCATTTACTTGCACAAGAATGTTATGGACTCATACCTTTTCAGAAACTTTACTGCTGCTGCCACTAAGTAGCTCGGGAGCCATCCAAGGGAGGGTTCCCCTTACACCGCCAGTGACCAAAGTGTTTCTTTTTATCTTTGACAGACCAAAGTCACCAACCTGCATAGATAAAGCAGAACCTCTTTTTCAAAGAAACAAAAAAATATGACAATGTTGTATCATTCTGTTCTCGAACTGTCCTCGAAAGTCACCTTGCATATGGGACGGGCGGGATCCTTTAAGTTGACAAGCAAGTTGTCACACTTCAAATCGAAATGCACTATGCTCTTTGAGTGCAAATATTCCATCCCAAAAGCTGCTTCCATTGCAATGATAAGTCGCTTACGTCGATCAAGCTGCCTGTATTCGCCAAATTTGAATTGGTAAAAACAAGGGCTGTCTTGAGGAAGCAAGGATTCCGACGAGCTGTATCAAATAATTACCTGTTGCTGAGCAGAACATGTCTAAGCGATCCATTGACCATGTACTCTGTAACTGTAGCTAAAGTTCCACCTGGTCCATCTTTCACTACCCCGTAAAATGCCATAACATTTGGATGATGAAGCTTGGAAAGAATTTCAGCTTCATGCCAGAACTCCGAGGTCTGAAATTTTCAATCAGTGGTTGGTGAAACTGAAAACCAATTAAACCAATGCAACTTACTCGAACGTTAGAATCATGTTTCTGCACTAAAGGAAAAATCAAGTAAGATTGTACAGGGAATGCCAAATTCTTGCTCATAACAAGCATCTGATAACCGATTCAAGCAAAAGAAAAATGGACAAGAAAAAGCTCAGTTCTGGGGTCAGATAGTAGTAGCGTTGTTCTAGCAGTACTCATATTTATCCTAAACCAGACAACTAATTTAATTTGGGAGAACAAATCAGTGGCTAATGCACCTATATAATTCTCAGACACCCCAACTACTTAAGAAAGAAAGCTCACCAATCTCTCTTGTTCAGATGAACGACCAATAAAACAGCTCCTTTTTATTCGCTTAATAGCGACATCTGTACCCCTCCATTTTCCATGATAAACAGTTCCAAAGGTACCAGAACCTAATTCCTTCAGTTCTTCCAAGTCGTCATTTTTAATGACCTGAAACAGAAACAAAATGGATACAATCATTTCATTTTTTTCTCCATCAGTAAGAAAACCAGGAGCAATATTGACAATAGATTTCTGAAGTTCCAACGATTTCAGCTGAAACGGGGACATGGACTACTCTAATTGATAAGAAGAGTACATTATGTCTATTCTACAAAATTCCTTTAAACAAGAATCGATAATACCAAAAACAGAACCAACAGCTACAAGGTTGCATTGGAAAGTCATAACTGGGTTGACAGAATGTAAAAGTCCTTCCCGTACTTAGGGTCTGTACTGCTAAAGAGTAATACTTTGTTGCACGGAAGCCATCTTTTAAAATCACCAGACCAATTATTTAGACCCTTCGTTGTGAGTGCTGTTCAGTTCACTAATGGTGGTAGCTCAATCTTTACATAATATCTGATAAAAAGAGAGGGGAAAATGCAACCACTTGTACACATGTTAAGCCGCTACCAAATGCATACCTGGAGAGACCTCATGCCACTATCCGCATCCATAAAGTCAATAAGAGGAACTCCAGTAATCTACATATCCAAGTTTATAGAAATTAGCAAAAATATCAGTTGAAACATGTTTTTTGCCAGTAGTGAAACTTTATTAGATTTTCTATACATAGGTCGAAAAAGATAAGCTTACCACAGTTGCATCTGTGCTTTCAGCACCTTTGATCTGTGACTGACTGTAGTCTTCTTGTGGGTCTACTGTGTTCAAATCAGCTATGGTAGTGGTAGACACAACCGGCTGGATGTTTCCATCAAAGTGGATTTGTGTATTTATCTGACTTGAAGCAACTTTCTCAGACTGCAATGGTGGGTAGCTATAATCAATAGGAACTCCGTTGGTGTTAGTCAGGGAAGTGGGGAACCCCGGGTGGTCCTGATCCATAAGGGATAGATCCTTCCTCTCAAACTCTTCGGGCGCCAACTTTCGAAAATACGACCAAGTTTTAGGGTCATGATTCTGAATATTTAAACTCACTCCAGCTCCATCAGCATGCAATGTCCCTAATCCAGGAAAGTTCAGAGACTCTTTCGCTTTCAATATATCAGCAAGAAAGTCACGAGGAAACCTATCATTTATATCAACAACTATATCCCCCTTCTCAATGTCTCCTCGGGGAACAGCCTTGACTGAAGTCTCTGTCTGACTTACATGCTCTGGGGCTGTAGCTTCCAAGTTTCCTTTTTCAGACTGTGGCATACTACCCTCGGCTGTCCAGATGCTTTCAGGAGCTGGTCTTACTGGTGCAGTAGAATGAACATTCTGGGACTCCATATTTGCTTCATGAAAAGTTTCAGATGATTCAATAATGGGCAGGAATGCTTCTGAATTTGTTTGAGCCATTACAAACTGAGAACCAAGGGAATCATCAGATTTAGACAAACGGTTAGTTTCTGCTGTATCTCGTAGAGTGCGCTCAGAATGAAAAACCCTTTGATGAATCACAGGCTGGTCGACATTGCTCAGATTAGATAAATCACCGTCTGAAGCAACATGTCCAGATGCTGATAATCCTTCAGGCAGACAAAATTGATTGTCCTGATTCTTTTTCATGCCTTCGCTTGCTGTATCTAAGGCACCCGTTTTGGGAACATAGTCCTGGGATGTTCTAAGACTTTTTTCTGGATAAACAAAGGATTTTGGATCTGGTGTTGAATTGGATAATTTCATGGAAATAGCAGCTTCTTCCTTAAAGGCGTGATCTGGAACCATAGAATCACTA
This sequence comes from Cardamine occulta, assembly GCA_028015245.1. Lineage (NCBI taxonomy): Eukaryota > Viridiplantae > Streptophyta > Magnoliopsida > Brassicales > Brassicaceae > Cardamine > Cardamine occulta. The sequence continues at coordinate 13,566,686 of CM051377.1, read as the reverse complement.
GATATAGAAGAAGCAGAATACTCATTGACCCTAGTGGTGGAGTGTTCTTTCTTCATCTTTGGCTCCTTGGCTAACAGATTGTTTTCAACATGGTCCTGGGACTTTCTAAGACTTCTCTCTGGAAGAGCTGAAGAACTTGGATCTGGTGTTGCACTGGATATTTGTGTGGATACTGGAGCTTCTTCCTTCAGGAGGTGATCTGGGACTATCAAATCACCATGCATAGAGGAAACAGAGTACTCACTGACCCTTGGGGTTGAGGATTCTCTCCTTATCTTTGGATCCTTTGCCGAAAGATTGCTCTCGACAGTAGATACATTAGCAGGATCATTTACCTTCTGAAATGAGTCATCTCTTCTCATTTTGGCCTCTTTTGATGAAGCTTCTGGATCTTGTACATGAAAGATCTGCTCCTCACGCAAAAGTCCTTGCTCAGGTTTTTGTGGATAGTGAGGCACCAGACTTTCAAGAGGTGTTTCAGGATTTACAGAATAAGGGATATAATGAGGTTGTGGTTGAACATGCAAAGGAGCAGACCCCTTCTCATCTATGTAGCCTATGCTTGCCAAGTGAGCTGATGTGTAAACTTGGTGGTTACCAAGTCCAGTGAAGTGAACCTGCTGTCCTAGATAAGGCTGTGAAAATGGCTCATTTCCAGTAGAACCTGTTACAGGTTGAGAAGTTTGGCTCGCTGATAAAGATTCATTACCTGCCAAGGGCACAACCGAAGCTACCGCTGGTTCTGTGGCAGCCCGATTGATCTTCATATCAACATTCCTGTGAAGTAGTTCATCCAAATTGTTACCGGGAGCACTTGTTCCAAGGGAACTTTTTCGTGAACTTAGATCCATCCCATTGACAGCAACAACATATTGAACCTCAGAATCACCCTCTGCAGCTTCCATAACGAACTGAGCCTCCTCTATATCACTGATTGAAAACAAGAACATCCTGGGCTTCTCAGATCCCCCATTACCAAACACAATACATTCCTCCATCATGTTTTGTAAATCCTCATCGGAAGATACAGAGACTAGGGCATCGAGATCCTCGCCGGGCAGCTGATATTTTATGGTACGTGCTTCAGGGAACATATCTGTCATTTTATGCATGAGTCCTTGAAAAGAAATAGTCTTGCTAATCCTTATGATACGCGTTTCACCTCCTACATATCTAAGTTTCTGATCTCTGGGGCGGGGTATAATTTTACCACCAAAACTACACAAAAACTTCGCCTGGTTCAAAGAGCTATCAGAGGCTCTAGAAGAAACCAAAGTATGAAGCCTTTGACCAGTATCATTTCTCGAAGATATGACTGGGGCTGACTGGACCAGCTCATGATAGGTCTTATCTTCAATTCTAGAAGGGGGTTTCCTCTCTTGCTCAAAGCTATGGCGTTTTTCTTCTTTGTTAAGCACTGTAGTGTTAGGGCCACTCTCTGGCATCGGATGAATCATTCCCATAGCAGTTAAGTTAACAGAAACAGGCATAACACTAGGCTCACCATACACATTTGGGATGAATTGCGGTTTCATAATGACCCTATCTCTCATGAACTCAAAAGCAAATTCTTCACCCGTCTGTATTGAGTAGTTCAGCACTGGCCGAGCAGGGGTCGAAATACCATAATCTGGAGGTCGTACATTATTGTTAACATTATTTGACAAATCATGGGAAAACCTTTGATTCATGGAGCCAATCCCCTCATAACCCTTTGCTTGATCCATGTTTTCTTTGACAAGGTGTCTAATCATCTAGTTTATCAGCTCCCTCGCAGACGCTTATAGGTGACAAATCATGACCATGGCCCAAGTCAAATCTTTGCGTAAGCATACTTTGTATATATCTAACGTTCTGGCTGCAGAACAGGACTTCTAACATGAAAAACTCAAACTCTCATTGAGGTACCTGAAATGGGAGAAGACTAATTCTAAGTAAAGCATCAAAGATATTCAGATACCAAAAAAAAAAAAAAAAAAAAAATACAGAGTGGCATACGCGTAAAACCCAAGACTCTTAGATCGCTCTGTCATCTAATCAACATTTTCGAGTATAGAAACCAATAAAAATCAACAGATCAACAGATAGAAACCAAAAAACAAAAATCCAAACAAGTCTGAGAAATCATTCGAGTCCATGAAAATTTTAGCCTACAATTCCAAACCTCAAACTGAGCTAAAACCTCCACCCAACGAAAAACAAAAGCCGATCAGGCATCAAAACCACTGAAACTCAGAATAATGCAATATCTGAGTATCATTACCCGAAATTCAAGCGGAAACACATCGGATCCAGAGATTTTCCACAGTAAAGCTCAAAATTCAAAAACAGCAGAAACCTAAACGAAGCCGAGTAAGAAGAAGAAGAGAAGTGGAGGAAAGGCTTATACCAGGAAAGGCGGCACCAGAGACTGTAAGGCGTCTTTCGTTTGACGATCGATGAGTAGGAGAAGAAGACAAGTCCTTAATCTCGCTTCTAATTTGGTTGGACATTGGAAGAAATATATTCTCGAGAAAAATACTAATATTGTGCGTGCCAATAAAATAAATAAATACTATTATCTAGTTTTTTATGCTAATGTAATTAATTAAAATATTATTGATATTTACGTCATCTCCATAAGATAGTCTATGTATTATTACCACTCTGATCCTGGAAATTTTTATAATCTTACTAATTGGTTAGTTAATAACGTTATTAAGGGAAAGAAGAAAGCTTTTGCAAATTATTCCAGGTGAAATTACAGGTGTATCTAACTGTAAAACCCAAAGCCATAATAATAAATACATATATGCACCTGACGCCAATAATAAATTAGATATTTCAATTTTTATTTTTATTTTTCTAATTAGCCGCAAAATCGCAAAACCTAACACAGCCCAGCAATACACTCACACTGTTGCAAAATCAAAAGCAGCTATGCTCAACTCCGCCGCCACCACCACCACGTCTTCCGTCGTCACTGCTCGCTCCAGCGAAATTCTTACCGGCTATTTTCGCAGGAAAACCTTCGCGCCATTTCGTTTTGCTAAGCCTGTGAGTTCTCCTTTGTGTGACAGACGTGTTCTTCGTCTCTTTGCTTCACGTTCTGCCAAACAATTTAAGGTTTGCTGGATTTTTCATGAGCAGGTCTATTGTACGTCGCTGCGTCGGAGTTTCGTTTCGGTTCGAGCCATGGCGGAATCTCAATCAGCTCCGAGCAATCAGCAGCTCTCCTCGAGCTACTCTGGTTACATTTTTTTTCTTTTGCTGCAATTTCAAATTTCATTTAGATATTGTGTAGAAATAGAGTTTTTAAATAGAGGCATATATGCATCAGGAAAAAAGCAAGCTTTGATATCTTTATCTGATAAGAGTGGCTTGGCTTCTCTTGGCAATGGTTTGCAAGACTTGGGGTATGTATTCTTCACAACTCTCTTACTTAGAACTCTACAGAATTGAGTTCTGTTTCTATCTTAAAATGTTTATGGATTTAAATGATTCCCTTTTTCATCTGATATTTGCATAGATACACTATTGTTTCTACTGGAGGAACTGCCTCTACTTTGGAGAATGCTGGAGTCTCTGTGACCAAAGTGGAGAAGATTACTCATTTTCCAGAAATGGCAAGTTTTTTCACCTAAGCTCAAGGCTCTTGCTTTAAGTTTTGGTCTTGTGTTCTCGCTAATATGCTTCTAAGATTTCGAAAAACAAAAGGCTGATTTCAAATTGACTTTCTTAATGATTATACCATTGTTTTGTTGGGATTAGTATATTAAACTTAGCTCTCCTTTTGTATATTACTTCTCTTAAAGCTTGATGGCCGTGTGAAAACTTTGCACCCAAACATACATGGTGGTATCCTCGCTAGAAGAGATGTGGAGCATCATATGGAAGCTCTTAATGAGCATGGGATTGGTGGGTTTTGACATTTGATTTTCCCTCTATGCCTTAAAGGTTGAGATTAAGTCATTTATGGTGTCGCCTTTGTGCTAAACTGCACCTTTGGTTTTCTTTTTTTTTGTATTCGATGACAGGTACATTTGACGTGGTGGTTGTCAATTTGTATCCGTTCTATGATAAAGTTACCGCTCCAGGTGGGATCAATTTTGAAGATGGGATTGAGAACATTGATATTGGTGGCCCTGCTATGATTAGAGCAGCTGCTAAGGTAATACATATATAAACATATGAGACTTGTTCATTTCAAGATTGTAAATGTACTTTTTTATGTTGCTGGACAGAACCACAAAGACGTTCTCATTGTTGTTGATTCCGAAGATTATCAAGCTGTTTTGGAGTATCTCAAAGGAGGACAGAGCGACCAACAGTTCCGTAGAAAACTTGCTTGGAAGGCTTTTCAGCATGTTGCTGCATATGATTCCGCAGTTTCAGAATGGCTATGGAAGCAGACTGAAGGGAGTATGTATTCTTTTTATGTGATTATCCTTACACTAGTTATGCCAATTGGTCTGTTTTGGAATATGCTAATCGTAAAATTATTTCTAAAATCATGATATTTTGTGTCCACTG